>CM059199.1:76517107-77059356 GCA_030323885.1 Branchipolynoe longqiensis | reverse complement strand
GCTTACTGCCCAGTATGTCAGTAAATGACTGCTTTAGGGAGGGTTCCACCCACACCTGCTTACTGCGCAGTATGTCAGTAAATTACTGCTTTAGGGAAGGGTCCGCCCACACCTGCTTACTGCGCAGTAAGCAGTAAATGACTGCTTTAGGGAGGGTATGCCCACAGCTGCTTGCTGCGCAGTAAGCAGTAAATGACTGCTTTAGGGAGGGGTCCGCCCACAGCTGCTTACTGCGCAGTATGTCAGTAAATGACTGCTTTAGGGAGGGTTCCCCCACAGCTGCTTACTGCGCAGTATGTCAGTAAATGACTGCTTTAGGGAGGGGTCCGCCCACAGCTGCTTACTGCGCAGTAAGCAGTAAATGACTGCTTTAGGGAGGGTATGCCCACAGCTGCTTACTGCGCAGTATGTCAGTAAATGACTGCTCTAGGGAGGGTTCCCCCACAGCTGCTTACTGCGCAGTATGTCAGTAAATGACTGCTTTAGGGAGGGGTCCGCCCACAGCTGCTTACTGCGCAGTAAGCAGTAAATGACTGCTTTAGGGAGGGTATGCCCACAGCTGCTTACTGGGCAGTAAGCAGTAAATGACTGCTTTAGGGAGGGGTCCGCCCACACCTGCTTACTGCGCAGTATGTCAGTAAATGACTGCTTTAGGGAGGGGTCCCCCCACACCTGCTTACTGGGCAGGTCACCTGAACCTGTCGGCTGACGGAATGAGAGCACCTGGGGGGGTGGAGGGGGGGGCAGGGTGTGGAAGGTGGGGCAAGGTGGGGCAGAGTGGGGCAGGGTGGGGCAGGGTGGGCATGGTGGGGCAGGGTGGGGCAGGGTGGGGCAGGGTGGGGCAGGGTGGGGCAGGGTGGGGCAGGGTGGGGCAGGGTGGGGCAGGGGGGGCAGGTGGGGCAGGGTGGGGCAGGGTGGGGCAGGGTGGGGCAGGGTGGGGCAGGGTGGGGCAGGGTGGGGCAGGGTGGGGCAGGGTGGGGCAGGGTGGGGTAGGGTTGGGCCGGGTGGGGCAGGGTGGGGCAGGGTGGGGCAAGGGGGGGCAGGGTGGGGCCGGGTGGGGCAGGGTGGGGCCGGGGTGGGGTGGGGTGGGGGTGGGGGTGGGGGCAAGGTGGGGCAGAGTGGGGCAGAGTGGGGCAGTGCTCGGAAGGATGGGGCAATGTGGGGAAGATGGGGCAGCCTGGGGTAGACCGAGACAGACTGGGGAAGTCTGGGGAATGGTGGTGCAAACAGTGATATACTGGGGCAGTCTGGGGCAGTCTGGGAAGAGTGGGGCAGACTGGGGTAGACTGGGACAGACTGGGGCAGACATGGCAGACCGGTACAGACTGCGACAGTGTGTGATAGACTGAGACAAACTGGGGTAGTTTGTGGTAGACTTGGACAGACTCGGGCAGACTTGGCAGACTGGGGCAGTTTGTGATATACTGGGACAGACTGGGGCAGACTTGGCAGACTGGGGCAGTTTGTGATAGACTGGGACAGACTGGGGCAGACTTGGCAGACTGGGGCAGTTTGTGATAGACTGGGACAGACTGGGGCAGACTTGGCAGACTGGGGCAGTTTGTGATAGACTGGGACAGACTTGGGCAAAGTAAGACACATTGGAACAGAGTGGGTGGCCAGCAGGGGGTGGCAGTGGTGTAGCGCCCCCTGTGGCGGACCTTGGGACCAGGCATTATATCCGCCAATAATAAATAGCCCTGAGGAAGTCGGCAATCAGAGAGGCAGTTCGCAGGGCACGAGGAACTGGCAGGCACAGGTAGAAAACGGCATGTTCACCGCCCTCCTCTCACACTCACCGCCCTCCTCTCACACTCACCGCCCTCCTCTCACACTCACCTCTCACACTCACCTCCCTCCTCTCACACTCACCTCCCTCCTCTCACACTCACCTCCCTCCTCTCACACTCACCGCCCTCCTCTCACACTCACCTCGCTTCTCCCACGCTCCCCTCCCTCCTCTCACACTCACCTCCTTCCTCTCACACTCACCTCCCTCCTCTCACACTCACCGCCCTCCTCTCACACTCACCTCCCTTCTCTCACACTCCCCTCCCTCCTCTCACACTCACCTCCCTCCTCTCACACTCACCTCCCTTCTCTCACACTCACCACCCTCCTCTCACACTCAGCTCCGTTCTCTCACACTCGCCCCCCCTCCTCTCACCCTCACCCTCCCCCCTCCCCCTCTCACACTCACCTCCCTTCTCTCACACTCACCTCCCTCCTCGCACACTCACCCCCTCCCTCTCACCACTCACCTCCCTCCTCTCCACACTCGCCGCCCTCCTCTCACCCTCACCCCCTCCCTCCCTCTCCACACTCACCTCCCTCCTCTCACACTCACCTCCCTTCTCTCACACTCACCACCCTCCTCTCACACTCAGCTCCGTTCTCTCACACTCGCCGCCCTCCTCTCACACTCACCTCCCTCCTCTCACACTCACCTCCCTTCTCTCACACTCACCTCCCTTCTCTCACACTCACCTCCCTCCTCCCTCCCCCTCCCACTCACCCCCTCCTCCTCACACTCACCCTCCCTCCTCTCACACTCACCTCCCTCCTCTCACACTCACCTCCCTTCTCTCACACTCACCGCCCTCCTCTCACACTCCCCTCCCTCCTCTCACACTCACCTCCCACCCCCTCCCCTCTCCCACCCACCTCCCTCCTCTCCCACTCCCCTCCCTCCTCTCCACACTCACCTCCCTCCTCTCACACTCACCCCCCTCCTCCCACACTCACCCTCCCTCCTCTCACACTCACCTCCCTCCTCTCACACTCACCTCCCCTACTCTCACACTCACCTCCCTCCTCCCACCCACTCACCTCCCTCCCTCTCCCACACTCACCCTCCCTCCTCTCCCACCTCCCCTCCCCTCCTCTCACCACTCACCTCCCTCCTCTCCACACTCACCCCCCCTCCCTCACCCACCTCCCTCCTCCACACTCACCTCCCTCCTCTCACACTCACCCCCCTCCCTCCCTCACCCCTCCCACCTCCCTCCCCTCTCACACTCACCGCCCTCCTCTCACACTCACCTCCCTCCTCTCACACTCACCTCCCTCCTCTCACACTCACCTCCCTCCTCTCACACTCACCTCCCTCCTCTCACACTCACCTCCCTCCTCTCACACTCACCTCCCTACTCTCACACTCACCTCCCTTCTCTCAGACTCACCTCCCTTCACTCAGACTCACCTCCCTCCTCTCACACTCACCGCCCTCCTCTCAGACTCACCTCCCTCCTCTCACACTCACCTCCCTCCTCTCACACTCACCTCCCTTCTCTCACACTCACCGCCCTCCTCTCACACTCACCTCCCTCCTCTCACACTCACCTCCCTACTCTCACACTCACCCACCTCGTCTCACACTCACCTCCCTTCTCACACTCACCTCCCTCCTCTCACACTCACCTCCCTCCTCTCACACTCACCACCCTCCTCTCACACTCACCGCCCTCCTCTCACACTCACCTCCCTCCTCTCACACTCACCGCCCTCCTCTCACACTCACCTCCCTCCTCTCACACTCACCACTCTCCTCTCACACTCACCTCCCTCCTCCCACACTCACAGCCCTCCTCTCACACTCACCTCCCTCCTCTCACACTCCCCTCCCTCCTCTCACACTCACCTCCCTTCTCCCACACTCAGCTCTCTACTCTCACACTGACCTCCCTCCTCTCACAATCACACTGACCTCCCTCCTCTCACCTCCCTTCTCCCACACTCAGCTCCGTACTCTCACACTCACCTCCCTCCTCTCACACTTGTTGTGTATTGTACTGAGACTCGGCGGGCCGGGAACCAGCCGGCCGGGACCAGCAATACAAGGGACCAGTGTAGACTAGCACTGACGGTAATAAACCATTGAGTAACCAGACGTCAACATGTGCGGTCGTTCCTCACTCAATCACATTACATGGTGTCAGAGGCGGAACCTTAGATGGGCATGTCTCTCCCAGGATTGAAACCACCTGGGCAATTGAACCTGGAGGAAAACCTTTCCGCCAACTGGAAGACATGGATTCATGCTTTCAACAGGCTGTGTTTATACTGTCCATAGCATATAAGCTTGAGTACTCGGGCTTGTTTTCGATGCTGGCCAGCTGTAGTGGTGGAGTTTTCTTATCACACAGTAGTAGTTGATAAGGTGTTTGATTGCCTGTATTACAGTAGCAGGTAAGTGGTTGCTTAGTGTGGTTAGTAGTCTATGATAGTTTTTTTGGATTTTCTTGGTATATATATATATTATTTTTTCTACTCTTATTACTAGACTAGCCTACTCATATTTACATATCATAGGCTTGCACGTGGTTGGTAGGTGTGTTATCTGGTTAATTTAGGCATAGTTACCTTCCATTGGCCATACCGCTGGTGGGCCATGACATATCACATGCCCCCTTGCAGTGCGGCTTAGTGGGGGTTTCCTAGCCTTATTTTGCACAGATATATTTTGTATGTTTTTTGGTCAGGAATTTGTCGTTCCTTTACCATTTGGGCATTCCATGCCTTGGCAGCCATTTCCAGTGTGCTCCTTTCGTGAGCATTGATTTGGCTTCTTCTCTGCCTTAGTAGTGTCATGGGGGTGATGAAAATGGGAAATACTGCGCCTAGAGCGGGACTCGAACCCGCATCTCTTTGCATTCCGGGCCAGTGTGCTAACCATTACACCATCTAGGCTCCCTTTCCGGGCCAGTGTGCTAACCATTACACCACCTAGGCTCCCTGATATCAACACACTCCCCACGCCTACCTGTCTATGTGGTTACTTGCCTGAGAGGTCAGTGCAGACCACTACAGTAGTGGTGTGTTATTTGCTCTAGTGTTCCTTTGTGGTTTCGTTAGGAGTTTAATGTCTTGACTGTAGTCATATGCTAATGTTTTGAGGTGAATTATTCTCCTATTTTCTAGTAATTTGACTTTAGTTCTTTTGTGTATGTCATAGGTGGGGTGCAGTTTGTCTACTCTTAGGCAGATTTTTAGGGCTCTGTTTTGCAGTATTTGCAGTTTTTTTAGTAGTTCCTTGTTCGCGCCCATGTACATTACATCCCCATAGTCAAAATAGGGGAGCACCATGCCTTTGAAGATTTTTATTGACATTTCTTGTGTCATGTAGGGGGGAAGCCCACTGCCTTCACCCCAGTCCCAAATTTGACGCCGGTTTCAACCAAAAGTAATAATAGTAATAATAGTATTGCAGTGCAGACGCTGGCCGAGCCGGTGATGCCCAAAAAGAAGAACAACAATTTGTCAGACCGGGTTCCAAAGGGATCTTTGACCCCTATGGACAAAATGTCCAGGGGGTCATCGATCTCCAAAAACTTAACATCAAATAGATATCGGGCACTGGCTGATATTGAGATACCTGAGACTGTGGAAACCCGCATTCGAAGCCTCTCCCTCAAACCAAAGGCGAGTGTCGTTCCAAGGCCACAACTCCCCCTTTAGTAACCTGTACAAATGCGAAGTCACAGGAAAGGATGGGAAAAAGTACACCTCGGCCGAGCACTACTACTGCTCAATAATGGCCAAATATCACGATAAACATGACATAATGAGAATGATCGAAAACACGGACAACCGTACACAATAAATGCAATGGCCAAAAAAATATGGAGATCACAGAATGGTGCACAACAAGATGATAACAAGTGCTGGAGGATATCGTCCACGCAAAATTCACACAAAACATAGAGCTAAAAGAAAAGCTATTAAATGCCCTGGAAATGCATTCAGGGAATGCACAAAGTGCCCATACTGGGCTCAGGAAGGTACCTGGACAGCGCCAGTAGAGGAAGAAACGATATAAACCAGGTTACAAAAATAAAAATGGGGGACCATCCTCCAAAAAGTCAAGGAAACCCTAACAAAGCCAACAAATAAAAAGGAGAAAAATATAAATAAGGATAAACAAAACTATTCAAATGTTCAGATCGGGAGGAACTGGGAAAGGAACCAGGGCTCCAAACCATGAATATCACAAATTTACTATCTCACTAACACGCTTTATAAAAATATGCCATCCTCACACAAAACAGGTAATAAGTGCAGTGACTTACACAACTACCTACCAGAGGGAGATGCGTGTGGCTGCATGCACAGCACACCCCCCCCCCCCCCCACACCACAAACTCATCTAACTAAAACTAAAAAGCGTAAATTCGCGAAATCAAGCAACCACTCACGAAAAAGCACAAATATATATGGTAGAAGAAATTGAATGCAAGCTGGGGAGGGGCACACACTTTGCCCACCTAAACTGCCAGAGTGCATCCAACAAAATCGACACAATAAAATTACACCTAAAAAGAGAAAATCTCGAATACTGGCACCTGTCAGAAACATGGTTCACTGACAACCCACAAAAACAACACCTCAACATCAGATGGACTATAGGCTTGTACGCAATGATAGGCAGCAAAATAACACACTAAACCAACAACAAAAAAGGGTGGAGGTGTTGCCCTTTACTGCAAACGACACCAAAATTCTAGTCCTGAAGCACTAATAACAGCTAACTTATCAAATGAAACACATAGAATACTATGGTGCCTAATAAAAAAATGAAAAGCAAGCAAATATAGCCATAGCAAGCCTCTACAGACCTCCATCAGGGGAAATTGAACTCTTCATTGAAGCCTCCGAGCGCCAAAGATAAACACCATAAAAAAACTGGACAAAGGCAGAAATCTTCATATAGGAGACTTTAATGTAAATTACAACAGCAATGATAAAAACAAACTAATGCTGCAAACCACAATCAAAATCTTAGGCCTACAACAGCTCATCACTGAAAAAACAAGGCTCAGTAAAAAATAGCACCACAATTGACCTATACTAACCCAACTCAAACCACGCCACTAAATGGGGCACCAGGAGCTGGGGTATAAGTGATCATGAGCTAAATACTATGTAACAAGGAAAAAAACTAAAAAAGCACAAAATCACTATGAGTATAAGATGGGCAGGTCCCTAAAAACTACTCAGAAGATGCATTAAAAAATCATCTGCACCAAACATAAACAACATCACACAAATACAGAGATGATGTTAATATCTATTGGGGCAATCATCGCGAAATACGAAATCAGCTCACGAGATGTGCCCCATTAAGCAACATCAAAAATACAAAAAAACAGGACCCTGGGTAGAATGCACCTGTAAGCTCACGGCCCTAGACGCCTCCCATCATAGCCAAAAGTAAACTGGGTAATAAAGCAAAGCTCACAGAAACTATAGAAGACAAACTGGCCTACCATATTGCCAGAAAACCACTCTCTCAAAGCTGTGAGAACAGCAAAAAAGAAATACATAATAAAGCAGGACAGAGACTGGGGAAGCAATACAAACAGATTCTGGAAGAATGTAGACCTATTATTCCCCAAAAATAACAAAGAAGAGCACACAACCTTCCAAGATAACGAAGGGACAATACTCTCAGACAAGATGCAGCAAACAAACTGAACACACACTTTGCCACAATAGGACAAACGCTGTCAGGAAAATTAAAAAACAGGTGGGGGAAAATAGATCAGGAACTGTGCAGAATGAACTCCCCACCTGCCAAAACAGATATAAATAGAAGTAAAAAAAACTAATAAATGACATAGACACAAATAAACCAAGTGGAATCGCGAAATACCAACCAAAATGCTGAAAGAGGCCTCCCAAGCAATCCACGAGCCACTACATCACACTATTCACATCCCTTTGGAAACAGGGGCCATTTATCTCGCCTGGAAAATGGCAACCATTCCCCTATCCACAAAAGTTGGAGACAAACAAAACATGGGGAAACTACAGGCCAATATCGATTCTTCAAACCCCAGGCAAGCTCATTGAAAAAGTGCTACATAGACACATAAATGAACACCTGGAAAAAAAAACAATATACTAAACGAAGACAAGGAGGTTTTCAGGAAACTGCACTCCACATCTAAAACAATAGCTAACCTAACAAATGACATATTGGCGTCAATGTAACCAAAAACAATTAGTTGGAGCAGCCTTCATTGACTTAAGCAAAGCATTCGATACAGTAGACCATAACATACTATTGGAAAAACTAGAATCCATGGGCATAAAATCCAAACACTATGGGACTGGATAAAATGCTACCTGAAAGACAGGCAACAGAGAACAAAATAAACACTACACTATCAGACAACAACTGTCACATGCTGGTGTACCCCAAGGGTCATGGCTAGGGCCACTGCTCTTTATAATCTACATAAACGATCTTGGAAAAATGGTTACAAACCGAATGCCTCCAACTATATGCAGATGACACAGTCTTATATGCAAACGGCACCACAGAAGAGGAGGTAATAACTAAACTAAACAAGCTCCTACTAAAACTGGATGAGTGGTGTGAAGTCCAACAAAATAACCATCAACACAAGCAAGTCAAAAACAGTTCTCTTCTCGCATAAACAAATGCCAGAAAGAAAACTACACTGTAAGCTAGGAAGCCAAACACTAGAAAATGTAGACCATTACAAATACCTAGGCCTTGAGTTGGACAGCCAACTAAATTACAAACCTATGTATAAACAAAATTGTCCAAAAGGTAAACCACAAACTGTGGCCTATTTGCAAAGCTAAGAGACTACATGACACAAGAAATGTCAATTAAAAATCTTCAAGGGCATGGTGCTACCCTCTTTGACTATGGTGATGTAAACTACATGGAGATTCTCAAAAAAAGAACTTCTAAAAAAACTGCAAACAATACAGAACGAGCCCTGAAAATCTGCCTCAGAGTGACAAGCTGCACCCCACCTATGACATACACAAAAGAACCAAAGTAAAATTGCTAGAAATAGGAGAATAATTCATCTGAAAACATTAGCATACAGCTATAGTCAAGACAATAAAACTCCTAACAAAACCACAAAGGGCCAACTAGAGCAAATAATGCGCCACTACTAAAGCAGACCAGAAGCCAAATAAAAGCTCACGAGAGAGAAGACACGCTAGAACTGGCTGCCAAGGTGGTGATGGAATGCCCCAAACAGTAAAGGAACGACAAATTCCCGACCTAAAAACATACAAAAAATATCTGTGCAAAATAAGGCTAGGAACCCCCAACTAAGCTGCACGCAAAGGGCAGGGTGATACATGTCACGGCCCCCACCGCGAGACGCCCAATGGAAGGTAACCATACCAAAAGCACCCAGAATAACACACCTCACAGCCTGCGTACAATACCTATGATAATGTAAATAGGAGTAGGCTAGTCTAGAAATAAGAGTACAGAAAAAATAAAGGCAACCATATATGCCAAGAAAATCCAAAAAAATTAACATAGACTACTATAGTACTAACCAGACCAACCAACTATCTATCTGCTACTGAAATACAGGCAATCAAAATACTTATCAGCAGCTACTGTGTGATAAGACAACACAACACTACAGTGGCCAGCATTGAAAACAAGCCTGAAACCCAGGCTTATATGCTATGGACAGTATAAATACAGCCTCAATAAAAAAAAAAAAAAAAAAAAAAAAAAAAGGCGAGGGAGAGAACACCTGTCACTGCTCCAAAATGACAGTGACAGGTGCATCTCTTATTCAATGGAACTGACGAGGTATTAGGAGCAACATCGAAGAGTTGTCTCTTCTTTGTTGCAACCTCAATCAACTCGCTGTTTGCCTACAAGAAACTTATATAAAAGCTTCTGAGAGTTGTAGTCTTAAAGACTAAACCATTCATAACAAGCACGCACCAGATGGAGACCGAGCCGCTGGCGGCTCCTCGATCTTGGTCAGACGCGATGTGGTATGTACGCCGGTGGCGTTAGACATGACACTACAGGCTGTAGCTGTTTGTCTGACGCTGCATAAGACTGTAACTCTCCATTCCATTTACATTCCTCGGAGCTCCGTTCTCACTTTACAAGAACTGGATGCGCTTGTGGACCAGTTACCGTCCCCATATTTACTCATGGGTGACTTTAATCGCCACAACCCATTATGGGGGGGGGGGCAATAGGAACGCTAAAGGCAAGAGAATTGAGGACCTTGTGACCAGTCATGCTATGTGTGTATTGAATGATGGTTCATACACATATTTGCATCCTGGCTATGGCACATACTCTGCCATCGATCTCAGCATTGTAGAACCAGAACTGGTGCTGGACTTTTCGTGGAGGGTCTGGGATGACCTCTGCGGGAGCGACCACTTCCCAATTATTCTTAATTGCGGGGGTCATCTCCCGTAGAGCGAGAGAGGAGCTGGCGGCTTCGTAAAGCCGAATGGACCACCTTCCAGACCCTGTGTCATGAGGAGTTAACTCCAGACATCAGTGACATCGATGCCTTCACTGAGATGATGTGATGGATCGCAGAGAAAACTGTTCTGAAGACCTCGGCAACTCCCAAGCTTTTGATGCCTCCATGGTTGGATGACGGCTGTAGGAGGGCTATTAAGGAACGAAAGAAAGCTCAGCATATATTCCACAGGAGACCGACTGCTAAAAATCTGGCGCTCTTTAGAATTCTGCGCACTCGCGCTCACAGAAAAATCAAAGAAGCGCGGAGGCAGTGTTGGAGACAATTTGTTTCTAGCATCACCATGCACATGCTGTTGGCAAAGTGTGGACAATGATCAGGAGAATCAAATGAAGGGGAGGTGATTCTTCTTTAGTCCAGCACTTGAAACACAATGGCACCATTCTCACATCACTCAACGAAATAAGTGAAGAATTGGCTCATGCCTTTGCTGGAAACTCGTCTTTGGCAAACTGCCTCCCAGGCTTTCTGGCCATCAAGGAACGCCAAGAGCAAAAGCTCTTGGACTTTTCCTCCGATGGCGAGGAGCACTACAACTCCCCATTCAGTATGGGTGAGTTGAGGTGTTCTTTGGAAAGCTCACATGACACAGCAGTTGGACCTGATGGAATTCATTATCAATTTTTTAAACATCTCTCTGAACCTGCGCTGAGACTGTTGCTTCAACTCTTCAACAACATCTGGGAGTCGGGTGTCGTCCCCGCCTTTTGGTGAGAGGCGACAGTAATACAGATTCCCAAACCTGGTAAAGACCAGAGTGAAGCCAACAACTATCGTCCCATAGCCCTCACAAGCTGCATCTGTAAAACCATGAAGCGCATGGTAAACAACCGCCTCGTCTGGCTACTGGAGTCAGGACACCACCTGTCCAACCTTCAATGTGGCTTCAGACCGGGACGCAGCACCCTCAACCATTTGGTGCGCATGGAGACCTTCATAAGAGATGCTTTCCTTAAGAAGGAGCGCGTTGTGGCTGTCTTTTTCAATCTCATAAAAGCCTATGACACAACGTGGCAGCATGGCATCAGGGAGGATCTCAATGTGATTGGCCTTTGTGGCCACCTGCCAATTTTCATCAGGAACTTTCTAGCCTTCAGGCATTTCCGCATCCGTGTCAAGACTACCTATTCCAGCCTACACTCACAGGAACTAGGAGTACCTCAAGGCAGCATACTGGCCATGACCCTTTTCGGGGTCAAGGTCAATGGTATTGCTGCTGCTGAAAAGCGGAGGGTCCCCTGTAGTCTTTTCGTGGACGACTTTGTTATATATTACAGCGGTGCTAACGTAAACGTCATAGAGAGACAGCTACAACTAAGCATAAATGGGATCCATCGATGGTCAGTTCTGAACGGATTCAAATTTTCCAAGACCAAAACAGTCTGCATGCACTTCTCCCTGCTTCGTAGAATGCATGCGGTACCGGAGCTGCCCCTTGATGGGGATCCCATTAAAGTCGTTGAGAAAACCAAATTTCTGGGCCTCATTCTCGACGCAAAAACAGTCTTTCATATCACATATAATGTACCTGAAAACAAAATGCCTGAAAGCTCTAGATATTCTGAGGGCGCTGTCCAGCTCAGAGTGGGGAGCAGACAGAGATGTTCAGCTCTCCGTGTACAGAACCTTGGTTCGGTCATGAGTGGATTACAGCAGCATAGTATACGGTTCTGCAAGGAAATCATATATTGGGCTGCTAGACACAATCCACCACCAGGGACTGCGCCTGGCCCTTGGGGCCTTCCGCACTTCACCCGTTCAGAGCCTCTACGTCGAAGCCAATGAACCATCACTTAACAACAGGAGAATCAAACTGGAGATGCAATATGTAGTCAAGATAAAAACTAATGCATTGAATCCTGCACACAATTGTCTATTCGAGCAACATGATGAATCCAGGTATGAAGCCAGGCTGAATTACATCTGGCCACTGAGGCTCCGAATGAAGCCTCATTTGGAGGCCTTGGGCATGGATTTGGACATGTTGGAGGATGCCAAAGTCCCAGAACATCCCCCGTGGTCGTTGAGGAAGCCATCGGTTATCCTACGACTCACGGAACTGAGGAAGTCTGGGACACATTCACTCGAGTACCAAGGACTGCATGCAGAGATTCAAGGCCAGTTTGCAGACCACCTCTCCATATACACTGATGGTTTGAAAGACCAAAGCCGAGTAGCTGCTGCGGCAGTCTGCCGACGGGAAACATTTGGCGTACGCTTGCCTGATCAGAGCTCGATTTTCACTGCGGAGACCTGTGCACTCCTTCTCACGTTGGAGTGTATCGAGGTATCCAACCACACTAACTATGTTATATACAGTGATTCGTTTTCTTGCCTCCTGGCTGTTACTGGACTGAAAACGAATCACCCTATTCTAGCAATGGTCATTTATCAAATGAACCAACTGGCAACGGATGGGTATGACATCCACTTGTGCTGGGTGCCTGGCCATGCCGGCATACAAGGAAACAAACAAGCTGATCGGGCTGCGAAGAAGGCCCTGAACTGTGATCTTGAACCATATCTGATCCCTCACTCTGATCTTAAACCACTAATAGCCACCCACATGAAATCCAAATGGCAACATGAGTGGGATGAAAACATTAATAAACTTAAAGAAATTGAACCATCTGTGGGAAAACCACCACAGACTCATGCGGGAGGTCGGCGGGACAAAGTGGTCCTTAGCCGCTGCCGTATTGGCCACTCGTGGCTTACACATGCTTTTCTGCTCAAGAGGGAACCTCCCCCTGAATGTATTGGGTGTCAGTCCCCACTGACACTTAAGCACATTTTACTAAGTTGCGTTGATTTGTTGGCCCTGCGCCAACAATTCTACACTGCAGACAGTATGCATGACCTTTTTACTAAAGTAAAACAAGAAAACATTTTAGGATTTTGAGGCCAGCTGGACTGTACCACCTAATATAGTTTACTAAATAAATTCTATCAATTATTAATAAAACTTTTCTTTTTCTATGGGAATTTGTTTCCATTGACCACAAATATATGATTGTGAGCTTTTTAATTTAATGAGTGTCTATTGGCACGAAATTGATTGTCTGCTTTTACACGTAAAGGCGATGGTATGAACAAAAAATAAACATTTCTCGCCATGAATATGGCCTATGCTGCCGACACGGCGTAAAGCAACCACCAATCAATCAACCAATCAATCAGTCAACAGAGACTATTTGTTTCTATATGAACACTGACGTGGTTTTTTCAATACCCCTTGAGAAACTGAGACAGCTTGAAATTCCAGAGGTGACCCCTACCTGATGTAACGGGATGTTATCATTTAGTGCCACCACGCTACCGACACACCACGTGACAGGTCGAGGTCACACAGGTTGTCAGAAGAAGCAATGCGCATGTCGTTACATCATGTCACGTCAAGGCGACTGCAGTTCTACCCAACCGGAAGTAATTAAGGGCGGCTCGCGTTGCCTTCCAGAAAGCCATGAGACTGATCTGACGTCACACTGACCTAATTACATGCGCGAGATGATTGATGTCTGCGTGAACCTGCATGTATAATGTATGTTAATTACCCAGCCAGGTGACCAGGGCCCATATGCATGACGCGGTGTTAGCGAGCCAAAACGGGTTTTGGCTGGGATTTCCAGTTTAGCGGCGAAAAGTCACATGCAAGAGTCAGTGATAGGGCTAACACCACAAGCTTAAACTAGGTTACGCTAAACCAGAAAAATAGCAGGTTTACTGGTGGTGTTAGGAACCGATTAGGGCCAAATGTATTCAATGCTGTCATATTTAACAGAATTACATACTCAAATCGTGAAATTTTATTAAATTAACCCTAAAATCGAAGCGAGAGTAACGCTGCCGCCGCAAAGGCGGCGTTATTAATATTGTCGAACCGACGAATGCAAGTAACCGCCGCCGGCGCTGCCAGTATGGAAAGCGACGTCGATGCGGCGGCGGCGGCGGTGGCGGCAGCGATTTGTTTAGTTTACATTCGTCGATTCGAAAATATTAATATCACCGCCGATGCGGCGGCAGCATTAATATTGCTTCGAATTTAGGGTTTATTTCATGAAATTTCACTTATTGCGTATGTAATTCTGTTAAATATGATAGCATTTAATAGATTTGAGCCTAATATATGGCTACAGATGCAGAGGGATTTCCCAAATCTATAAATAAATTCATGTTTAGCTATAATGAAAGTGTTACGCGCTCCTGCATACCGTTTGACATATTTCCTGACATCAGTGATAGCTAAACGGTATCAGGCTGTAACACCAAAAGCCGCCCATGCATACGGGCCCAGGATTTGAACTACCAACCGTCCCGTAACAAGAAGTCAGTCATGAGATATGCGTCGTGGAGAGACAGAAAAACCTTGCCCTGCTTTATCACCTGGAAGACTCAGAAGAAGTTCAAACAGCAATCAGCAGCAGAGCGCAGGATAAGAAGTGAACATTGGCAAGAAGGACAAGTGGAAAACTCATTTGTAACCCAAAGCAAACAAAATTATATATTGAATATTGGAGTGAAAACACAAGGGACTGAAAATCAATTGCAATTACAAACGGACAGAAAGGAGGCGGAAAGCAAGCCGCTCGGACGTGCTGTCACTCTCCCCGAATACTTAACTTCTGGTATTTTGAAGATGAAGTAAGAATATAATTGAAGTGTTACTGAGATTCTCACGCATCTACGAGTAGGACAGTGAGCTGGTGAAGCCAATAGTGCGTGTCGACGACGTCAGGTGCGGAACGACGTGAAGTTAAGGTTCTGTGTAGAGGGCGGCAGAGACGGCCCAGAGACGGCCCAGAGACGGCCCAGAGACGGCCCAGAGGCGGCCCAGAGGCGGCCCAGAGGCGGCCCAGAGACGGACAGACGGCAGCCTGCAATGTCAGTCTCAAGGCCTCGCTTCAGTCTTCAATGATGGGAAGGTTCCTTTGGACTGACTGGTTAAGTATGTCGCTAAACAGCAACCAGTATGGACTCAGTAAAGTGGGGTCCGTCCTGATATGAGCTTAGATGTTGCCAGGACGTAAACCTCCAACAACCAACTAACAGCAAAGAGAGACCGAAGGTTTCCTTTATTTACACCACGTCAGTCTCAGCTAGAAGGGTGGTGGGTGAGTAAAGGTGTGTACAGTCTCCATTGTGGGAGACCTGACACTGGTGTGTGGGTACAGGTGTGTACAGTCTCCACTGTGGGAGACCTGACACTGCTGTGTGGGTAAAGGTGTGCACAGTCTCCACTGTGGGAGACCTGACACTGCTGTGTGGGTACATCTGTGCACAGTCTCCACTGTGGGAGACCTGACACTGCTGTGTGGGTAAAGGTGTGCACAGTCTCCACTGTGGGAGACCTGACACTGATGTGTGGGTAAAGGTGTGTACAGTCTCTATTGTGGGAGACCTGACACTGCCATGTGGGTACATGTGTGAACAGTCTCCACTGTGGGAGACCTGACTCTGCTGTGTGGGTACAGGTGTGTACAGTCTCCACTGGGAAACCTGACACTGATGTGTGGGTAAAGGTGTGCACAGTCTCCACTGTGGGAGACCTGACTCTGCTGTCTGGGTACAGCTGTGCACAGTCTCCACTGTGGGAGACCTGACACTGGTGTGTGGGTACAGGTGTGTACAGTCTCTATTGTGGGAGACCTGACACTGCCATGTGGGTACATGTGTGAACAGTCTCCACTGTGGGAGACCTGACTCTGCTGTGTGGGTAAAGGTGTGCACAGTCTCCACTGGGAAACCTGACACTGATGTGTGGGTAAAGGTGTGCACAGTCTCCACTGTGGGAGACCTGTCACTACTGTGTGGGTACATGTGTGCACAGTCTCCACTGTGGGAGACCTGTCACTGCTGTGTGGGTAAAGGTGTGTACAGTCTCCACTGTGGGAGACCTGACACTGAGGTGTGGGTACATGTGTGAACAGTCTCCACTGTGGGAGACCTGACACTGCTGTGTGGGTACATGTGTGAACAGTCTCCACTGTGGGAGACCTGACACTGCTGTGTGGGTAAAGGTGTGCACAGTCTCCACTGTGGGAGACCTGACTCTGCTGTCTGGGTACAGCTGTGCACAGTCTCCACTGTGGGAGACCTGACACTGGTGTGTGGGTACAGGTGTGTACAGTCTCCACTGTGGGAGACCTGTCACTGATGTGTGGGTAAAGGTGTGCACAGTCTCCACTGTGGGAGACCTGACTCTGCTGTCTGGGTACAGCTGTGCACAGTCTCCACTGTGGGAGACCTGACACTGGTGTGTGGGTACATGTGTGAACAGTCTCCACTGTGGGAGACCTGACACTGCTGTGTGGGTAAAGGTGTGCACAGTCTCCACTGTGGGAGACCTGACACTGGTGTGTGGGTACAGGTGTGTACAGTCTCCACTGTGGGAGACCTGACACTGCTGTGTGGGTACAGCTGTGCACAGTCTCCACTGTGGGAGACCTGACACTGTGGGAGTGCTCCGTGGGTCACGTGTGTACATGTGTGAACAGTCTCCACTGTGGGAGACCTGACACTGCTGTGTGGGTAAAGGTGTGCACAGTCTCCACTGTGGGAGACCTGACACTGCTGTGTGGGTACAGCTGTGCACAGTCTCCACTGTGGGAGACCTGACACTGCTGTGTGGGTACAGGTGTGTACAGTCTCCACTGTGGGAGACCTGTCACTGATGTGTGGGTAAAGGTGTGTACAGTCTCCACTGTGGGAGACCTGACACTGCTGTGTGGGTACAGCTGTGTACAGTCTCCACTGTGGGAGACCTGACACTGCTGTGTGGGTAAAGGTGTGCACAGTCTCCACTGTGGGAGACCTGACACTGTGGGTACAGGTGCAGTCTCCTGGAGCTGACACTGTGTGGGTACAGGTGTGTACAGTCTCCACTGTGGGAGACCTGACACTGATGTGTGGGTAAAGGTGTGCACAGTCTCCACTGTGGGAGACCTGACTCTGCTGTCTGGGTACAGCTGTGCACAGTCTCCACTGTGGGAGACCTGACACTGGTGTGTGGGTACAGGTGTGTACAGTCTCCACTGTGGGAGACCTGTCACTACTGTGTGGGTACATGTGTGCACAGTCTCCACTGTGGGAGACCTGTCACTGCTGTGTGGGTAAAGGTGTGTACAGTCTCCACTGTGGGAGACCTGACACTGAGGTGTGGGTACATGTGTGAACAGTCTCCACTGTGGGAGACCTGACACTGCTGTGTGGGTACAGGTGTGCACAGTCTCCACTGTGGGAGACCTGACACTGCTGTGTGGGTAAAGGTGTGTACAGTCTCCACTGTGGGAGACCTGACACTGCTGTGTGGGTACAGGTGTGTACAGTCTCCACTGTGGGAGACCTGACACTGCTGTGTGGGTAAAGGTGTGCACAGTCTCCACTGTGGGAGACCTGACACTGCTGTGTGGGTAAAGGTGTGCACAGTCTCCACTGTGGGAGACCTGACACTGCTGTCTGGGTAAAGGTGTGTACAGTCTCCACTGTGGGAGACCTGACACTGATGTGTGGGTAGAGCTGTGCACAGTCTCCACTGTCGGAGACCTGACACTGCTGTCTGGGTACATGTGTGCACAGTCTCCACTGTGGGAGACCTGACACTACTGTGTGGGTAAAGGTGTGTACAGTCTCCACTGTGGGAGACCTGACACTGATGTGTGGGTACATGTGTGCACAGTCTCCACTGTGGGAGACCTGACACTGATGTGTGGGTAGAGCTGTGCACAGTCTCCACTGTCGGAGACCTGACACTGCTGTCTGGGTACATGTGTGCACAGTCTCCACTGTGGGAGACCTGACACTGATGTGTGGGTAAAGATGTGCACAGTCTCCACTGTGGAAGACCTGACACTGCTGTGTGGGTACAGCTGTGTACAGTCTCCACTGGGAGACCTTTCACTGCTGTGTGGGTACAGCTGTGTACAGTCTCCACTGTGGGAGACCTGACACTGATGTGTGGGTAAAGGTGTGCACAGTCTCCACTGGGAGACCTGACACTGCTGTGTGGGTAGAGCTGTGCACAGTCTCCACTGTGGAAGACCTGACACTGCTGTGTGGGTACAGCTGTGTACAGTCTCCACTGGGAGACCTTTCACTGCTGTGTGGGTACAGCTGTGTACAGTCTCCACTGTGGGAGACCTGACACTGATGTGTGGGTACAGCTGTGCACAGTCTCCACTGTGGAAGACCTGACACTGCTGTGTGGGTAAAGCTGTGTACACTCTCCACTGTGGGAGACCTGACACTGATGTGTGGGTAAAGCTGTGCACAGTCTCCACTGTGGGAGACCTGACACTGCTGTGTGGGTACAGCTGTGTACAGTCTCCACTGGGAGACCTTTCACTGCTGGGCTTCTAATTCAGCTACAAGAAGCCCCGGGTAATCAGGTTTTTAGGGATTGATGTGGAGCCACCGGAGATATCGCTGAGGATTCCATTAGATAAGCCAAGCGCTTCACATCCATAAGCAGGTTAAGAGCTTACCTCGATCGAACCAGGTCGGTATTAAATTAACGGGGCCAAGCTTTACTTAAGGACACTGCGGTGATTGGCTTATGTATGTATATATATATACATATATATATATATATATATATATATATATGTATATATGGCTGTGGCACAATGATTTTGGCCGGGTTTTACTAATGGAATATATCACTTTATCAGTGAAAAGTTCAACAATTATATTAAGATACTGTCGTGGGGGTGTTGAAAATGGGAAATATTGTGCCTAGAGCGGGACTCGAACCCACATCTCTTTGCATTCCGGGCCAGTGTGCTAACCATTACACCACCTAGGCTCCCTGATATCAACACACTCCCCACGCCTACCTGTCTATGTGGTTACTTGCCTGAGAGGTCAGTGCAGACCACTACACTCGTCCCCCTGGAATTGTAAGTCTTGTAATGCTTACAATTACATACATACAGGCAATGCACTAACACAGGGTAGGTTCAACAACCATACAGCGCAAAGCTTGTACAGGATCCTGGTCACGGCACCAGTGTCATGGGGGTGTTGAAAATGGGAAATACTGCGCCTAGAGCGGGACTCGAACCCACATCTCTTTGCATTCCGGGCCAGTGTGCTAACCATTACACCACCTAGGCTCCCTGATATCAATACACTCCCCACGCCTACCTGTCTATGTGGTTACTTGCCTGAGAGGTCAGTGCAGACCACTACAATACTTAGTCAAATTCTCCGATTAAATATGTAGTGGGTATTGATATTGCTGGACGGGAAACAGTACTCCCTTCATAATGCTCTCACTGGGGGAGGGAAGAGGTGCACCTTTAATCATGATTCCTCCCCCTTAACTCGCCCAGCCACACGGTCACCGCATGATATGTGGTAATCCCACGATAGCTGGGTAGTGGCCAGTGCTGGGTGGGAGGAGGGTGGGTCATGAAGGCAGCCGATGAGGAGTGATGTTAGGGAGAGATCATGGGGCTAGGAATGACTGGTGTGCGTGGCCGTAATAGCTAATAAGGAGGCCGGTATCATCCACCCTTGTATGTGTCTAAAAACATTATATATGTGATTAAAACTAAGTATTGAGTCTTCTTCTGGCTGGTGCTGAGCTCGGATCGTGTGTCTATTATGGGGCAAACTCTTAATTTAGGCTCTATATAAGGTAGAAGGGAGCGAAGGGGAGTTATGAACGGTAGGCCCTAAGTGGATATGGAGGCAGTATAGCCCCTTTGGCAGTACAGCCAATGGCATGGGAGACAACCGTGAAAAGAGTCATAGCGTTGTGTGCCAGCTAGCGGGAATTGACCTTCATATCTTTCGAAACCCCGCATAAATGCGGAAACCCGCAAAGTCGGCATTTCATAACTTGCCTGCATATTTTCAGAATATTTAGTTTGGAAACCAAATTTGGGGGGGGGGGGGGGGTGCAGACCAGTGCTGGTGGAGGGCAGCTGGAGGTGCAGACCAGTGCTGGGGGAGGGCAGCTGGAGGAGTCATGCATGACCATCGGTACCTGACACACAGGGGCTGGTGAGGCTCTAACAGTCACCTAGCCCTGATAGTAGTTAACCCTCTGTCTGCCGATGGTTAAATGTTAAGTGAAGCAATTCAATTTCATTCCAATTTTGTGGTGTGTAACTAGTTACGCAAATATTATTCGAGCAGAGTGTAGGTTAGTCTTTGGTCAAACGGCCCGTTGGGACAGTGCAGCTCACATGTTTAGGCAGCACTGTGCTGCTTTGAAGTCGGACTGCTAGTGGGCAGCCCGCATCCGGTTACTGCAGCACGCCGGTTGGCCACGTGCATCTGCTATATACTGTATCTGCCTCCAGTCGGCAGGAAAATTTGCTTCATAAATAAACGGAGGGGCCTTTTAGAGGGTACCAGCCAGAGGTTCTACTCATCCAACTGTATATATGTATATGTGTTTGTCATTGTGTTCTTTGTAGGGGGTATGTAGCGTACAAATAATACCAAAGTCTTTCCAAAACTAATTAATTAATCCAATAATATTAAGTGAAATTTACAATAATGTTCCCAAACTAATTCATTTAGAATACCTTTAATTAAGACATAGATAATACCACAGCCTTCTCTCTCAATTACAGGTCGATTCAAGCTGCAGTAAATCTACAGCTTAGTCTTCAAAGCCTTTCACATCGGCCTGTATCACAGTGAACTATTCCACTCAATAATAGTTAGTTAACACACAACTAATGTATTCAATAATACTGTAAGTCAAGCTTATTTGATTTAATGACGCCTCTGGAGCACATGCGATAACACATAGCGACCGAGATTGTGATGTGATGTTCATACTTAAGAGATGCTTAATAATTATTTAAATGTGCCCTTCCTGCACCAGAAAGAGTGCATTGAGGGAGAGAAGCATTGATATATGTTTCCTGTAACTGTCTGCAACCACCTGTTACCATGGGAACGATGGACAAGCACACCCAGCAATCCTGCATACATTATGGACACCACCTGCAGCTGGGGTTGAGTGAGAAGCTGCCCCCTATTAGGGCGTCGCCCGCCTAGGCAGTGGAGGGTGTCTGATTGGCTGGTTGTGTGAGCCCAGTCACCTGCATTCTTTATACCTGACACACAGACCCCACTCTAGGACTCTTGTCTGGGTTCCCTAGCAAGAGACACTCCACTCTCTACACTTGAACTAGCAACATCTATTCCAAAAGACACTGAGCTGTGTGAAACAACCATTGGACCCAGGTTCAATGGATTGTAGCCACTGATTCTGATTTACACAAGTAGGAGTGATGAGGATCTGTGTGGGCAGTTGGTAAGGAGTGAGGGTGATAGGTTGCCAGTAGGTGAACAGAGGTTGATGCCAATGAAGCACAACCTCTTCACTGTCAATCTTTCACGACTTGTCTTCCTTTCTTCCTTATGAGTTGTTGAGAGTAACGACAGGTGGGGACTGACAGACAATTGTCAGAACACACCTCTGGAGACTTGTGATGTGTGGGGCTCAGGCGGCCGAGTCCCGTCATTATTACGACTGGTTGGAATGGAAAATAGCCACAAATTGCTAATGGCTCCGTGGAGCAGGATCAACACTCTACCGTCTGAGCTACGTCCCGCTCCCCAATAATCCTCTAAATGTAATGCTGTGAATAAAGTGGACGGGTACGTAAATCCGCCTCAGTGTCGACTCTGTTCCGCTGGTCCGTGCACGTGCGTGGGCGACCGGCGGAAAGCAGGCAAGGTGCGTAAGGAGGCGGAGAGGCCTGCCTGCCGCTGGATGAGGTTATACTAACACTAACAGGGATGCTCGGCCGCGTATAACACTCATAGACACGTGTATAAACATCCAGACACTCATATAACACTCATAGACATGTGTGTAAACATCCAGACATACATGTATAACACTCATAGACACGTGTATAAACATCCAGACACCCGCATAACACTCACAGACATGTGTGTAAACATGCAGACATACAGATATAACACTTATAGACACGTGTATAAACATCCAGACACCCGCATAACATTCATAGATATGTGTATAAACATCCAGACATACATGTATAACACTCATAGACATGTGTGTAAACATCCAGACATACACATATAGCACTCATAGACATATGTGTAAACATCAAGATACGCATATAACACTCATATACATGTGTATAAACATCCAGACACATATAACTCTCATATCCATCTGCATAAACATCCAGACACCAGTATAACATGCATAGATATGTGTATAAACATCCAGACATACATGTATAGCACTCAGAGACATGTGTGTAAATATCCACACACCAGTATAACACTCATAGATATGTGTATAAACATCCACACCTACAGGTATTGCACTCAGAGACATGTGAATAAACATCCAGACATACACGTGTATAAAGATCCAGACATACACATATAACACTCATAGCCATCTATATACACATCCAGACATACATATATACCACTCATATATATGTGCATAAACATCCAGACATACACATATAACCATCATAGACACGTCTATGACATCCAAACATACACATATAACACTCATAGACACGTGTATAAACATCCAGACATAGACATATAGACACATGTATAAACATCCAGACATACATGTATAGCACTCATAGACATGTGTATAAACATCCAGATACACACATATAACACTCATAGACACGTGTATGGACATCCATACATACACGTATAACACTAATAGACACATATATAAACATCCAGACATACACATATAACACTCATAGACATGTGCATTAACATCCATACATGCATGTATAACACTCATATACACATGTATAAACATCCAGATATACACACATATAACTCTAATAGGAATGTGTGTAAACATCCAGACATACACATATAACACTAATAGACATGTGTATAAATATCCAGACATACATGTATAACACTAATAGACACAAGTATAAACATCCAGACATACACATATAACACAAATGTACACATGTATAAACATCCAGACATACACATATAACACTCATAGACATGTGTATCAAAATCCAGACATACACATATAACACTCATAGACACATGTATAAACATCTACACATACACGTATACCACTCATAGACTCATGTATAAACATCCAGACATACACATATAACACTGATAGACACGTGTATAAACGTCCAGACATACACGTATAACAATTACCACTCATAGACACATGAACCATAGCCGTCTCCACCTCTCTATTCTACACCGACTCATTAGTGAAAGCCCCTCTTGGTGGCGGCACCATCTGCCCGCCATCACACCACAGAGCCGACGGCTGCGTGCTGTCGAATTGTAAAAAGTACGAATGGATGCAGCTACGTCAGAGATGCCGGGAAGCTGACTGGTGGTTAATCCACATTCACTTCTTGGCAGCCAATAGGAGGACGGCAGGTGCCAACCCTGCACACGTGCACGATACAACAGCAGCCGCTAATTACCATCCATCCGCCTTCAATCACCTCAACCAGCGGCAGGCAAGCCTCTCCGCCTCATTAACATCCATCCGCCTTCAATCACCTCAACCAGCGGCAGGCAAGCCTCTCCGCCTCATTAACATCCATCCGCCTTCAATCACCTCAACCAGCGGCAGGCAGGCCTCTCCAGCTATTTAACATCCTTCCGCCTTCAATCACCTCAACCAGCGGCAGGCAGGCCTCTCCGCCTAATTAACATCCATCCGCCTTCAATCACCTCAACCAGCGGCAGGCAAGCCTCTCCGCCTCATTAACATCCATCCGCCTTCAATCACCTCAACCAGCGGCAGGCAAGTCTCTCTGCCTAATTAACATCCATCCACCTTCAATCACCTCAACCAGCGCCAGGCAAGCCTCTCCGCCTAATTAACATCCATCCGCCTTCAATCACCTCAACCAGCGGCAGGCAAGTCTCTCCGCCTCATTAACATCCATCCGCCTTCAATCACCTCAACCAGCGGCAGGCAGGCCTCTCCAGCTATTTAACATCCATCCGCCTTCAATAACCTCAACCAGCGCCTAATTAACATCCATCCGCCTTCAATCACCTCAACCAGCGGCAGGCAGGCCTCTCCAGCTATTTAACATCCATCCGCCTTCAATAACCTCAACCAGCGCCTAATTAACATCCATCCGCCTTCAATCACCTCAACCAGCGGCAGGCAGGCCTCTCCAGCTATTTAACATCCTTCCGCCTTCAATCACCTCAACCAGCGGCAGGCAGGCCTCTCCGCCTAATTAACATCCATCCGCCTTCAATCACCTCAACCAGCGGCAGGCAAGCCTCTCCGCCTCATTAACATCCATCCGCCTTCAATCACCTCAACCAGCGGCAGGCAAGTCTCTCTGCCTAATTAACATCCATCCGCCTTCAATCACCTCAACCAGCGGCAGGCAGGCCTCTCCGCCTAATTAACATCCATCCGCCTTCAATCACCTCAACCAGCGGCAGGCAAGCCTCTCCGCCTCATTAACATCCATCCGCCTTCAATCACCTCAACCAGCGGCAGGCAAGTCTCTCTGCCTAATTAACATCCATCCACCTTCAATCACCTCAACCAGCGGCAGGCAGGCCTCTCTGCCTAATTAGCATCCATCCGCCTTCAATCACCTCAACCAGCGGCAGGCAGGCCTCTCCGGCTAATTAACATCCATCCGCCTTCAATCACCTCAACCAGCGGCAGGCAAGTCTCTCCGCCTAATTAACATCCATCCACCTTCAATCACCTCAACCAGTGGCAGGCAAGTCTCTCTGCCTAATTAACATCCATCCGCCTTCAATCACCTCAACCAGCGGCAGGCAGGCCTCTCCAGCTAATTAACATCCATCCGCCTTCAATCACCTCAACCAGCCGCAGGCAGGCCTCTCCGCCTAATTAACATCCATCCGCCTTCAATCTCTATTATAAGCACCTATGGCCACCCCACCCCCATCCACCCCCCACGCGCTCCTTTGCCTGCTGTCAACAAACCAAGTTATCCACCGTCCAAATTATTTGCCCAGCAAATTCGGAAATGTGTATCAGTCTGGTAGTATTGCTATAGACCGGGGGCCCTGTGGTACTGAGACGGCTCACTCCCTATCTCTCCCATGTGATGTAAATTTTGCGGTGCCACCTTGTGGTGGGTTTGATCGACCCAGCTGCTGGTTGGTCTTTCACATGTAAACACATACGGTTATATCGTGCATGAGATGGGTAAGCATGAATACACATCAATATGGGATTGCTATGAACAGGCACACATCCTCGTCGCCATCGTCACACATCTTTCACATTCATATATACATTTGTGCATATATTATAGCATCTGTTTAGTCGGGGAAACAGCCAGCGCACCAAGTGGTGGGTTTGATCATTTTGATTACACAGTACAGGCTGAGTGAGCCGTCTTGGTATTATAGGGTCTTTGTATAAACATAGACACTAATAAAGTCTGTACTAGACTACTAAATGACTGAAACATACAATCCTCCAAGCATTGTTTATCCCATCATTACTAACAACCTACTTACTCAAACTACTTCATGTAGTCAAAAACACACCTGAGGTATTAACCTTTTAAGCATAACCCTATAAGCTCATCATCATCATCATGCTGTCGGTCGTGATGCGACAAAGACTGCTTTCATTACTTGACTGCCGCTCTTTTGTGCGGTTGTACATTTCATGAAAGCTGCCTGCAAAAGTGTTGAAGTGCTGCTGGCTTTTGCAAGTTACCAGCAGCACTCTCTCGGGGAGCAAATAGAGGTTTCACACCAGCAAGAACATGTCAAGACAGGCGCAAAACTATTTGTCCCTGCAGTGGCTGGTCGGGAGATGGGAGTTCCATACATCAACCGCCCTTAATGCTGCCACAGTGACATGGTTTTCTGTTTAGGGTTTGCTCCCTTAGCCTTCGGTTCTGTCAAGGACCTGTACCACAAGGCACTGGTTTACAACT
Organism: Branchipolynoe longqiensis; assembly: GCA_030323885.1. NCBI lineage: Eukaryota > Metazoa > Annelida > Polychaeta > Phyllodocida > Polynoidae > Branchipolynoe > Branchipolynoe longqiensis. Next base: position 77,033,129 of record CM059199.1, on the reverse strand, counting down.
CTGCAAGACAGGGGCGTCAAACTCCCTGAGGTATTGCTATACCTGCTATACCTGCAATACCTGCATACCTGCAATAAGCTAACCACACTCTATCTAACAGAATAAACAAACCATTCTACTAACACTCACTCCATCTCAAAATGTTAACTCCAACAACATGATAGTTTTGCAATTCACAACATAGTAGGCATACAAACCTATGAAGGGAACTATGCGCCTAACCACTCCGTAATGTAAAGGTCTAACCAATACACATGTATGTATCAAGTGTGTAGGAATACAACATATAACTGCTATTTTTGTATGTGAATTGTCAAACTATACCATATGTAAGTCTTTGAATATTTGATATTGTTATTTCAGCTGATTTGGGCTAGCTGCATATATTGTAAATAACTGTATTGTCACATGGCTGGAAGACCAGTGCCACGGCGCTGACAAAAGACTTTATTCAATGAATAAACTATATTTACAAAAAAAAATTAAAAAACAGTGGCAGGCAGGTCTCTCTACCTAATTAGCATCCATCCACCTTCAATCACCTCAACCAGCGGCAGCCAGGCCTCTCCGCCTAATTAACATCCATCCGCCTTCAATAACCTCAACCAGCGGCAGGCAGGCCTCTCCGCCTAATTAACATCCATCCGCCTTCAATCACCTCAACCAGTGGCAGGCAGGCCTCTCCGGCTAATTAACATCCATCTGCCTTCAGTCACCTCAACCAGTGGCAGGCAGGCCTCTCCAGCTAATTACCATCCATCCGCCTTCAATCACCTCAACCAGTGGCAGGCAGGCCTCTCCGCCTAATTAACATCCATCCGCCTTCAATCACCTCAACCAGCGGCAGGCAAGCCTCTCCGCCTCATTGACATCCATCCGCCTTCAATCACCTCAACCAGCGGCAGCCAGGCCTCTCCAGCTAATTACCATCCATCCGCCTTCAATAACCTCAACCAGCGCCTAATTAGCATCCATCCGCCTTCAATCACCTTGTAAAAATATATGGATTTTCGGTAAAGAATTATATATGGACAGAGAGCATTATTATTCTTGGGCTTGGAGTGGGGAGAAGGTTATGTAATCTTAAAGCAATGGTGCCCCCACTCCTATGATGACATGATATAAACTATGTGAGATATATGTTCATGCATGATGCCTAAAGTTAATGAAGAGATGTTCTTATACATGAAGCAGTTCAAGGTTGATGAAATGTTCCTCTATGTATTCATAAAGAATGCATTTGGAGAAAAAGGACATTTTTGGTATATACATATATATATCTAATTGTTATTGTTTACAACTAACTGCCCCTACCGGACCCAGGGCCAAGCACACCAGCAATACTACATCCCTTAGAGCCACACCCTGCAGGCTGGTTTGGGGTGGCAACTCCCCCATATTAGGGCATTGCGCTGACCAGTCTGTAAGGCAGTGTGTGGTTGGCTGTCTGTGGGAGATCCGGTCATCTGACCCCCCTTGGTCTAGCATGGCCACACAAGTCTCATTCTCAATGTTTTATTCAAGAAAATTCTCCAGACACTCTGGAGAGGGATCACTCTACTCCTGGCTCTTGAGTGAGACAGACCTACTCTTGAGCAGGAACCCCAGACACTCTGTCTGATGCTAGCCAAATTCACCTATTCAAATTGAGTGTATACACAGCCATAGGACTCCTGTCCCATGGGCTGTAGGCACTGCTTTCAGTATACCGGCTAAGTTGATAATGAGACATAGTGTGGACAGTAGAAGGTGAGGGGTTAGGCTGATGGATCACTGGTAGGTGAGCAAGTGTTGGTGTCATTAATTTGATTAAAGCACAACACCCTCACTGTCTATCTGTGTGACTTGCCTTCCTTTCTTCCTTGGTATTGGTTAGTGTTGGTTGATATGTTGATACTATTGGTTTAGTACGACTGCATCGCAGGTGATATGAAGAGGAAGAGTATTGTAGTAGCATGGGGTGCTCAACGCGGCCGAGCATCCCTGTTATTATAATTGGTGACCACGATGAGACGATTCTCAGAGATGACTGAAGAACTCGGTGAAGGTGATGATGACGATGAGAACACCCGTGATGACGACACGCGTGCATGCCATCTATGGCCAGGTAGGGCTCAAATTGTCCATACATCTTGTGCTGGATGCTGGGGCATCGAGGAAGGGTTTGACGCTGTGTACCACCATTTGTGAGAGTGTGTGTGATATATATTGTTGAGAAGTACAGGGAATGTGTGAACGTTAATATATATGTGTTGATACTATTGTTGATATATGTATGTATGTGACCAAGGAAACACAACCACATGTCATGCACACCGCCTGCACTCACACAATACATGAAACGAATAAGAATGTGTGAACGTTAATATATATGTGTGGATACTATTGTTGATATATGTATGTTTGTAACAATGGAAGACCAGGAGACCTTGAATAAGATAAGAGAAAGGGAAGAAAGGGTACGATTGTTGGATGAAGAGTTTGACAGGATACTGGCACGGATCAGGGCAGAGAGGGCAGAAGAAAGGAGAAGGGAAAGGAGGCACAGGATCAGAGCAGCAAGGAGAGAAGAAATGATGAAGAAGAGGCATGAGAGTAGAGTAGCAAGGAGGGAAGAAATACTGAAAATAAGGAAGAACTTGATAGAGTGCTAGGATGTACTGAGTCCGTTTTTCGTCCGGTTCTGGCCCGATATATAGAATTACATGTAAACTAATTGCAATTAGAAAGAATTAAATCGGGGTGGGCGCGCGACAGTAACTTCATATCTAATCCAAAAACGATTAGGGAAGGCTGTTTGGTAGTTGTACGCGACATGGCCAGCTCTGCGTTAAAGAACGATATAGATTTATGTATTGTTTGAAATTCGGGAAGGTCGTTGCGGATGTGCGGGCGCCGACGGTTCGGGTTAAAGAACGATATAAATTTATATATAAGTTGAAATTCGGGAAAGCCGTGGTGTGCGCGCCAGAACCACACGAGAGCTCAGTCCGCTTCTAGCCGGCGTAAAGAATAATATAAATGTATATATAGTTGAAGTTAGGAGTGTGCGCGCGACGCCGCCAGAACCACACCGGGTACGAGGCTAGTCGAAATTTATATATTGTTAAATTCGGCGCTAAGTCAGTTGTCCGTTTCTCGTCCGCTTTCCGATTAAATTAACGTAATTAATGCTAAAATAGCGTATTTAATGCTAAAATAACGTGTTTTATGCTAGAATAACGTGTTTGATGTTAGAATAACTGAAAATAACTAGACAGTAGGAGTGGCGAGGGGGCAGTGACCAATAGAAGATTGGTAGTCGCACTCCTTTGGCTAGGATATTTTACCAGGATAAACCGACTGCAGAGTATACTGTGACAACAAATGTTTGATAAATGTACACGGCAAGCACACCACCCACCGCCGAGTGTAAACAGCCGGCAGGACTCAAAGGGTATGTGTGTGGTGTGTGTGTGGGGGGGGGGGGGAAGCTGGGGGCTGCACTCAGCTGCCAAGGGCACCCACCCTGAGTTAAAGGGGCATAGTCCAGGGGTTTGGAGTCTTGATATTTCAGAAAAGCGGATCCTGTAAATGTGGAGTGTTGATATTTCAGAGAAGCGGATCCTGTAAATTGAAGTGATAGGGATTTCAGTTGATGGCGAAAGGGTGGTAAGTGCCCAGGTGTCAAACATACATAGTAAGGACAGTGTGTTGGCTTTCAGGATTGTATGTTTTGTTGCAGGAGTGTGCAGCCTTAAAACATAGGGGGTGTACCCAACAGTAAGGCGACCCACCCTGAGTGATTTCTGTGTGTGTGGGGTTGTGAATTGTGGTTTCAAGGGAGTATGCGGCTTTAACATAGTGGGGGCTGTCCCAGTAGAAAGGCGACCCACCCTTATTGTGTAGGGAGGCCGCGCGCAGCAATTACACCCCCCACCCCCACCCCCACCCCCGGCTGTGTAGTTGCCGACAGAGGGGACTGTGTGTGTGTAGGGGAGAAAAAAACTGTAAAAGATGTCGGGTGTTTTAAATTGTATCGGTATGATATATATTTGTTTTGATATATATCGACAAAGAGAAGGGAATGGTACGTCGGTACGTCGATATATATGGTGTTTTTTATATATATATCAACAGATAGAGTGGATTTCTATGAAAATATATGCACACACAGGTTGAGCTGTAATCCTTACTGAAGCATTAAAGTAAGTGCGTAACAGTTACAAACTGGATAGGTTCACAGCTTCCAGGGCCAGTGACTTAGAAGGAGGGGCAGCGTGCCAGATAACAGTACAGATATCACAATGGCAGAAGCAGAGTTAAATAGGGGGTTTACCGACTGGTTCACACTTGGGGTAGCCTCAGGGGAGATACCCATGGATGGGGATCGGCTAGTGTATTTAACCAATATGCAGCTGGACAGTTGGAAGCCCAGGCCAGAGTGCTCAGGGAGACCAGGGAACATGGGACCGGGTCCAACCAAGAGCAGGCACAGATCCTACAAGAGAGAATGATGAGGGAGGAGCGCCTGGTGCTAGGGAGAGATCGAGTTAAAGTGGAAGAGAGGGTTGTGAGGGATCTTAAGGACCAGGGAAGACAGATAGCCACTGTGGATGGGTCAGATCTGGGCGTATTGAGAACCTGGGTAGAGCAAGTAGGCCGGGCAGGTAGAGTGTCAGAAGCCAGAGGGGTGGATGTTGTAAAATTTGCACTCAGTCACTCTAGCGGCAACCTCCATGAAGTCATATATTCAGTATATGAAGATGATGCTAACAGCTCATGGGAGGAGGTCCAGGAATGCCTGGTTGGGCTGTTCTTAACAGCCAGGGAAGCCACTGCCCTAATTGACATAGTATTCTCACTCAAGCAAGAGAAAGGGGAGCTGATGTCGGCGTACTGTATGCGATACAGTATGGCGGTACAGAGGGCGTGGCCAGAGAAAGGGCTGGTCAAGCTGGCTGCAGTCCATGGCATGGTAATTAAGAAATTTGAGGACTCTTTAATTGAGCCAGTAGTCAGGCTGAATGTATGCCTGGCTAGGGCAGTTAGCCTAGAGGCAGCCATGTCTGTAGCCAGGGAACATGAGGAAGGCCTGGCAGGCCCAGGAGGCAGACTGACTGGGCCCATAGACTGGAGGAACCCATGGAGATAGGAGCCATGGAAGGGCATGCCAGGGTAGAAGCAAGTGGTAGTGCAGACAGGGCGGCCTTTAAGACGCTCCAGGGTGAGATTAAAAGTCTCAGTAAAATGATGGCAGAGCGCACTGAGCGGCCAGTACAGGCTGCCCAGGTGGCTGTGGCACCAGCCCCACCATCAACAGTGGTGGTGCAGACTGCACCAGCACTGCCCGCCAATGCTAATGTCAATAGAGGTGAGAGAAGGAGGGCGCCACGTCAAGTAGTGGGACGTGCCCCCCGACAGCCTTAGCAGGGTCCTGGGCGAGATACAGTAAGGTGTGGTTATTGTGCACATGATTATCACAGTGATTATATAGCTACCCAGGAGGAAAAAGTGCAAGCAAGTATGGTTGACCGTACTAGCGAGATCAGGTCCTGTGCAGTTGAAAAACTAGGCAAGGCAGCAGATCGAAGACCATGTATCAAGATGAAATTTTGGCGGAATTTCATATTCAGGTCTAATCGATACTGATGCCAGTAAAAGTATGATAAAGAGTAAAGTATACAATGCTCTCAAATTGAGAGGATATGCCACAGGTAAGCTCAGGCAGGGGTTGAAGCTTCGATCACTTTCAGGACATTTGATTCCTACAAGGGGAGTGGGGAAGGTCACCCTGGGGGGAGCTGAGTGTGAGTTTTGTGTAGTAGGAGAATTGCAGCATGATATCCTGAGAGGGACGGATGTCATGCAGCAGTGTGATGCCGTGCTGTCCTACACGGATAGGAGTATTATCCTGAATGGTGAGGAGCACAGGTGGTTGGGTACAGAAGATACATGTGCTAGTATGGCAGGGGTAGCCTACTATATTTCACCAGCTTATTTACAGCTTGGCAGACATCCAAATAATACAGCCAGAGCAATTAACATGGCTGATACTGTGGTGGGCCCAGAAAATAGAAAAAGAGTGGTAAACAGAGATCAGGTGAAATTGATTGATAGAGAAAGAAAATGGGATTTAATCAATTCTAGACTAACCCGGGCACAGAGAAAGAAACAGAGGTTGAGGCACAGGCAAGTTGTAAGCCAAACACACAACACAAAGAGTGAAGAAGTTGGGGTTGGTGAAATTGTCAATTGTCCACAGGGCAATTCCAAGGACAATTACCAAGTCTAGACAACTATAGTGGTGGAGGCATAAGAGCAGGGTTACCAAACACACACACAATGGTGACTCGGGGCAAGTCTCAGCTACAGGCTGAAAATAGAGGACCTGAATGCACAGGGAATGCCAGCTACAAAGGGAACCATAAAAGGGCTGGAAGCACAGAAGGGACAGAGCACAATGGGGACCCTAAAAGTAAGGACCAAGATAGTGCTGGAGAGAATAGGGACCCTAAAAGAAGGTGCAGGATTGAACGTGCGTTCACAGGTGTAAATGGAGAGAGAGAGGAGGCTAAAAGGAGGGACAAGGGTGTTGAGGAACGAAAGAAAGCTCAGCGTAAATTCCACAGGAGACCGACTGCTGAAAATCTGGCGCTCTTTAGAATTATGCACACTCGCGCTCGCAGAACAATCAAAGAAGCGCGGAGGCAGTGTTGGAGACAATTTGTTTCTAGCATCACCATGCACACGCCGTTGGGCAAAGTATGGACAATGATCAGGAGAATCAAATGAAGGGGAGGTGATTCTTCTGTAGTCCAGCACTTGAAACACAACAGCACCATTCTCACATCACTCGACGAAATAAGTGAAGAATTGGCTCGCACCTTTGCTGGAAACTCGTCTTTGGCAAACTGCCTCCCGGGCTTTCGGGTGGTCAAGGAACGCCAAGAGCGAAAGCTCTTGGACTTTTCTTCCGATGGCGAGGAGCACTACAACTCCCCATTCAGTATGGGTGAGTTGAGGTGTTCTTTGGAAAGCTCGCATGACACAGCAGTTGGACCTGATGGAATTCATTATCAATTTTTGAAACATCTCCCTGAACATGCACTGAGACTGTTGCTTCAACTCTTCAACAACATCTGCGAGTCGGGTGTCATCCCCGCCTCTTGGCGGGAGGCGACAGTAATACCGATTCCCATACCTGGTAAAGACCAGAGTGAAGCCCACAACTATCGTCCCATAGCCCTTACAAGCTGCATCTGTAAAACCATGGAGCGCATGGTAAACAACCGCCTCGTCTGGCTACTGGAGTAAGGACACCGACACCACCTGTCCAACCTTCAATGTGGCTTCAGACGGGGCCACAGCACCATCGACCATTTGGTGCACATGGAGACCTTCATAAGAGATGCTTTGCTTAAGAAGGAGCACGTTGTGGCTGTCTTTTTCTACCTCGAAAAAGCCTATGACACAACGTGGCAGCATGGCATCATGGAGGATCTTCATGCGATTGGCCTTCGTGGCCACTTGCCAATTTTTATCAGGAACTTTCTAGCCTTCAGGCATTTCCGCGTTTGTGTCAAGACTACCTATTCCCGCCTACACTCACAAGAACTAGGAGTATCTAGCACTGGGTCGTGACTGGCCATGTCCCTTTTCGGGGTCAAGGTCAATGGTATTGCTGCTGCTGTAAAGCGGGGGGTCTCCTGTAGTCTTTTCGTGGATGACTTTGTTTTATATTACAGCGGTGCTAACATGAATGTCATAGAGAGACAGCTACAACCAAGCATAAATGGGATCCATCGATGGTCAGTTCTGAACGGTTTCAAATTTTCCAAGACCAAAACAGTCTGCATGCACTTCTGCCTGCTGCATAGAATGCATGCGGAACCGGAGCTGACCCTGGATGGGGATCCCATTAAAGTCGTTGAGAAAACCAAATTTCTGGGCCTCATTCTCGACGCAAAACTGTCTTTTGTGCCACATATAAAGTACTTGAAAACAAGATGCCTTAAAGCGCTGGATATTCTGAGGGTGCTGTCCAGCTCAGAGTGGGGAGCGGACAGAGATGTTCTGCTCTCCATGTACAGAACCTTGGTTCAGTCATGAGTGGATTACGGTAGCATAGTATACGGTTCCGCAAGGAAATCATATATTGGGTTGCTAGACACGATCCACCACCAGGGACTGCGCCTGGCCCTTGGGGCCTTCCGCACCTCACCGGTTCAGAGCCTTTATGTCGAAGCCAATGAACCATCACTTAACAACAGGAGAATCAAACTGGCCATGCAATATGTAGTCAAGATAAAAACTAGTGCATTGAATCCTGCACACAATTGTCTATTCGGGCAACATGACGAATCCAGGTATGAAGCCTGGCCGAATTACATCCGGCCACTAAGGCTCCGAATGAAACCTCATTTGGAGGCCTTGGGCATGGATTTGGACATGTTGGAGGATGCCAAAGTCCCAGAACATCCCCCGAGGTCGTTGAGAAAGCCATCGGTTATCCCCTGACTCATGGAACTGAGGAAGTCTGGGACACATCCACTCGAGTACCAAGGACTGCATGCAGAGATTCAAGGCCAGTTTACAGACCACCTCCCAATATACACTGATGGTTCGAAAGACCAAAGACCGGTAGCTGCTGCGGCAGTCTGCCGACGGGAAAGATTTGGCGTACATTTGCCCGATCAGAACTCGATTTTCACTGCAGAAGCCTGAGCACTCCTTCTCGCGTTGGAGTGTATCGAGGTATCCAACCACACTAACTATGTTATATACAGTGATTTGTCTCTTGCCTCCTGGCTGTTGCTGGACTGAAAACGAATCACCCCATTCTAGCAACGGTCATTTATAAAATGAACCAACTGACAACGGATGGGTATGATATCCACCTGTGCTGGGTGCCTGGCCATGCCGGCATACAAGGAAACGAACAAGCTGATCGGGCTGCGAAGAAGGCCCTGAACTGTGATCTTGAACCGTGTCTGATCCCTCACTCTGATCTGAAACCACTAATAGCCACCCACATAAAATCCAAATGGCAACATGAGTGGGATGAAAACATTAATAAACTTAAAGAAATTGAACCATCTGTGGGAAAGCCACCACAGACTCATGCGGGAGGTCGGCGGGACCAAGTGGTTCTTAGCCGCTGCCGTATTGGCCACTCGTGGCTTACACATGCTTTTCTGCTCAAGGGGGAACCTCCCCCTGAATGTATTGGGTGTCAGTCCCCGCTGACACTCAAACACATTTTACTAAGTTGCGTTGATTTTTTTGGCCCTGCGCCAACAGTTCTACACTGACAGACAGTATGCATGACCTTTTTTACTAATGTAGTAAAACAGGAAAAATACATTTTTAGGCCTTTTTGGAGGGCACGCTGGACTGTACCACCTCATATAGTTGTACTAAAATAGATTCTATCAATATTATTAGTAAAAACTTTTCTTTCACTTTTCTATGGGAATTTGATTCCCTTGACCACAAATATATGATTGTGAGCTTTCTAATTTAATGAGTGTCTATTGGCACATAATTGATTGACTGCTTTTACATGTAAAAGCAATGGTTTGAACAAAAAACAAACATTTCTCGGCGTGAATATGCTGTTTTCAATGCTGGCCAGTTGTAGTGTTGGTGTTATCTTACCACACAGTAGCTGCTGATAAGTAATTTGATTGCCTGCATTTCAGAAGCAGATAGATAGTTGGTTGGTATGGTTAGTAGCCTATGTTAGTTTGTTTTTTTAATTTTCTTGGCATATATGTATTTTTTAAATTTTGTTCTACTCTTATTACTAAACTAGCCTACTCCTATTTACATATCATAGGCTTGTACGTAGCTGTGTGGTGTGTTATCTGGCTACTTTTGACATGGTTACCTTCCATTGGGTGTCCCACTGGTGGGCCGTGACATATCACATTCCCCTTTGCAGTGCAGCTTAGTGGGGGTTTCCTAGCCTTATTTTGCACAGATATTTTTAGTAAGTTTTTAAGTCAGGAATTTGTCATTCCTTTACCGTTTGGGCATTCCACACCTTGGCAGCCATTTCCAGCATGCTTCTCTCATGAGCTTTTATTTTACTTCTGGTCTGCAAGATAGCTACCAATAGTCATCTAACATACTGCACTAACCAGGTAATGGAGTGTTCACAACCAGGTGACACAGAAGATAACTACCAATAGTCATCTAACATACTGCACTTACCAGGTAACGGAGACTTAGTAAGCAGATGACACAGAAGATAGCTACCAATAGTCATCTAACATACTGCACTTACCAGGTAACGTAGTCTTAATAAGCAGGTGACACAGAAGATAACTACCAATAGTCATCTAACATACTGCACTTACCAGGTAAAGGAGTCTTAGTAAGCAGGTGACACAATGTGAAGTAAACAGGAGACACAGTCCAGCATGGTGCCTGGTCTACTTAGTAACCAGGTGCCTAATATACATAGTAACCAGCTGTCTGGTCTACTTAGAAACCAGGTGTCTGGTCTACTTAGTAACCAGATGTCAGTTATACTTAGTAACCAGGTGTCAGGTCTACTTAGTAACCAGGTGTATGGTCTACTTAGTAACCAGGTGTCCGGTCTACTTAGTAACCAGGTGCCTGGTCTACTTAGTAACCAGGTGCCTGGTCTACTTAGTAACCAGATGTCAGGTATACTTAGTGACCAGGTGCTTAGTCTACTTGGTAACCAGGTGTCTGGTCTACTTAGTAAGCAGGTGCATGGTCTACTTAGTAACCAGGTGTCTGGTCTACTTAGTAACCAGGTGTCTGGTCTACTTAGTAACCAGGTGCCTGGTCTACTTAGTAACCAGGTGTCTGGTCTACTTATTAACCAGGTGTCTGGTCTACTTAGTAACCAGGTGTCCGGTCTACTTAGTAACCAGGTGCCTGTTCTACTTAGTAACTAGGTGCCTAGTCTACTTAGTAACCAGGTGCCTGGTCTACGTAGTAACCAGATGCATCGTCTACTTAGTAACTAGGTGCCTAATCTACGTAGTCACCAAGTGTCTGCTCTACTTGGTAACCAGGTGTCCGGTCTACTTAGTAATCAGGTGCCTGATCTACTTAGTAACCAGGTGCCTGGTCTACGTAGTAAACAGGTGCCTGATCTACTTAGTAACCAGCTGCCTGGTCTACGTAGTAACCAAGTGTCTGCTCTACTTGGTAACCAGGTGTCCTGTCTACTTGGTAACCAGGTATCCGATCTACTTAGTAACCAGGTCCCTGGTCTACTTAGTAACCAGGTGCCTGGTCTACTTAGTAACCAGGTGTCTGGTCTACTTAGTAACCAGGTGTCTGGTCTACTTAGTAACCAGGTGTCTGGTTTACTTAGTAACCAGGTGTCCGGTCTACTTAGTAACCAGGTGTCTGGTCTACTTAGTAACCAGGTGTCCGGTCTACTTAGTAACCAGGAGCCTGGTCTACTTAGTAACTAGGTGCCTAGTGTACTTAGTAACCAGGTGTCCGTCTACTTAGTAACCAGGTGACTGGTCTACTTAGTGACCAGGTGCCTGGTCTACTTAGTAACCAGGTGCCTGGTGTATGTAGTAACCAGATGCATGGTCTACATAGTAACCAGGTGTTTGGTCTCCGTAGTAACGAAGTGTCTGTTCTACTTGGTAACTAGCTGTCCGGTCTACTTAGTAACCATGTGCCTGGTCTACTTAGTAACCACATGTCTGGTCTAATTAGTAACCAGGTGTCCGGTCTACTTAGTAACCAGGTGTCTGGTCTACGTAGTAACCAAGTGCCTGTTCTACTTGGTAACCAGGTGTCCGGTCTACTTAGTAAACAGGTGCCTGGTCTACTTAGTAACCAGATGTCTGGTCTACTTACTAACCAGATGTTTGGTCTACTTAGTAACCAGGTGCCTGGTCTACTTAGTAACTAGGTGCCTAGTCTACTTAGTAACCAGGTGCCTGGTCTACGTAGTAACCAGATGCATGGTCTACTTAGTAACTAGGTGCCTAATCTACGTAGTAACCAAGTGTCTGCTCTACTTGGTAACCAGGTGTCCGGTCTACTTAGTAACCAGGTGCCTGATCTACTTAGTAACCAGGTGCCTGGTCTACGTAGTAAACAGGTGCCTGATCTACTTAGTAACCAGCTGCCTGGTCTACGTAGTAACCAAGTGTCTGCTCTACTTGGTAACCAGGTGTCCTGTCTACTTGGTAACCAGGTGTCCGATCTACTTAGTAACCAGGTCCCTGGTCTACTTAGTAACCAGGTGCCTGGTCTACTTAGTAACCAGGTGTCTGGTCTACTTAGTAGCCAGGTGTCTGGTCTACTTAGTAACCAGGTGTCTGGTCTACTTAGTAACCAGGTGTCCGGTATACTTAGTAACCAGGTGTCTGGTCTACTTAGTAACCAGGTGTCCGGTCTACTTAGTAACCAGGTGCCTGGTCTACTTAGTAACTAGGTGCCTAGTGTACTTAGTAACCAGGTGTCCGTCTACTTAGTAACCAGGTGACTGGTCTACTTAGTGACCAGGTGCCTGGTCTACTTAGTAACCAGGTGCCTGGTGTATGTAGTAACCAGATGCATGGTCTACATAGTAACCAGGTGTTTGGTCTCCGTAGTAACGAAGTGTCTGTTCTACTTAGTAACTAGCTGTCCGGTCTACTTAGTAACCATGTGCCTGGTCTACTTAGTAACCATATGTCTGGTCTAATTAGTAACCAGGTGTCCGGTCTACTTAGTAACCAGGTGTCTGGTCTACGTAGTAACCAAGTGTTTGTTCTACTTGGTAACCAGGTGTCCGGTCTACTTAGTAAACAGGTGCCTGGTCTACTTAGTAACCAGATGTCTGGTCTACTTACTAACCAGATGTTTGGTCTACTTAGTAACCAGGTGCCTGGTCTATGTAGTAACCAGATGCATGGTCTACTTAGTAACCTGGTCTACTTATTAACCAGGTGTCTCACACCCCCAGTGACCAGGTCCTCGGACCCCTCACGAAATACATGTGCAGACTGCTCAATAACCACCAGGTGCACTGAGCCTCAGCAATCAAAGCCCTGCCCCTCTTCCGTAATCAATTCATTCAGCACCCTCAGCAACTGCGAAACCTCAGTAACTGTGTCCGCAGACCCCTCAGTAACCGATCACACCACACAGCAGGCACACCACACACCACACACACCACACACAACACACACCGCACACATAACACACCACACACAACACATATAACCTGGCAAAAAGCACCAAAACCCCAGCAGATATACTAGCCTAAAACACAGCTAGAAATAAGTCTCAGAAAGCTGTCAGAACAGCCAAAATAAATACATAATAAGTCAAGATGATCAATGGGGTAGTAACACAAACAAATTCTGGAAAAATGCAAATCTACTATTCCCCAACAATAAATCTAAAGACTACATAGCACTCACAAATGAGAAAGGCAGCATACTAACAAACCTAGAGGCAGCATACAAACTAAACAACCACTTTGCCTCAGTAGGACAAAACCTATCAACAAAATTCATACGGGATTGGGAAAACAAGTCAGAACAAATACAAGATGAAATCTCCACCTGCAAAACTAATGCAAAATAATTACAACAACTAATACAGAGCATAGACACAAATAAACCAAATGGTATAGAAAATATCCCAACTAAAGTATTAAAACATGCTCTACAAGCCATCCCAGACAGCATAAAAGATTTATTTAATGCCTCTTTCGAACAAGGTAAATTTGTCGAAGCCTGGAAGAGGGCCACTATCACCCCTACCCATAAAGGTGGAGAGAAACAAAGCATGGGCAACTACAGACCCATATCAATCCTACAGGCCCCAGGCAAATTGATTGAAAAAATACTACACAGGCACATAAATGAACACCTGGACAAAAATAATATACTAAATTCGAGAGAAGGGGGCTTCAGAAAACTCCACTCCACATAAAAGACAATACCTCTACTCACTAGTGACTTACTGGCCTCAACGAACAAAAAAATTATATCAGGGGCAGCATTTATAGACTTCAGCAAGGCTTTTGACACAGTAGATCACAAGATACTACTTCAAAAACTCAACCAAAGAAGCATAAAATCAGCCACAAAAAAATGGATCGAATGCTACCTGAGAAATAGGGAACAATAAACCAAAGTAGAAAATAGCATATCAGAATGCAAACCAATTACATGTGGAGTCCCACAAGGGTCGGTCCTAGGACCAGTACGTATAGCACACAACACACAGCACACACTACACAACACACAACATACAAGACTCAGCACATATCACACAGCATGCATTAAACAACACACATCACACAATACACAACACATAACACACAACACACAACACACAAGACTCAGCACACATCACGCAGCATACAGTAAACAACACACATCTCACAGCACATCAGCCACACCACACAGCACACGACGCACGGCGCACGGCACACGGCACACAGCACACATCACACAGCATACAGTAAACAACACACAGCACACAATGCACAACACACAACACACAAGACTCAGCACACATCACGCAGCATACAGTAAACAACACACATCAAACAGCACATCAGCCACACCACACATCACACGACGCACGGCGCACGGCACACATCACACAGCATACAGTAAACAACACACAGCACACAATGCACAACACACAACACACAACACACAACACACAAGACTCATCACACATCACGCAGCATACAGTAAACAACACACATCGCACAGCACATAACACACATCACACATCGCACGGCACAGGGCACACAGCAGGGTACCGGCACGCCGCCCACACGACCGGCCGGCATGGCGACGCCTCTAGGCGCGAGGGTGTGAGGGTGTGAGGGTGTGAGGGAGTGAGCGTGTGAGGGTGTGAGGAGGTGAGGGTGTGAGGGTGTGATGGTGTGAGGAGGTGAGGGTGTGAGGGTGTGATGGTGTGATGGTGTAAGGGTGTGAGGGTGAGGGTGTGAGGGTGTGAGGAGGTGAGGGTGTGAGGGTGTGAGGGTGTGATGGTGTGATGGTGTAAGGGTGTGAGGGTGAGGGTGTGAGGGTGTGAGGAGGTGAGGGTGTGAGGGTGTGATGGTGTGATGGTGTAAGGGTGTGAGGGTGAGGGTGTGAGGGTGTGAGGAGGTGAGGGTGTGAGGGTGTGATGGTGTGATGGTGTAAGGGTGTGAGGGTGAGGGTGTGAGGGTGTGAGGAGGTGAGGGTGTGAGGGTGTGATGGTGTGATGGTGTGAGGGTGTGAGGGTGAGGGTGTGAGGGTGTGAGGAGGTGAGGGTGTTAGGGTGTGATGGTGTGATGGTGTAAGGGTGTGAGGGTGAGGGTCTGAGGGTCTGAGGAGGTGAGGGTGTGAGGGTTGTAATGTATGTATGTATCCGAACACCCCCGACCCAAGACCATGTGACGTCACAAGGATCCATTCCAAATAAACTCAGTTACGTTACAGAACTCACGGTGTTAGGACGTCCTTTACATGGTGTCAGATAGTACGGGTGGATCTTCACGATGGCTTTGCACGGATTAAAACCCCCGGGGCCATTAAAATTGGATGAACACATGGCTATCAATTGGAGATCCTGGATCCAATCATACGATATATATGCAACAGCTGCAGGAGTGGCTACAAAGACAGAAAAGATCCAATGCTGCGTGTTTCTGCATGTCGCAGGAGGAGACGCCCAGAAAATTTATAGAACTTTTGAGTTTGAGAACGCAGATAAGGACAAGTTAACACCGTTAATAGCTGCATTTGCCAAGTATTGCGAAGGTAAAACAAATATAACAGTAGTAAGATATGAATTTAACACGTTTAATCAAACTTCTGAAAATATGGACACCTACATAAGAGAACTGAAACACCGAGTACAATTTTGTTGCTACGAGACGCTAGAGTCTTCGTTATTATGTGATCGCATTGTTGGTGGTGTGAAAGACAATGACTTACGAAACAAATTGTTGCAATCACCTAAATTATCATTAGAAGAGTGTATTCAATTGTGCCGCTTAAGTGAAAACAAGGCTGCGCAAATCAGTAATAACGGGAATCTACATGTTGATGTGATGTCGACAAGGCAGGCCAAGCGCGGGGGACCAGTTGAAAGAACATCTCCATGGACACGCCCATCAACAAGTCGTCTTCAACAGAGTCCCATGGTTACACGTTGTGGCCAATGTGGCTACAATCATCCGAGAGGTGCCTGCCCAGCAAGAGGAAAGGAATGTGCGGGGTGCCACAAGGTGGGACACTTCATCAAAGTATGCCGTCAACAGAAAAGTCAACAGCGGAATATGCCGGTTTATCAGATTGACGTAGATCCAGATCGTCATGGTGGATACGTGGACCAGGAGACACCAAGGGAGATGGAAAATGGTTACGACTTGTTCGTGGGAGCTATTCACCGTGAAGGGGTCGAAGATAATGACCTGTGGTATGCCACTTTCAGTGTCAACGGTCAAGACATATCTTTTAAATTGGACACAGGCTCAGAAGCCAACATCTTGCCTCTGGTAACGTGCACCAGGATATGTAAGGAGAGTTTAACCCCATCCAAGTGTCACTTAATAACTTATAATGGCGAAAGAATCAAACCTGCAGGTGTGACTACACTTAGTCTAGACGGTAACAAATTACTCTTTCAAGTAACTGATGAAGGTAGTGCCATCCTGGGAAAAAAGGCATGTGTGTGTTTAGGTCTGTTAGCACGCCTTGACACTGTGGACAAAGTACCTGATGTGGAAGCAAACAAACTGGTAAAGAAATATTCTAATGTTTTTAAAGGCTTAGGCTTAATTAAAGTAAATGCAAAGATATTCATTGATGACACTGTATCACCTGTTGTGGACCCACCACGTAGAATACCTTTGGCCATTGTTAATGATGTAAAAATAGAATTGGACAGAATGTTAGACTTAGGGGTGATAGTCAAACAGGACGAACCGACCCCATGGGTGAATTCCATCACAATCGTTCGAAAGCCTAACAAACTCAGGATCTGCCTTGACCCGACAAAATTGAATAGGGCAATTTTACGAAGCCCATACCCTGTCCGCACTGTAGAGGAAGTAATAGCAAATTTACATGGAGCCAAGATCTTCTCAGTGTTGGATGCTAATAGCGGGTATTGGCAGATCGAATTGGATGAGGTTAGTTCTAAATTATGTACGTTCAATACACCGTGGGGGAGGTTCAGATATACAAGGTTGCCTTTCGGAATAAAAACGGCAGGTGATATCTTCATTCAAAAAATGAATGACATTTTAATAGGATTGCCTGGGGTCCATGTGATATCAGATGATATATTAGTTCACGGGGTCACTGTTCAAGAGCATAATGTTCGCCTAGAGGCAGTCTTAAGGCAAGCAGAGGAAGTTCACCTAAAGTTGAACCCGAAAAAGTCAAAAATTTGCAAAACTAGTGTTCAATACGTGGGTCATGTAGTTACATCACAAGGTCTAAAACCAAGTGCTGACAGAGTACAGGCAATCGTTGAAATGCCAGTTCCATCAGATAAAGCAGCTGTGCAACGTTTCCTGGGGATGGTAGGGTATGTTAGTAAATTTATTCCAAACATGGCAGAAATAACAAAACCCTTAAGGACAGTAATAAAAAAATATGTGGCATGGCACTGGAACGAGGCACAGGAAATGGCATTTCAGGAGTTGAAAGGGCTTCTCACGAAGGCACCCATTTTGCGATATTTCGATGTACAAGAAAAAATTGTAATCCAAGTAGATGCGTCTAAATATGGACTAGGGGCTACCCTACTCCAAGGTGGATTACCTGTGGCAATGGCCTCCAAGGCTTTAGATAGCACTCAAATTAGCTACGCGGTAATAGAAAAAGAATTACTAGCTATTTGTTTTGGATGTAAGAAATTTCATGATTTTATTTATGGCAATGAGATAACTATAGAATCTGATCATAAACCCCTGGTCAATATTATGCTCAAGCCTATCCATGAGCTGTCAGCCAGGATGCAAAGAATGCGTATGAGGTTACAAAATTACAACATCAACGTAACATACTTAAAAGGATCTCATTTATATTTTGCAGATACTCTATCAAGGGCGCACACCTCATGTATAACACCAAACGATTTATATGATAACGACTTGTCTGTGGCATCAATAGGGATCACTCGTGATAATGTCCAACAACTCAGAGAATATACCAATCTGGACCACACCCTAGACAAAGTAAAAAATTTAACATTGAACGGGTGGCCTAAAAATAAACTGCATGTTCCTGATGATGTAAAACCTTACTTTACTTATAGGCATGACATAACATGGTATGACGGATTATTATTAAAAGGTACACAAATAATAATACCGAAACTCTTACAGCCGATGATGTTAATAAAATTACATGAATCCCACTTGGGTGTCGTAAAATGTAAGCAGCTGGCCAGAGACAGTGTGTTTTGGCCCGGTTTCAGTAGTCAAGTAGAAGACAAAGTTTCAAGATGTGACGTATGCCAAGAATTTAGAAAAGAACAGCCAAAAGAACCATTAATAAGTCATTCATTCACAAATGTACCGTTTCATAAAATTGGAATAGATTTGTTTCATGTACAGGGTAAAAACTACATTCTTATTGTTGACTACTACTCTAAGTTCCCTGACTTCATAGAATTGGTAAATTTGTCTAGTAGAGCGGTCATTGAGGCCCTACAACAAACCTTTGCAAGATACGGCATACCCCAGGTAGTTGTTTCGGACAATGGCCCTCAATTCGCAAGCGAGGAATTAAAAAAATTTGCTGTTGCATATGGTTTTAAGTCAGAGTACACAAATCCTATGCATGCTCAAAGCAATGGACAAATTGAGCGATGTGTACAGACAATAAAAAGAATAATAAAGAAATGTATTAAAGACAGGGGTGACGTCAATGTCGCCATGCTCAATTACAGAAACACATCACTAGATGGCGTTGGCGCATCGCCAGCGCAACTGCTGATGTCACGAAAGTTAAGGAGTAAAATCCCAGTAATAGACTGTGATTTGACTGCAAAAGCAGAACCATCTCGGATACTGCAGTTGCGTAAGAAACAAGCATTACAAAAAGTGTACTATGACAATCGGGCAGGTAAGGAACAACCTTTGTTAAATAAGGGGGATGAGGTCCGATACAAGGACCACAACAATGAATGGAAAAAAGGGACAATTGTGCATACCGACAGAAATTACCAGAGGGATTACGAGATACTCAATGAACATGGCCATGTAGTGCGGCGTAACAGAAAATTTATCTACAGTTGCCGTAAAGAAACCATTAATCGATCTCATCGATTGACTGAAAACCAAACTGAACCCCTCCACAAACGAAATTATTCAAATTACACTACATGTTATGGTAGAGTATCTCGACCTACTGTGCGGTTAGGTTATTAATGTCTAAGTTGACCCAGTGTCTTTGTACTTACGCAATATGTAGATGTGACGAATTGTTCCAGAACTTACTTAATACAGTTCTCCAACGATACCAAGATGCGAAGGTCATATTGCTTACTAATGTCGATAAGCCCAAATGTATTATTAATCCATTTGAAATGTCATCTATATATCAAAACCGTCAAGTACATGTTAGTACTGGACCATGATCGATTGATACTCACAAATAACATGTGGAATTAAAAGTAGCATATAACGTTACGTAAATAAGAATACGCCCGTAATACGGGTCATATAAAGACGGGACATAACAACTATGTACATAAGAACTGACAACTGACCCGTAATACGTCGTCACTGTTTAACTTTCTAAGCCGTATCTCGCATGATATGACATCTGTAATTGTTCCCCATTTAAGACGTTAATAGTTCTCTTCGTAAACTAAGGAAACACATATAAATATGAGGTAATATGATGATAAGACAGTTTCCATGTGAGTTACAATGCAGTTTGAATTGTCATGTATGGAAGGGGGATATAACATGTATCAGTTGCTAGAGAGAAGATGAGGATAACCTGTTGATATCAATAACAATTAGAGTGGCCAAGAATAAAAGAATGGATAGTTAAGGAGTGTTATTATTAAGGCATGGTGTAGTAATCATATTCACGGGATTCATCTGGATCAAACAACTTGTAGAAGGCGTAAGGAAGTTAGTCAATGTAAGCGTGTGAATCTTCATTAAAACGGTATTGGTTGTTAAGGGGAAGGTGTAATGTATGTATGTATCCGAACACCCCCGACCCAAGACCATGTGACGTCACAAGGATCCATTCCAAATAAACTCAGTTACGTTACAGAACTCACGGTGTTAGGACGTCCTTTACAAGGGTGTGATGGTGTGAGGGTGTGAGGGAGTGAGGGTGTGAGGGAGTGAGGGTGTGAGGGTGTGAGGGTGTGAGGAGGTGAGGGTGTGAGAGGGTGAGGAGGTGAGGGTGTGAGGGTGTGATGGTGTGATGGTGTAAGGGTGTGAGGGTGAGGGTGTGAAGGTGCGAGAATGTCAAGGTGTGAGGGTGTGAAGGTGTGAAGGTGTGAAGGTGTGAGGGTGTGTTTGTGAGGGTTTGAGGGTGTGTAGGTGTGAGGGTGTGTAGGTGAGAGTGTGAAGGTGAGAGTGTGAAGGTGTGTATGTGTGAGGGTGTGTAGGTGAGGGTGTGAGGGTGTGTAGGTGAGGGTGTGTGGGTGTGTAAGTGTGAGTGTCTTTAGGTGAGGGTGTCTGGGTATGTAGGTGTGAGGGTGTGTAGGTGAGAGTGTGAGGGTGTGTTTGAGTGAGGATGTGTAAGTGAGGGTGTGTGTGTGGATGTGTAGGTGTGAGGGTGTGTAGGTGTGAGGTTGTGTAGGTGAGAGTGTGAAGGTGAGAGTGTGAAGGTGTGTATGTGTGAGGGTGTGTAGGTGAGGGTGTGAGGGTGTGTAGGTGAGGGTGTGAGGGTGTGTTTGAGTGAGGATGTGTAAGTGAGGGTGTGTGTGTGGATGTGTAGGTGTGAGGGTGTGTAGGTGAGGGTGTGAGGGTGTGTAAGTGTGAGTGTCTTTAGGTGAGGGTGTCTGGGTATGTAGGTGTGAGGGTGTGTAGGTAAGAGTGTGAGGGTGTGTTTGAGTGAGGATGTGTAAGTGAGGGTGTGTGTGTGGATGTGTAGGTGTGAGGGTGTGTAGGTGAGGGTGTGAGGGTGTGTAAGTGTGAGTGTCTTTAGGTGAGGGTGTCTGGGTATGTAGGTGTGAGGGTGTGTAGGTGAGAGTGTGAAGGTGAGAGTGTGAAGGTGTTATGTGTGAGGGTGTGTAGGTGAGGGTGTGAGGGTGTGTAGGTGAGGATGTGAGGGTGTGTAGGTGAGGGTGTGTGGGTGTGAAAGTGTGAGTGTCTTTAGGTGAGGGTGTCTGGGTATGTAGGTGTGAGGGTGTGTAGGTAAGAGTGTGAGGGTGTGTTTGAGTGAGGATGTGTAAGTGAGGGTGTGTGTGTGGATGTGTAGGTGTGAGGGTGTGTAGGTGAGGGTGTGTGGGTGTGAGGATGTGTAGGTGTGAAGGTATGTGAGGGTGTGTAGGTGAGGGTGTGTGTGTAGGTGTGAGGATGTGTAGCTGTGAGGGTGTGTGAGGGTGTGTAGGTGAGGGTGTGTGTAGGTGTGAGGGTGTGTAGGTGTGAGGGTGAATGGGTGTGTAGCTGTGAGGGTGCGTGAGGGTGTGTAGGTGAGGGTGTGTGTAGGTGTGAGGGTGTGTGGGTGTGAGGGTGTGTGGGTGTGTATCTGTGAGGGTGTGTGAGGGTGTGTAGGTGAGGGTGTGTGTGTAGGTGTGAGGGTGTGTAGGTGTGAGGGTGTATGGGTGTGTAGCTGTGAGGGTGCGTGAGGGTGTGTAGGTGAGGCTGTGTGTAGGTGTGAGGGTGTGTGGGTGTGAGGGTGTGTGGGTGTGTAGCTGTGAGGGTGTGTGAGGGTGTGTAGGTGAGGGTGTGTGTGTAGGTGTGAGGGTGTGTAGGTGTGAGGGTGTGAGGGTGTGTGGGTGTGTAGGTGTGAGGGTGTTAGAGATGAGGCCGATCTTGCAGGGTGTTTAGTAATTATTATGTGATTACAGGTGTGCATGTACGTTAGTGTTTAACGATGTGTAATGAGTAACTCGTGATGTACAAGTCTTTCTGCTTGAGTAACTCATTATGTTGGACAGGCTTGTCAGCCTAGATAATTGGACATCCATGCAATCCAGAAAATAACCTTCCATTTCTAGTTCAGCTAATTCACTGTTCAGTGTGAATCAGCATGCAATGCTCTGTATTAGATTGCGTAAATCGCCATGAATTACTGTAGTAGATTGTGTAAATCAGCATGCAGTATTCTCTATTAGATTGTGTAAATTACCATGCCGTATTCTGTAAGATTGTGTAAATTACCATCCAGTGCTGTGGTAGAGCGTGTAAATGAGCACGAAGCTCTGTTAGACTGTGTAAGTGAGCGTGCAGTGCTGTGTTAGACCGTGTAATTGAGCATGCAGTGCTGTGTTAGACTGTGTAAAAGAGCATGCAATGCTGTGTTAGACCGTGTAAAAGAGCATACAGTGTTGTGTTAGACTGTGTAAATGAGCATGCAGTGCTGTGTTAGACCGTGAAAGTGAGCATGCAGTGCTGTGTTAGACTGTGTAAATGAGCACACAGTGCTGTGTTAGACCGTGTAAATGATCATGCAGGGCTGTGTTAGACAGTGTAGATAAGGATGCAGTGTTGTGTTAGACTGTGTAAGGTAGCATGCAGTGCTGTGGTAGACTGTGTAAATGAGCATGAATGGATGTGTTGGACTGTGTAAGTTAGCATGCAGTGCTGTGGTAGACTGTGTAAATGAGCATGCAGTGCTGTGGTAGACTGTGTAAATGAGCATGCAGTGATGTGGTAGACTGTGTAAATGAGCATGCAGTGTTGTGTTAGACCGTGTAAATGAGCATTGAGGGCTGTGGTAGACTGTGTAAATGAGCATGCAGTGTTGTGTTAGACCGTGTAAATGAGCATTGAGGGCTGTGGTAGACTGTGTAGATGAGCATGGAGGGATGTGTTAGACTGTGTAAGTTAGCATGCAGTGCTGTGGTAGACTGTGTAAATGAGCATGCAGTGCTGTGGTAGACTGTGTAAATGAGCATGCAGTGTTGTGTTAGACCGTGTAAATGAGCATTGAGGGTTGTGTTAGACTGTGTAAATGAAAATGCAGTGTTGTGTTAGACCGTGTAAATGAGCATTGAGGGTTGTGTTAGACTGTGTAACTGAGCATGAAGTGATGTGTGTTAGACCGTGTAAATGAGCATGCAGTGTTGTGTTAGACCGTGTAAATGAGCATTGAGGGTTGTGTTAGACCGTGTAACTGAGCATGCAGTGTTGTGTTAGACTGTGTAAATGAGCATTGAGGGCTGTGTTAGACCATGTAACTGAGCATGAAGTGCTGTGTGTTAGACCGTGTAGATGAGCATGCAGTGTTGTGTTAGACCGTGTAAATCAGCACGAAGCTCAGTTAGACCGTGTAAATGAGCATGCAATGCGGTTGTAAAAGCTAAGGCTCGAATCTGTGGCTGTGCAGGCAGGCTATGGTGAAATCAATACAGACAAAGAGAAAGGAAGAGTATAAAGTGTAAAGAAGAGGCGAGAGTCCAGCCCTCTGGTTTATTATTTATATGATTACATGGGTTCATTCTAGAGTATCACCCCACCCCTTTCCCCCAGTGGAAAACAAGCATTCTTGGCCCTACCAAGAAGGATCCAGAATTCCTGGTCCCTATGGATACCAGTGGTCTGCCCACCACCACAAGCTGTATGGGTCAATGGCCACCACCAACCGTGACCTTTGAGTGTGGTGATCACTATCCCAGCAGAGGGGGTGGTAGGCCCTGAGTGTACTCACACTCAGACCTGCCAGCACCACTGTGTCTATTCACATCCCACTCCGGCACCACCAACCCAGATATATATATATACATACATGCGCCTGGTCATGTACACCAATCAGTAATAGAACAGTTAGTTGCATTCCCCCTATGCCGTATATCGGAATATTACCTTAGACCTTGTAAATGAGCATGCAGTGCTGTGTTAGACTGTGTAAATCAGTCAATCAGCATGCAGTCCTGTGTTAGACTGTGTAAATCAGTCAATCAGCATGCAGTGCTGTGTTAGACCGTGTAAATCAGTCAATCAGCATGCGGTGCTGTATTAGACCGTGTAAATCAGGCAATCAGCATGCAGTGCTGTGGTAGACCGAGTAAATCAGGCAATGAGCATGCGTTGCTGTTTTTGACCGTGTAAATCAGTCAATCAGCATGCAGTGCCATGCTAAACCATGTAAATCAGGCAATGAGCACGCATTGCTGCGTTAGACTGTGTAAATCAGTCAATGAGCATGCAGTCCTGTGCTAGACAGTGTAAATCAGGCAATCAGCATGCAGTGCTGTGTTAGACCGTGTAAATCAGGCAATCAGCATGCAGTGCTGTGTTAGACCGTGTAAATCAGTCAATCAGCATGCAGTGCTGTGTTAGACCATGTAAATCAGTCAATGGGGCATGCAGTCCTGTGTTAGACAGTGTAAATCAGGCAATCAGCATGCAGTGCTGTGTTAGACCGTGTAAATCAGGCAATGAGCACGCAGTCCTGTGCTAGACCGTGTAAATCAGGCAATGAGCATGCAGTGCTGTGTTAGACCATGTAAACCTGTCAATCAGCATGCGGTGCTGTGTTAGACCATGTAAATCAGTCAATGAGCATGCAGTCCTGTGCTAGACAGTGTACATCAGTCAATCAGCATGCAGTGCTGTTTTAGACCGTGTAAATCTGTCACTCAGCATGCAGTGCTGTGTTAGACCGTGTAAATCAGTCAATCAGCATGCAGTGCTGTGTTCGACAGTGTACATGAGGAAATCAGCATGCAGTGCTGTGTTAAACCGGGTAAATCAGGCAATGAGCATGCAGTCCTGTGCTAGACCATGTAAATCTGTCAGTCAGCATGCAGTGCTGTGTTAGACCGTGTAAATCAGTCAATGAGCATGCAGTCCTGTGCTAGACAGTGTAAATCAGTCAATCAGCATGCAGTCCTGTGTTAGACCGTATAAATCAGGCAATGAGCATGCAGTGCTGTGTTAGACTGTGTAAATCTGTCAATCAGCATGCAGTGCTGTGTTATACCGTGTAAATCAGTCAATCAGCATGCAGTCCTGTTCTACACAGTGTAAATCAGGCAATCAGAATGCAGTGCTGTGTTAGACCGTGTAAATCAGGCAATCAGGATGCAGTCCTGTGCTAGACAGTGTAAATCGGGCAATCAGCATGCAGTGCTGTGTTAGACCATGTAAATCAGGCAATCAGCATGCAGTCCTGTGCTACACAGTGTACATCAGGCAATCAGCATGCAGTGCTGTGTTAGACCATGTAAATCAGGCAATCAACATGCAGTGCTGTGGTAGACCGTGTAAATCAGGCAATCAGCATGTTATACCGTGTAAATCAGTCAATCAGAATGCAGTGCGGTGCTAGTCCGTGTAAATCAGGCAATCAGTATGCAGTCCTGTGCTAGACCGTGTAAATCAGGCAATGAGCATGCAGTCCTGTGCTAGACCATATAAATCAGGCAATGAGCATGCAGTCCTGTGCTAGACAGTGTAAATCAGTCAATCAGCATGCAGTGCTGTGTTAGACCGTGTAAATCAGGTAATCAGCATGCAGTGCTGTGGTAGACCGAGTAAATCAGGCAATGAGCATGCGTTGCTGTTTTAGACCGTGTAAATCAGTCAATCAGCATGCAGTGCCATGCTAAACTATGTAAATCAGGCAATGAGCACGCAGTGCTGTGTTAGACTGTGTAAATCAGTCAATCAGGATGCAGTCCTGTGCTAGACAGTGTAAGTCAGGCAATCAGCATGCAGTGATGTGTTAGACCGTGTAAATCAGTCAACGAGCATGCAGTGCTGTGTTAGACCATGTAAATCAGTCAATGAGCATGCAGTCCTGTGCTAGACAGTGTAAATCAGGCAATCAGCATGCAGTGCTGTGTTAGACCGTGTAAATCAGGCAATGAGCATGCAGTCCTGTGCTAGACCGTGTAAATCAGGCAATGAGCATGCAGTGCTGTGTTAGACCATGTAAACCTGTCAATCAACATGCCCTGCTGTGTTAGACCATGTAAATCAGTCAATGAGCATGCAGTCCTGTGCTAGACAGTGTAAATCAGTCAATCAGCATGCAGTGCTGTGTTAGACCGTGTATATCTGTCACTCAGCATGCAGTGCTGTGTTAGACCGTGTAAATCAGTCAATCAGCATGCAGTGCTGTGTTCGACAGTGTGAATGAGGAAATCAGCATGCAGTGCTGTGCAAAACCGTGTAAATCAGGCAATGAGCATGCAATCCTGTGTTAGACCGTGTAAATCTGTCAGTCAGCATGCAGTGCTGTGTTAGACCGTGTAAATCAGTCAATGAGCATGCAGTCCTGTGCTAGACAGTGTAAATCAGTCAATCAGCATGCAGTCCTGTGTTAGGCCGTGTAAATCAGGCAATGAGCATGCAGTGCCGTGTTAGACTGTGTAAATCTGTCAATCAGCATGCAGTGCTGTGTTATACAGTGTAAATCAGTCAATCAGCATGCAGTCCTGTGCTAGACAGTGTAAATCAGGCAATCAGCATGCAGTGCTGTGTTAGACCGTGTAAATCAGGCAATCAGCATGCAGTCCTGTGCTAGACAGTGTAAATCAGTCAATCAGCATGCAGTGCTGTGTTAGACCGTGTAAATCAGGCGATCAGCATGCAGTCCTGTGCTACACAGTGTAAATCAGTCAATCAGCATGCAGTGCTGTGTTAGACCTTGTAAATCAGGCAATCAACATGCAGTGCTGTGTTAGACCGTGTAAATCAGGCAATCAGCATGTTATACCATGTAAATCAGTCAATCAGAATGCAGTGCTGTGCTAGTCCGTGTAAATCAGGCAATCAGTATGCAGTCCTGTGCTAGACCGTGTAAATCAGGCAATGAGCATGCAGTCCTGTGCTAGACCGTGTAAATCAGGCAATGAGCATGCAGTGCTGTGCTAGACAGTGTAAATCAGTCAATCAGCATGCAGTGCTGTGTTAGACCGTGTAAATCAGGCAATGAGCATGCAGTGCTGTGTTAGACCGTGTAAATCAGTCAATAAGAATGCAGTGCTGTGCTAGATCGTGTAAATCAGGCAATCGGCATGCAGTCCTGTGCTAGACAGTGTAAATCAGGCAATCAGCATGCAGTCCTGTGTTTGACCATATAAATCAGTCAATCAGAATACAGTGCTGTGCTAGTCCGTGTAAATCAGGCAATCAGCATGCAGTTCTGTGCTAAACCGTGTAAATCAGGCAATGAGGATGCATTGCTGTGTTATACCGTTAAATCATGTCAATCAGCATGCAGTGCCGTGCTAAACCGTGTAAATCAGGCAATGAGGATGCATTGCTGTGTTAGACCGTTAAATCATGTCAATCAGCATGCAGTGCTGTGCTAGACCGTGTAAATCAGGCAATGAGGATGCATTGCTGTGTTAGACCGTTAAATCATGTCAATCAGCATGCAGTGCTGTGCTAGACCGTGTAAATCAGGCAATGAGGATGCATTGCTGTGTTAGACCGTGTAAATCATGTCAATCAGCATGCAGTGCTGTGCTAGACCGTGTAAATCAGGCAATGAGGAGGCATTGCTGTGTTAGACGTGTAAATCATGTCCATCAGCATGCAGTGCTGTGCTAGACCGTGTAAATCAGGCAATGAGGAGCATTGCTGTGTTAACGTGTAAATCATGTCAATCAGCATGCAGTGCCGTGCTAAACCGTGTAAATCAGGCAATGAGGATGCATTGCTGTGTTAGACGTGTAAATCATGTCAATCAGCATGCAGTGCCGTGCTAAACCGTGTAAATCAGGCAATGAGGATGCATTGCTGTGTTAGACGTGTAAATCATGTCAATCAGCATGCAGTGCTGTGTGTGCATGTGGAATCTCTCAGCGCCCCAGACTAGGTGTTGGTGCCCGGTTGGTGCCCGGTGGTTCCCGGTTGGTTCCCGGTTCCACACCCCACGCAGTCAATGCTTGTAGCACGAGCAGCGCCTCGCTCAACACTAGTGACTCCACACACAGCACCAGTCAGAAACACCGCCATCCAGCCCGCGGCACGACAGGCCGAGTAACTCAAAGAACTCACCTGCTTAGTCATCCATGTAGCAGTCAGATAGCTCATCCATGTAACTCAGTCATGTAGCTCATCCACGTAACTCAGTCATGTAACCCAGTCATGTATCTCAGTCATGTAACTCAGTCATATACCTCAGTCACGTACCTCAGTCATGTAACTCAGTCATGTATCTCAGTCATGTACCTCAGTCATGTAACCCAGTCATGCATATCAGTCATGCATCTCAGTCATGTATATCAGTTTTGTAACTCAGTCATGTATCTCAGTCATGTATCTCAGTCATGTAACTCAGGCATGTACCCCAGTCATGTATCTCAGTCATGTATCTCAGTAATGTAACTCAGTAATGTAACTCAGTAATGTAACTCAGTCATGTAGTGCAGTCATGTAACTCAGTCATGTATCTCAGTCATGTAACTCAGTCATGTGTCCCAATCATGTAACCCAGTCATGTAACTCAGTCATGTATCTCAGTCATGTAACTCAGTCATGTAACTCAGTCATGTATCTCAGTCATGTAACTCATGCAATACAATTCACTGCATACAATTCACTGCATAGTCCTTGCATGTATCGGTCTCCATACTTCAGGATGGAGTGGTCTACATCAAGTCGCGTCACTCAGTGAATATCCGGCTGCATTTGTATAATTTGATGTACAGAGCAAGCATAATTCATTAATATATGCAACTCACTCCATAGCGATTCGTGTCTCAACCACGTGACACGGGACTCTGGTCCCGCACACTTAGATTTGATTCAGTTATACAGACAGGGACTGACTGTACGGTTAGTGATTAACTATCCTGTACAGTCAGTTCGTGAGGAACTATCCTTACATTCAGTTAGTGAGGAACTATCCTTACAGTCAGTTAGTGGTTAACTATCATGTACAGTCAGTTAGTGATTAACTATCCTACACATTCAGTTAGTCAGGAACTATCCTGTACAGTCAGTTAGTGAGAACCTATCATGTACAGTCAGTTCGTGAGGAACTATCCCTACAGTCAGTTAGTGATTAACTATCATATACAGTCAGTTAGTAATTAACTATTCTACATAGTCAATTAGTGAGGAACTATCCTGTACAGTCAGTTAGTGAGAACCTATCCTATACAGTCAGTTAGTGAGGAACTATCTTGTACAGTAAGTGAGGAACTATCCTGTACAGTCAGTTAGTGAGAACCTATCCTGTACAGTCAGCTTTTTAGTGAGAAACTATCCTGTACAGTCAGTTAGTGAGGAACTATCCTGTACAGTCAGTTAGTGAGAACCTATCCTGTACAGTCAGTTAGTGAGATTTCCTGTACAGTCAGCTTGCGAGGAATTGTCCTGTGCAGTCAGTTAGTGAGGAAGTCCTGTACAGTCGGTGAGTAATCCCTGTGTAGTGATAGGGTAACTGTGCTGTAATCATTAAGTGAGTAATTCCTGTGTAATAAGTGAGTAACTATCCTGTGTAGTAATAAGGTAACTGTCCTGTAATCATTAAGTGAGTAATTCCTGTGTAATAAGCTCCAGACGGGTAGGTTTGTGTGTGCTGTCTGAGTAGATTCGCTTTAGCCGCTCAGTGAGTAATCTCTGCACTCCTCCAGCCGCTAAGTGAGTAATATGTATGTGTGTCTAGCTGCTAAGTGAGTAATGCGCCCTGACCAGGCCTCCTGCTGGGTGAGTAATGCCTCTTGACCAGGGCACCTGCTGGGTGAGTAATGCTCTGTGACCGAGCCGCCTGCTGGGTGAGTAACGCCCCATGACCAGGCCTCCTGCTGGGTGAGTAACACCCCATTATTGGGCCACCTGCTGGGTGAGTAACTCCAGGGCCCCTGCTGGGCGAGTAACACTCCATGACCGAGCCGCCTGCTGGGTGAGTAATGCCCCATGACCAGGGCCTCCTGCTGGGTGAGTAACGCCACATGACTGGGGTGCCTGCTGGGTGAGTCACGCTCCGTGACCGAGCCACCTGCCGCTGGGGCCGTATGCACGAATCGGGGTTAGGGCCGTAACCGCGGTTAGGCTAGCTCCACAGGCTAAATGTCAGTAATTGCATACCGATTTCTCACATTTAGCCGTGTGGAGCTAGCCTAGCCGCGGCTACGGCCCTAACCCCGATTCGTGCATACGGCCCCAGCTGGGTGAATAATGCCCCGTGACCGGGCCACCTGCTGAGTGAGTAATGCCCCGTGACCGAGCCACCTGCTGAGTGAGCAATGCCCCATGACCGGGCCATTGGCTGAGTGAGTAACGCCCCGTGACCGGGCCGCCTGCTGAGTGAGTAATGCCCCATGACCGGGCCGCCTGCTGGGTGAGTAACGCCCCGTGACCGGGCCGCCTGCTGGGTGAGTAACGCCCCCTGACCGGGCCGCCTGCTGGTGCAGCCCCTGCTCGTCCTGGCGAGACGTCCGCCCCCCGTCGCGATTCTGAGCTGCTCGGCCTGTGGCCGGCTCTCCTGTGGGTATGTAGGCGGTCTGTGGGCGGGCTGTAGGGGGTCTGTGGGCGGTCTGCAGGGGGTCTGTGGGCGGTCTGTGGGCGGTCTGTGGGCGGACTGTGGCCGGCTCTCCTGTGGGTCTGTGGGCGGTCTGTGGGCAGTCTGTAGGCGGTGTGTGGGCGGTCTGTGGGCGGTCTGTAGGCGGTGTGTGGGCGGTCTGTGGGTGGTCTGTGGGCGGTCTGTGGGCGGTCTGTGGCCGGCTCTCCTGTGGGTCTGTGGGCGGTCTGTAGGGGGTCTGTGGGCGGTCTGTGGGCGGTCTATGGGTGGTCTGTGGGCGGTCTGTGGGCGGTCTGTGGGCGGTCTGTGGGTGGTCTGTAGCCGGCTCTCCTGTGGGTTGTGGGGTTGTGGGGGTGGGCGGTTGGGCGGTCTGTGGGGGGTCTGTGGGCGGTCTGTGGGCGGTCTGTGGGCGGTCTGTGGGCGGTCTGTTGGCGGTCTGTGGGCGGTCTGTGGGTGGTCTGTGGGCGGTCTGTGGCGGTCTGTGGGCGGTCTGTGGGCGTGGGTGGCGGTTCTGTGGGGGTCTGTGGGTGGTCTGTGGGGGGTTGTGGGGGGGGTCTGTGGGGTCTGTGGGCGGTCTGTGGGCGGTCTGTGGGCGTCTGTGGGTGGTATGTGGTGGGGTCTTGTGGGGCGGTCTGTAGTGGGTCTGTGGGCGGTCGTGATGTGGTCTGTGGGGGTCTGTGGGTGGTCTGTGGGGCGGTCTGTGGGTGGTCTGTGGGGTGGGGGGGGGGGTTCTGTGGGCGGTCTGTGGGCGGTCTGTGGGCGGTATGTAGACGGTCTGTGGGCGGTCTGTGGGCGGTATGTGGGCAGTATGTAGGCGGTCTGTGGGTGGTCTGTGGGCAGTCTGTGGGCGGTGGCGGTCTGTGGGCGGTCTGTGGGCGGTATGTGGGCAGTATGTAGGCGGTCTGTGGGTGGTCTGTGGGCAGTATGTGGGCGGTCTGTGGGCGGTCTGTGGGCGGTATGTAGGCGGTCTGTGAGCGGTCTGTGGGCGGTATGTGGGCAGTATGTAGGCGGTCTGTGGGTGGTCTGTGGGCAGTCTGAGGGCGGTCTGTGGGCGGTCTGTGGGCGGTCTGTGGGCGGTATGTAGGCGGTATGTAGGCGGTCTGTGGGCGGTGTGTGGGGGGTATGTTGGCGGTATGTAGGCGATCTGTGGGCGGTATGTAGGGGGTCTCGGGTCTCGGCGTCTCGTCTGCTGTCTGTTCGGTCACCGCTCGGGCTGCGCGTCTCCCCGTGGCCGGGTCACCTGTGAACGGGTCTCCTGTGGCTGGGTCTCCTATGGGCGGGTCTCCTGTGGCCAGGTCTCCTGTGGCTGGGTCTCCTGTGGCCGGGTCTCCTGTAGCCGGGTCTCCTGTGGCCGGGTCTCCTCTGGACAGATCTCCTGTGGCCGGGTCTCCTGTGGCCGGGTCTCCTGTGGCTGGGTCTCCTGTGGCCGGGTCACCTGTGGCCGGGTCTCCTGTGGGTGGGTCTCTTGTGGATGGATCTCCTGTGGTAGGGTCTCCTGTGGCCGGGTCTCCTGTGGCCGGGTCACCTGTGGCCGGGTCTCCTTTGGTTGGGTCTCCTGTGGCCGGGTCTCCTGTGGGCGGGTCTCCTGTGGGTGGGTCTCCTATGGGCGGGTCTCCTGTGGCCGGGTCTCCTGTGGCTGGGTCTCCTGTGGCCGGGTCTCCTGTGGCCCGGGTGTCCTGTGGCCGGGTCTCCTCTGGACAGATCTCCTGTGGCCGGGACTCCTGTGGCCAGGTCTCCTGTGGGTGGGTCTCCTGTGGCCGGGTCACCTGTGGCCGGGTCTCCTGTGGGTGGGTCTCTTGTGGATGGATCTCCTGTGGTAGGGTCTCCTGTGGCCGGGTCTCCTGTGGCCGGGTCACCTGTGGCGGGTCTCCTGTGGTGGGTCTCTGTGGATGGTCTCCTGGGGGTCCCTGTGGCCGGGTCTCCTGTGGCCGGGTCACCTGTGGGCGGGTCTCCTGTGGACGGGTCTCCTGTGGCCGGGTCTCCTTTGGGTGGGTATCCTGTGGGCGGGTCTCCTGTGGCCGGGTCTCCTGTGGACGGGTCGCCCGTGGGCGGGTC
The DNA here is from genome assembly GCA_030323885.1 of Branchipolynoe longqiensis. NCBI lineage: Eukaryota > Metazoa > Annelida > Polychaeta > Phyllodocida > Polynoidae > Branchipolynoe > Branchipolynoe longqiensis. The sequence goes on along the minus strand of CM059199.1, from coordinate 77,000,514 downwards.
ACCTGTGGACGGATCTCCTGTGGGTGGGTCTCCTGTGGACGGATCTCCTGTGAGCGGGTCTCCTGTGGGTGGATCTCCTGTGGCCGGGTCTCCTGTGATCGGGTCTCCCGTGGGCCGGTCTCCCGTGGGCTGGTCTCCCGTGGGCTAGTCTCCCCTGGGCCGGTCTCCGGTGGGTGCCCCCGCCCATGGCCGGGTCTCCCGTGGGAGTGTATCCTATGGATGGGTTTCCTCTGGTCAGGTCTCCTGTGGCCGGGTCTCCTGTGGCCAGGTCCCTGGTGGCCGGGTCTCCTGTGGCCGGGTCTCCTGTGGCCGGGTCTCCACATGACAGCCTCCTACGGTCACATGACAGCCTCCTACCAGTGTGTGGTGTTAATGCAGCCAGTTGACAACAGTTTGTGGTGTTAATGCTGACAGTTGACAGCAGTGATTGGTGGTAATGCAGACAGTTGATAGCAGTGTGAGGTGTCAATGCTGAGTGTTGACAGCAGTGTGTGGTGTTAATGCAGCCAGTTGACAGCAGTGTGTGGTGTTAATGCAGCCAGTTGACAGCCGTGTGTGGTGTTAATGCAGACAGTTGACAGGAGTGTGTGGTGTTAATGCTGACAGTTGGCAGCAGTGTGTGGTGTTAATGCTGAGTGTTGACAGCAGTGTGTGGTGTTAATGCAGCCAGTTGACAGCAGTGTGTGGTGTTAATGCAGCCAGTTGACAGAAGTGTCTGGTGTTAATGCTGAGTGTTGACAGCAGTGTGTGGTGTTAATTCTGAGTGTTGACAGCAGTGTGTGGTGTTAATGCAGCCAGTTGACAGCAGTGTGCGGTTTTAATGCAGACAGTTGACAGCAGTGTGTGGTGTTAATGCAGACAGTTGACAGCAGTGTGTGGTGTTAATGCAGACAGTTGACAGCAGTGTGTGGTGTTAATGCAGACAGTTGGCAGCAGTATGATGTTAATGCTGAGTGTTGACAGCAGTGTGTGGTTTTAATGCTGACAGTTGACATCAGTTTGTGGTGTTAATGCAGACAGTTGACAGCAGTGTGTGGTGTTAATGCAGACAGTTGACAACAGTGTGTGGTGTTAATGCAGACAGTTGACAGCAGTGTATTGTGTCAATGCTGAGTGTTGACAGGAGTGGGTGGTGTTAATGCAGCCAGTTGACAGCAGTGTGCAGTTTTAATGCAGACAGTTGACAGCAGTGTGTGGTGTTAATGCAGAGAGGTGACAGCAGTGTATGGTGTCAATGCTCAGTGTTGACAGCAGAGTGTGGTATTAATGCTGAGTGTTGACAGCAGTGTGTGGTGTTAATGCAGCCAGTTGAAGGCAGTGTGTGGTGTTAATGCAGCCAGTTGACAGAAGTGTCTGGTTTTAATGCTGAGTGTTGACAGCAGAGTGTGGTGTTAATGCTGAGTGTTGACAGCAGAGTGTGGTGTTAATGCAGACAGTTGACAGCAGTGTGTGGTGTTAATGCAGCCAGTTGACAGAAGTGTATGGTGTTAATGCTGAGTGTTGACAGCAGAGTGTGGTGTTAATGCTGAGTGTTGAGAGCAGTGTGTGGTGTGAATGCAGCCAGTTGACAGAAGTGTGTGGTGTTAATTCTGAGTGTTGACAGCAGTGTATGGTGTTAATGCAGCTAGTTGACAGCAGTGTGCGGTTTTAATGCAGACAGTTGACAGCAGTGTGCGGTGTTAATGCAGACAGTTGACAGCAGTGTGTGGTGTTAATGCAGACAGTTGACAGCAGTGTGTGGTGTTAATGCTGAGTGTTGACAGCAGTTTGTGGTGTTAATGCTGACAGTTGAAACCAGTTTGTGGTGTTAATGCTGACAGTTGACAACAGTGTGTAGTGTTAATGCAGACAGTTGACAGCAGTGTATGGTGTCAATGCTGAGTGTTGACAGGAGTGTGTGGTGTTAATGCAGCCAGTTGACAGCAATGTGCAGTTTTAATGCAGACAGTTGACAGCAGTGTGTGGTGTTAATGCAGACAGTTGACAGCAGTGTATGGTGTTAATGCTGAGTGTTGACAGCAGAGTGTGGTGATAATGCTGAGTGTTGACAGCAGTGTGTGGTGTTAATGCAGCCAGTTGACAGCAGTGTGTGGTGTTAATACTGACAGTTGACAGCAGTGTGTGGTGTTAATGCAGCCAGTTGACAGCAGTGTGTGGTGTTAATGCAGCCAGTTGACAGCAGTGTGCGGTTTTAATGCAGCCAGTTGACAGCAGTGGGTGTGTTAATGCAGCCAGTTGACGGCAGTGTGTGGTTTTAATGCAGACAGTTGACAGCAGTGTGTGGTGTTAATACTGACAGTTGACAGCAGCGTGTGGTGTTAATGCAGCCAGTTGACAGCAGTGTGTGGTGTTAATGCAGCCAGTTGACAGCAGTGTGTGGTTTTAATGCAGACAGTTGACAACAGTGTGTGGTGTTAATGCAGCCAGTTGACAGCAGTGTGCGGTTTTAATGCAGCCAGTTGACAGCAGTGGGTGTGTTAATGCAGCCAGTTGACAGCAGTGGGTGGTTTTAATGCAGACAGTTGACAGCAGTGTGTGGTGTTAATACTGACAGTTGACAGCAGCGTGTGGTGTTAATGCAGACAGTTGACAGCAGTTTGTGGTGTTAATGCAGACAGTTGACAACAGTGTGTGGTGTTAATGCTGAGTGTTGACAGCAGTGTGTGGTGTTGATTCTGAGTGCTGACAGCAGTGTCTGGTGTTAATGCAGACAGTTGACAGCAGTGTGCGGTTTTAATGCAGACAGTTGACAGCAGTGTGCGGTGTTAATGCTGACAGTTGACAGCAGTGTGTGGTTTTAATGCTGACAGTTGACAGCAGTGTGTGATGTTAATGCTGACAGTTGACAGCAGTGTGTGGTTTTAATGCAGACAGTTGACAGCAGTGTGTGGTGTTAATGCAGACAATTGACAGCAGTGGGTGTTGTTACTGCAGACAGTTGAGACAGTGTATCGTGTTAATGCAGACAGTTGACAGCAGTGTATGGTGTTAATGCAGACAGTTGACAGCAGTGTATGGTGTTAATGCAGACAGTTGACAGCACTGTGTGGTGTTAATGCTGACAGTTGACAGCAGTGTGTGGTGTTAATGCAGACAGTTGACAGCAGGGTGTGGTGTTAATGCAGCCAGTTGACAGCAGTGTGCGGTTTTAATGCACACAGTTGACAGCAGTGTGTGGTGTTAATGCACACAGTTGACAGCAGTGTGTGGTGTTAATGCAGACAGTTGACAGCAGTGTGTAGTGTTAATGCAGACAGTTGGCAGCAGTGTGTGGTGTTAATGCAGACAGTTGACAGCAGTGTGTGGTGTTAATGCACACAGTTGACAGCAGTGTGTGGTGTTAATGCACACAGTTGACAGCAGTGTGTGGTGTTAATGCACACAGTTGACAGCAGTGTGTGGTGTTAATGCAGACAGTTGACAGCAGTGTGCAGTGTTAATGCAGACAGTTGGCAGCAGTGTGTGGTGTTAATGCAGACAGTTGACAGCAGTGTGTGGTGTTAATGCAGACAGTTGACAGCAGTGTGTGGTGTTAATGGAGACAGTTGACAGCAGTGCATGGTGTTAATACTGACAGTTGACAGCATAGTGTGGCATCAATGCTGACAGTTGACAGCGGCGGCCCAGGGCCTGGGCCAGTTGTCACAAGGGACTGGGCCAGCTGCCACCAGTACTGAGCCAGCTGTCACCAGTGACTGGGCGAGCAGTCACTAGAGACTGGACCAGCTGTCACCACGGACTGGGCCAGCTTTCAGTTCTATTCTTTAGAATAACACATTTCTCAACACCAAGTCATCGGTGTTCTGGTCGTAGATATTGTCAGTGTCTTACACACATTATTTTAATGCTAAATAAACTAAGCAATAAGGATGTGATGAGTAATGAAAGATGTACAGCGATCTGCCCCGCCTGATGATGGTTCTGTAGGATGTCAGACACATGATTGGCTGTTTAGTGTAAATTCACAATGACAGTCTCAGTGGTTAGATATATGGTGTAGGCTGTCAGACACACAATTGGCTGTTTACCTGCCCCCTTGTGGTGCAGTTCAGTTGGGGTTCCCAGTTTTTATTTTGCACAGATATTTTTTGTACGTTTTTAGGTCAGGGATTTGTCTTTCTTTCACTGTTTGCGCATTCCATGCCTTGGCGGCCATTTCCAGTGTGCTCCTTTCATGGGCTTTGATCTGGCTTCTGGTCTGTCTTAGTAGTGGTGCCTTGCTTGCTCTGGTGTCCCTTAGTGGTTGGGTTAGACGCTTAATGTCTTGGCTATATCCATATGTTAATGTTTTTAGGTGGATTATCCTTCTGTTTTCTAGTAGCTTTACTTTAGTTCTTTTGTGTAGGTCATAAGTGGGGTGTAGTTTGTCTACTTTCAGGCATATTTTCAAGGCCCTATTTTGTAGTATCTGCAATTTTTTTAGTAGCTCTTTTTTAGCACCCATGTAGATTACATCCCCATAGTCAAAGTAGGGGAGTACGATGCCTTTGAAGATTTTTATTGACATATCTTGTGTCATATAGTTTCTTAGTTTAGCAAATAGCCATAGTTTGTGATTTACTTTTTGTATGATTTTTGTTAAACACAGATTGTAGTTTAGCTGGCTATCCAGTTCTAGGCCTAGGTATTTGTAGTGATTTACACTTTCCAGTGTTTGGTTTCCTAGTGTGCATTGTAGGTTTCTTCCTGTGATTGCTGTATGTGAGAAGAGTACTGTTTTAGATTTATTTGCATTGATGGTTATTTTATTGGATTCACACCAGCTGTCCAGTTTTAGCAGGAGGTTGTTCAGTTTGGTAGCTACCTCCTCTACTGTGCTTCCTTCTGCATATATGACAGTGTCATCCGCATATAGCTGGAGACATTCTGTCTCCAGCCATTTTTCTAGGTCATTTATGTATAGTATAAATAGCAGTGGTCCCAGGACTGATCCTTGGGGTACACCACAGGTGATAGTTTGTTGGTCTGAGAGTGTACCATTTACTTTAGTTTTTTGCTGCCTGTTGTTTAGGTAGCATTTCATCCAGTTTATTGATTTGGATTTAATGCCCATGTTGTTTAATTTTCTTATTAATATGCTGTGGTCTACAGTGTCAAAGGCTTTGCTGAAGTCGATGAACGTTGCTCCAACTAATTTCTTTTGGTTCAATGATGCCAGCACATCACTTGTTAGGTTTGCTATTGTTTTGGATGTGGAGTGGAGTTTTCTGAAACCTCCTTGCCTCTTGCTTAGTATATTGGTTTTTTCCAGGTGCGCATTTATGTGCCTGTGGAATATTTTTTCAATTAGCTTGCCTGGTGTTTGCAAGATTGATATTGGTCTGTAGTTCCCCATGTTTTGTTTGTCACCACTTTTGTATATGGGGGTGATGGTTGCCATCTTCCATGCTGTGATGAAGTGTCCCTGCTCAAATGATATGTTGAACAGGTCGACCATGGTATCTGGGATGGCTTGGAGTGCCTCTTTTAGTATTTTTGTGGGGATTCCATCTATTCCACTTGGTTTGTTTTCATCTATGTCATTTATTAGCTGTGTTAGTTCTTTTAGGTCAGTTTTGCAGGTGGGGATTTCATCCTGGATATTTTCTGACTTGTTTTCCCAGATTCTTGTTAATTTCTTTGATAACCTTTGTCCTACCGTGGCAAAGTGTGTATTTAGTTTGTTTGCTGCATCACTATCTGTGTGCGTATTACCATCCTTATCCTGGAAGCTTATCCGTTCTTCTATCTTATTTTGAGGGAATAGTAAGCTTACATTTTTCCAGAACTTATTTGCATTGCTTCCCCAGTCCTTGTCTTGTTTTATTATATATTTCTTTTTTGCTGCCCTTACTGCTTTGAGGGAGTTGTTTCTGGCAGTATTATAGGCCCTTTTATCCTCTGGGTCTTTAGTACGTTTCACTTTGTCACCTAGCCTTCGTTTTGTTGCAATATGCGTTAACAGTTCCCTGTCTACCCACGGGTCTTGGTTTCTCTGTATTTTTAGTTTCTTTATGGGACACATCTCATCTAATGATTGTTTTATTTCTGTAACAATGTTATTCCAGTAGATATCAGGGTCATCTCTGTCTGTTGTGACGTCTATATTTTCATATAGGTGGTTTTGTAGTGTTTCTTTTGAGTAGTTTTTTAGGGATCTGCCCATCTTATCTATATATTGGCTTGTGCTTTTGAGTTTTTTCCTCGTTACATATATTAGCTCATGGTCACTTATACCCCAGCTTCTAGTGCCCCATTTTGAGGCATGGTTTGAGTTGGTTAGTATTAGGTCAATTGTTGAGCTATTGTTTCCTAGTCTTGTGCTGTCTGTAATAAGTTGCTGTAGCCCTAGGATTTTAATAGTGGTTTGTAGCATTAGTTTATTTTTGTCGTTGCTACTGTAGTTTATGTTGAAGTCCCCTAGCACAAAGATTGTAGTATGTCAGACACACGGTTGGCTGTTTAGTATAAATTTACAATGACAGTCTCAGTGGTTATATATACAGTGTCGGATGTCTGACACATGATTGGCTGGCTAGTGTATATTCACACTGACAGTCTCAGTGGTTAGATACATGGTCTAGGATGTCAGCCACATGATTAGCTGCTTAATGTAAATTCACAATGACAGTCTCAGTGGTTAGATATACGGTGTAGGATGTCAGACACATGATTGGCTGGTTAATGTATATTCACAATGATAGTCTCAGTGGTTAGATACATGGTGTAGGATGTCAGACACATGGTTGGCTGTTTAGTGTATATTCACAATGACAGTTTCAGTGGTTAGATACATGGGGTAGTATGTCAGACACATGGTTGGTTGTTTAGTGTATATTCACAATGACAATCTCAGTGGTTAGATATACGGAGTAGGATGTCAGACACATGATTGGCTGTTTAGTGTAAATTCACAATGACAATCTCAGTGGTTAGATATACGGTGTAGGATGTCAGACACATGATTGGCTGGTTAGTGTATATCCACAATGGCAGTCTCAGTGGTTAGATACATGGTGTAGGATGTCAGACACATGGTTGGCCGTTTAGTGTTAATTCACAATGATAGTTTCAGTGGTTAGATACATGGGGTAGTATGTCAGACACATGGTTGGCTGTTTAGTGTAAATTCACAATGACAGTTTCAGTGGTTAGATACATGGGGTAGTATGTCAGACACATGGTTGGCTGTTTGGTGTAAATTAACAATGACAGTCTCAGTGGTTAGATATACAGTGTAGGATGTCAGCCACATGGTTGGCTGTTTAGTGTTAATTCACAATGACAGTCTCAGTGGTTAGATACATGGTGTAGTATGTCAGACACATGGTTGGCTGGTTAGTGTAAATTCACAATGGCAGTCTCAGTGGTTAGATACATGGGGTAGTATGTCAGACACATGATTGGCTGTTTAGTGTAAATTCACAATAACAGTCTCAGTGGTTAGATACATGGTGTAGGATGTCAGACACATGGTTGGCTGTTTAGTGTATATTCACAATGACAGTTTCAGTGGTTAGATACATGGTGTAGTATGTCAGACACATGGTTGGCTGTTTAGTGTAAATTCACAATGGCAGTCTCAGTGGTTAGATACATGGAGTAGTATGTCAGACACATGATTGGCTGTTTAGTGTAAATTCACAATGACAGTCTCAGTGGTTAGATACATGGTGTAGTATGTCAGACACATGGTTGGCTGTTTAGTGTATATTCACAATGACAGTTTCAGTGGATAGATACACGGGGTAGTATGTCAGACACATGGTTGGCTGCTTAGTGTAAATTCACAATGACAGTCTCAGTGGTTAGATACATGGTGTAGTATGTCAGACACATGGTTGGCTGTTTAGTGTTAATTCACAATGACAGTTTCAGTGGTTAGATACATGGTGTAGTATGTCAGACACATGGTTGGCTGTTTAGTGTAAATTCACAATGGCAGTCTCAGTGGTTAGATACATGGGGTACTATGTCAGACACATGATTGGCTGTTTAGTGTAAATTCACAATGACAGTCTCAGTGGTTAGATACATGGTGTAGGATGTCAGACACATGGTTGGCTGTTTAGTGTATATTCACAATGACAGTTTCAGTGGTTAGATACATGGTGTAGGATGTCAGACACATGGTTGGCTGTTTAGTGTATATTCACAATGACAGTTTCAGTGGTTAGATACATGGTGTAGTATGTCAGACACATGGTTGGCTGTTTAGTGTAAATTCACAATGGCAGTCTTAGTGGTTAGATACATGGTGTAGGATGTCAGACACATGGTTGGCTGTTTAGTTTAAATTCACAATGACAGTCTCAGTGGTTAGCTATACGGTGTAGTATGTCAGACACATGGTTGGTTGCTTAGTGTAAATTCACACTGACAGTCTCAGTGCTTAGATATATGGGGTAAATATGGAAACATATGTACACTTTGTGTAGCTGTAGAGACTGAGTGCTAGCACGACTGGCAGTGGACAGGCACATGGTGGAGCAGCAGAAGGAGAGAGGCCCGGGGCAGGCAGTCGTGGGCACAGCGGGGAGGCGGTGGGAGGGAAGCCGGGGGTGGGAGGGAAGCCAGGAAGGGATGGGAGGGAATCCACGGGTGGTAGGGAAGCTGGGAAGTGGGAGGGAAGCCGGGAGGCACTGGGAGGGAAGCCGGGTGGGAAGGAAGTCGGGCATGGGTGGGAAGCTGGGAGGGAAGTCGGGGGTGGAAGGGAAGCCGGTGGTGGGAGGGAAGCAGCCACTTTACTACAGCCTGTGACATTCAGTCTGTTCTTTGCCGCATACGGCCGCTATTGAGTCTGTTCTTTACCGGATATTGCGCTACTTTACTACAGTCTGTGACATTCAGTCTGTTCTTTGCCGCATACTGCCGTTACTTTACTACAGTCTGTGACATTCAGTCTGTTCTTTGCCGCATACTGCCGTTACTTTACTACAGTCTGTGACATTCAGTCTGTTCTTTGCCGCATACTGCCGCTATCTGACTCGTTCTTTGCGCATACTGCGTTACTTTACTACAGTCTGTGACATTCAGTCTGTTCTTTGCCGCATACTGCCGTTACTTTACTACAGTCTGTGACATTCAGTCTGTTCTTTGCCGCATACTGCCGTTACTTTACTACAGTCTGTGACATTCAGTCTGTTCTTTGCCGCATACTGCCGTTACTTTACTACAGTCTGTGACATTCAGTCTGTTCTTTGCCGCATACTGCCGTTACTTTACTACAGTCTGTGACATTCAGTCTGTTCTTTGCCGCATACTGCCGTTACTTTACTACAGTCTGTGACATTCAGTCTGTTCTTTGCCGCATACTGCCGTTACTTTACTACAGTCTGTGACATTCAGTCTGTTCTTTGCCGCATACTGCCGTTACTTTACTACAGTCTGTGACATTCAGTCTGTTCTTTGCCGCATACTGCCGTTACTTTACTACAGTCTGTGACATTCAGTCTGTTCTTTGCCGCATACTGCCGCTACTTTACTACAGTCTGTGACATTCAGTCTGTTCTTTACCAAATACGGCCATTACTTTACTACAGTCTGTGACATTCAGTCTGTTCTTTGCCGCATATTGCCGCTACTTTACAACAGTCTGTGACATTCAGTCTATTCTTTGCCGCATACTGCCGCTACTTTACTACAGTCTGTGACATTCAGTCTGTTCTTTGCCAAATACTGCCATTACTTTACTACAGTCTGTGACATTCAGTCTGTTCTTTGCCGCATACTGCCGTTACTTTACTACAGTCTGTGACATTCAGTCTGTTCTTTGCCGCATACTACCGCTACTTTACTACAGTCTGTGACATTCAGTCTGTTCTTTACCGGATATTGCCGCTACTTTACAACAGTCTGTGACATTGAGTCTGTTCTTTGCCGCATACTGCCGTTACTTTACTACAGTCTGTGACATTCAGTCTGTTCTTTGCCGCATACTGCCGCTACTTTACTACAGTCTGTGACATTGAGTCTGTTCTTTGCCGCATACTGCCGTTACTTTACTACAGTCTGTGACATTCAGTCTGTTCTTTGCCGCATACTGCCGTTACTTTACTACAGTCTGTGACATTCAGTCTGTTCTTTGCCGCATACTGCCGTTACTTTACTACAGTCTGTGACATTCAGTCTGTTCTTTGCCAAATACTGCCGCTACTTTACTACAGTCTGTGACATTCAGTCCGTTCTTTGCCGCATACTGCCGTTACTTTACTACAGTCTGTGACATTCAGTCTGTTCTTTGCCGCATACTGCCGTTACTTTACTACAGTCTGTGACATTCAGTCTGTTCTTTGCCGCATACTGCCGTTACTTTACTACAGTCTGTGACATTCAGTCTATTCTTTACCGGATACTGCCGTTACTTTACTACAGCCTGTGACATTCAGTCTGTTCTTTGCCGCATACTGCCGTTACTTTACTACAGTCTGTGACATTCAGTCTGTTCTTTACCGGATATTGCCGTTACTTTACTACAGTCTGTGACATTGAGTCTGTTCTTTGCCGCATACTGCCGTTACTTTACTACAGTCTGTGACATTGAGTCTGTTCTTTGCCGCATACTGCCGTTACTTTACTACAGTCTGTGACATTCAGTCTGTTCTTTGCCGCATACTGCCGCTAATTTACGATGGTCTGTGACGTTATGGCTGCTCGCCTTGCCTCAGGAAGCCTCCTCCTTTGAGGCACTCATTAACTACCCGCGTGCGTCCGTGCGTCCGTCCGTGCGTCCGTCCGTGCGTCCGTCCGTGCGTCCGTCCCTGCGTCCGTCCCTGCATCCGTCAGTCCGTACGTCCGTCCGTGCGTCCGTGCGTCCGTGCGTCCGTGCGTCCGTCTGTCCGTCCGTCCGTGCGTCCGTTGGAGCCGCAGGGCGGGTGGGGAGGACGTCCTGCTCCCTCGCAACGGACCGCACTCCCGGGTGAGGCCGGCGGGAGTAGGCGGGATCACGGGGGGATCACGGGGGGATCACGGGGGGATCACGGGGGTATCACGAGGGGAGCAGGGGGGGAGAACGCCGGGAGAACGTGGGGAGCACGGGGGTGAGCACGGGGGGATGCCGGAACACGGGGACAGCGAGAGTCAGGAGAGGGGAACGAGGGGAAGTCAGGAGAGGGGAACGAGGGGAAGTCAGGAGAGGGGAACGAGGAGAAATCAGGAGAGGGGAACGAGGGGAAGTCAGGACGGAGGAACGAGGGGACGTCAGGAGAGGGGAACGAGGGGATGTCAGGAGAGGGGAACGGAGGGGACGTCAGGGGAGGGGAACGAGGGTCAGTCAGGAGAGGGGAACGAAGGGATGTCAGGAAGGAGAGGGGAACGAGGGGAAGTCAGGAGAGGGGAACCAGGGGAAGTCAGGAGAGGGGAACGAGGGGACGTCAGGGGAGGGGAACGAGGGGAAGTCAGGAGAGGGGAACGAGGGGAAGTCAGGAGAGGGGAACGAGGAGAAATCAGGAGAGGGGAACCAGGGGAAGTCAGGAGAGGGGAACGAGGGGACATCAGGGGAGGGGAACCAGGGGAAGTCAGGAGAGGGGAACGAAGGGATGTCAGGAGAGGGGAACGAGGGGAAGTCAGAAGAGGGGAACGAGGGGAGGTCAGGAGGGGGGAACGAGGGGACATCAGGGGAGGGGAACGAGGGGAAGTCAGGAGAGGGGAAGGAGCGGAAGTCAGGACGGAGGAACGAGGGGATGTCAGGAGAGGGGAACGAGGGGAAGTCAGGAGAGGGGAACGAGGGGACGTCAGGAGAGGGGAACGAGGGGAAGTCAGGAGAGGGGAACGAGGGGAAGTCAGGAGAGGGGAACGAGGGGAAGTCAGGAGAGGGGAACGAGGGGAAGTCAGGAGAGGGGAACGAGGGGAAGTCAGGAGAGGGGAACGAGGGAAGTCAGGAGAGGGGAACGAAGGGATGTCAGGAGAGGGGAACGAGGGGAAGTCAGGAGAGGGGAACGAGGGGATGTCAGGAGGGGGGAACGAGGGGACATCAGGGGAGGGGAACGAGGGGAAGTCAGGAGGGGGGAACGAGGGGAAGTCAGGAGAGGGGAACGAGGGGAAGTCAGGAGAGGGGAACGAGGGGAAGTCAGGAGAGGGGAACGAGGGGAAGTCAGGAGAGGGGAACGAGGGGACATCAGGGGAGGGGAACGAGGGGAAGTCAGGAGAGGGGAACGAGGGGAAGTCAGGAGAGGGGAACGAGGGGAAGTCAGGAGAGGGGAACGAGGGGAAGTCAGGAGAGGGGAACCAGGGGAAGTCAGGAGAGGGGAACGAGGGGACATCAGGGGAGGGGAACGAGGGAAAGTCAGGAGAGGGGAACGAGGGGAAGTCAGGAGATCACGGGGGGTTCACGGGGGTATCACGAGGGGAGCAGGGGGGGAGAACGCCTGGAGAACGTGGGGAGCACGGGGGTGAGCACGGGGGGATGCCGGGACACGGGGACAGCGAGAGTCAGGAGAGGGGAACGAGGGGAAGTCAGGAGAGGGGAACGAGGAGAAGTCAGGAGAGGGGAACGAGGAGAAATCAGGAGAGGGGAACGAGGGGAAGTCAGGACGGAGGAACGAGGGGACGTCAGGAGAGGGGAACGAGGGGATGTCAGGAGAGGGGAACGAGGGGACGTCAGGGGAGGGGAACGAGGGGAAGTCAGAAGAGGGGAACGAGGGGAAGTCAGGAGAGGGGAACCAGGGGAAGTCAGGAGAGGGGAACGAGGGGACGTCAGGGGAGGGGAACGAGGGGAAGTCAGGAGAGGGGAACGAGGGGAAGTCAGGAGAGGGGAACGAGGAGAAATCAGGAGAGGGGAACCAGGGGAAGTCAGGAGAGGGGAACGAGGGGACATCAGGGGAGGGGAACGAGGGGAAGTCAGGAGAGGGGAACGAAGGCATGTCAGGAGAGGGGAACGAGGGGAAGTCAGGAGAGGGGAACGAGGGGAAGTCAGGAGGGGGAATGAGGGACATCAGGGGAGGGGAACGAGGGGCAGTCAGGAGAGGGGAACGAGGGGAAGTCAGGAGAGGGAAGGAGGGGAACTCAGGACGGAGGAACGAGGGATGTCAGGAGAGGGGAACGAGGGGAAGTCAGGAGAGGGGAACGAGGGGACGTCAGGAGAAGGGAACGAGGGGAAGTCAGGAGAGGGGATCAGAGGGGAACAGGGAAGTCAGGAGAGGGGAAACGAGGGGAAGTCAGGAGAGGGGAACGAGGGAGTCAGGAGAGGGGAACGAGGGGAAGTCAGGAGAGGGGAACGAGGGGACAGTCAGGAGAGGGGAACGAGGGGAAGTCAGGAGAGGGGAACGAGGGGACAGTCAGGAGAGGGGAACGAGGGGAAGTCAGGAGAGGGGAACGAGGGGAAGTCAGGAGGGGGAACGAGGAAGTCAGGAGGGGAACGAGGGGAAGTCAGGAGAGGGGAACGAGGGGAAGTCAGGAGAGGGGAACGAGGGGAAGTCAGGAGAGGGGAACGAGGGAAGTCAGGAGAGGGGAACGAGGGAAGTCAGGAGAGGGGAACGAGGGGATGTCAGGAGAGGGGAACGAGGGAAGCAGTCGAGGGAACGAGGGGAAGTCAGGAGAGGGGAACGAGGGGAAGTCAGGAGAGGGGAACGAGGGGAAGTCAGGAGAGGGGAACGAGGGGAGGTCAGGAGAGGGGAACGAGGGGAAGTCGGGAGAGGGGAACGAGGGGAAGTCAGGAGAGGGGAATGAGGGGAAGTCAGAAGAGGGGAACGAGGGGAAGTCAGGAGAGGGGAACGAGGGGACGTCAGGAGAGGGGAACGAGGGGAAGTCGGGACACTGGAACGACGGGAAGTCAGGAGAGGGGAACCAGGGGAAGTCAGGACAGCGTCTAAAAAATTCCGACTTTTTCGGTCTGGTTCATAAATATATAATAGTTTAAATAAATTCTAAAACATCTCCTTTTCACAAAAGTCATTTGAAGCATTAAGAAAACTGTTTTAATCATATTTAAATCATCCAGTTATTTCTATAAAGTCATTATAATAATATTCCAATTATATAAGTACCACTATAAAACCTCTCTAATAATACCTAATTCATTCTATCATGTTGCTAAATACATATGCATAATATTCAAACCAAGTTGTGAAACCATGGTAGATTATGTATATTAAGTGAAGTGATAATTAATATCAGATTGTTCTAAGATTCTATATCAAATATAACCACTGGAGATAAGAACTCTGGAAAATTACTGTATCAGTATATTTACATGTATTACTGAATTGAAGTCTGTTGGTATTATATATTGTATAAAGGGAGGTAAATGCTGAAACTAAGGACAGCATATACAGTTTCTGCAGATTGTGGTTTCTTCACCCAGACAAATAGCCTGTGAAGAATGCCACAGAATGGGTACAATAATTAAGTTAAGAAACTGAGTTCTGTCTGCCTGTTAGGGTATGATTTACAGATGCCAGTATCTGAGGGAGTGTTAGCACACAGGTGACAATGCATGGGGGATGTTGCTGTGTGTTTGTGAGTGTTTGCAGGACCTGCCAAAGCCAGGTGTCAGGCTGGAGGTGGGAGGTGGAATGTGTGTGTGGGGAGGGGGGGGTTGAGTGTGTGTGTGTGTGGTGAGCCCTCCCTGCCCCACCTGGTGGCAGTTTGCTGAACTAAAGATGATGCAATATGTGATTCTCAAAGTAAGGCATGTAGAAACTCCTACTATTTTGGAGTTGTCCCAATCTAAGGGACTGGTGACCACGGATGTTATGTAAAGATAAATAGGGTTGATACTCCCATGTAAGTGTGATTGGTGAACTTGATGGAAAATATGTATCTGACTTGGGGTGGGTGGGTTGGCCCCCCACCCCCTTACCCAGCAGGGGCAGAGGGGGCTGGTGGGAGTGGTGGGGGTCCACCCACTCCCACCCTGCCTCCCCCCACCACTGACTGGAGGAGTTCAGCCAATGAAATGCCATGTTTCTGTCTCTGAATGAGGAGACTCCCAGCAACTGTGTACCTGTATTTTGAATGTGTTCCATCTGAATAAAAGAGCTGGGCAGGGGGTGTCGCAGGCAGATGACCTGGAGACAGCACAGCAGGAGGAGCCAGCCACCCCTCCCTACTAGACTTTACCACACTTAATTTCTGTTGGGTTACTATTTCATAAGCAGATATAGTAAGCAGATATAGTAAACGGATATAGTAAGCGGATTATCGCTTGAGTAATATCATACATTAGTGCTTTCCGGCCTACACACACAGAAGTTAGGGTTCTATTTCCTATAAAGATTCTAGCATGTAAAATACCGCTAGTTAACAAGAGGAATGAGGGAAGTCAGGACAGAGGAACGAGGGGGAAGTCAGGAGAGAGGAATGAGGGGAAGTCAGGAGAGAGGAACGAGGGGAAGTCAGGAGAGGGGAACGAGGGGAAGTCAGGAGAGAGGAATGAGGGGAAGTCAGGAGAGAGGAACGAGGGGAAGTCAGGAGAGGGGAACGAGGGGAAGTCAGGAGAGAGGAATGAGGGGAAGTCAGGAGAGAGGAACGAGGGGAAGTCAGGAGAGGGGAACGAGGGGAAGTCAGGAGAGAGGAATGAGGGGAAGTCAGGAGAGAGGAACGAGGGGAAGTCAGGAGAGGGGAACGAGGGGAAGTCAGGAGAGGGAACGAGGGAAGTCAGGAGAGGGGAACGAGGGGAAGTCAGGAGAGGGGAACGAGGGGAAGTCAGGAGAGGGGAACGAGGGGAAGTCAGGAGAGGGGAACGAGGGGAAGTCAGGAGAGGGGAACGAGGGAAGTCAGGAGAGGGGAACGAGGGGAAGTCAGGAGAGGGGAACGAGGGGAAGTCAGGAGAGGGGAACGAGGGAAGTCAGGAGAGAGGAATGAGGGGAAGTCAGGAGAGGGGAACGAGGGGCAGTCAGGAGAGGGGAACGAGGGGAAGTCAGGAGAGGGGAACGAGGGGAAGTCAGAAGAGAGGAATGAGGGGAAGTCAGGAGAGGGGAACGAGGGGACGTCAGGAGAGGGGAACGAGGGGAAGTCAGGAGAGGGGAACGAGGGGAAGTCAGGAGAGAGGAATGAGGGGAAGTCAGGAGAGGGGAACGAGGGGAAGTCAGGAGAGAGGAATGAGGGGAAGTCAGGAGAGGGGAACGAGGGGAAGTCAGGAGAGGGGAACGAGGGGAAGTCAGGAGAGAGGAATGAGGGGAAGTCGGGAGAGGGGAACGAGGGGAAGTCAGGAGAGGGGAACGAGGGGCAGTCAGGAGAGGGGAACGAGGGGAAGTCAGGAGAGGGGAACGAGGGGAAGTCAGGAGAGAGGAATGAGGGGAAGTCAGGAGAGGGGAATGAGGGGAAGTCAGGAGAGGGGAACGAGGGGAAATTGGTCAGCTCGGGGAAGCTGAAGGAAGTAGGCGAAGGTTGGAGAGGAGGAGGGAAGGTGGGGAAGCTGGAGGGTATCTGGGAAGAGGCAGGAAGACGAGGGAAGCCGTGGGAAGCTGGGGTAAGCTAGGGTAAGCTGGGGTAAGCTGTTGTAAGCTGGGGTAAGCTGTTGTAAGCTGTTGTAAGCTGTTGTAAGCTGTTGTAAGTTGGGGTAAGCTGTTGTAAGCTGTTGTAAGCTGTTGTAAGCTGGGGTAAGCTGTTGTAAGCTGTTGTCAGCTGGGGTAAGCTGTTGTAAGCTGTTGTAAGTTGGGGTAAGCTGTTGTAAGCTGTTGTAAGCTGGGATAAGCTAGGGTAAGTTGGGGTAAGCTGTTGTAAGCTGTTGTAAACTGTTGTAAGCTGTTGTAAGCTGTTGTAAGCTGTTGTAAGCTGTTGTAAGCTGTTGTAGGCTGTTGTAGGCTGTTGTAAGCTGTTGTAAGCTGTTGTAAGCTGTTGTAAGCTGTTGTAAGCTGTTGTAAGCTGGGGTAAGCTGGGGTAAGCTGGGGTCAGCTGGGGTAAGTTGGGGTAAGCTGTTGTAAGCTGTTGTAAGCTGGGGTAAGCTGTTGTAAGCTGTTGTAAGCTGGGGTAAGCTGTTGTAAGTTGTTGTAAGTTGGGGTAAGCTGTTGTAAGCTGTGTAAGCTGTTGTAAGCTGGGGTAAGCTGTTGTAAGCTGTTGTAAGCTGTTGTAAGTTGGGGTAAGCTGTTGTAAGCTGGGGTAAGCTGTTGTAAGCTGTTGTAAATTGGGGTAAGCTGTTGTAAGCTGTTGTAAGTTGGGGTATGCTGTTGTAAGCTGTTGTAAGCTGGGGTAAGCTGTTGTAAGCTGGGGTAAGCTGTTGTATGTTGGGGTAAGCTGGTGTAAGCTGGGGTAAGCTGTTGTAAGCTGTTGTAAGTTGGGTTAAGCTGTTGTAAGCTGGGGTAAGCTGGGGTAAGCTGGGGTAAGTTGGGGTAAGCTGTTGTAAGCTGGGGTAAGCTGAGGTAAGCTGTTGTAAGCTGGGGTAAGCTGTTGTAAGCTGTTGTAAGTTGGGGTAAGCTGTTGTAAGCTGTTGTAAGTTGGGGTCAGCTGTTGTAAGCTGTTGTAAGTTGGGGTAAGCTGTTGTAAGCTGTTGTAAGCTGGGGTAAGTTGGGGTAAGCTGTTGTAAGCTGTTCTAAGCTGTTGTAAGCTGGGGTAAGCTGGTGTAAGTTGGGGTAAGCTGTTGTAAACTGGGGTAAGCTGTTGTAAGCTGTTGTAAGTTGGGGTAAGCTGTTGTAAGCTGTTGTAAGTTGGGGTAAGCTGTTGTAAGCTGTTGTAAGCTGGGGTAAGCTGTTGTAAGCTGTTGTAAGTTGGGGTAATCTATTGTAAGCTGTTGTAAGCTGTTGTAAGCTGGGGTAAGCTGTTGTAAGCTGGGGTAAGTTGGACGCGTTGATAAAAGGTGTTATATACGGTGTTTATATGACGGGAGTGGGTCGCCCCTCACTGCCCTTGTGAGGGTCATGCAGTGTTTCATCCCCGTAACCCCGCTCCACGGCGTCCCCGTGACCCCGGTACACGGCGTCCCCGTGACCCCAGTGACAGTGACCGTGTGACAGTGATTGTGACAGTGACAGTGTGACAGTGACAGTGACCGTATGACAGTGAGAGTGTGACAGTGACTGTGACAGTGACTGTGACAGTGACCATGTGACAGTGACAGTGACCGTGTGACAGTGACCGTGTGACAGTGGCAGTGACCGTGTGACAGTGACAGTGTGCCTGTGACAGTGACCGTGTGACAGTGACAGTGACCATGTGACAGTGACAGTGGCCGGGTGACAGTGACTGTGACAGTGTGACGGTGACAGTGACCGTATGACAGTGTGACAGTGTGACAGTGACTGTGACAGTGACCGTGTGACAGTGGCCGGGTGACAGTGACTGCGACAGTGACAGTGTGACAGTGACAGTGACCGTGTGACAGTGACAGTGTGACAGTGACCGTGTGACAGTGTGACTGTGACAGGGACAGTGTGACGGTGACAGTGACCGTGTGACAGTGTGACAGTGTGACAGTGACTGTGACAGTGGCAGTGACCGTGTGACAGTGACAGTGTGACAGTGACTGTGACAGTGACCGTGTGACAGTGACCGTGTGACAGTGACAGTGTGACTGTGACAGTGACCTGTGACAGTGACAGTGTGACTGTGACAGTGACCGTGTGACAGTGACAGTGACCGGGTGACTGTGTCAGTGACAGTGACTGTGACAGTGACAGTGACAGTGGCGGTGTGACAGTGTGGTGGGCTGCTGGCTGGCCGGGTCCTGGCTGAAGGCGGAAGTGCTCGTTGCCTCCAGGGTGCGGCTCCGTGACCCCACTTGGAAGTGACTGGAAGCTGCGCGAGAGTGCAGGTCACGCAGGTCAGCGCGCAGGCCTGGGAGAGTAAATTACGGCCTTCAGCGATTCTGGGGACCCCTAACCTTAACTTTTACCCTTCAGTGGGTGATATAGTTAAAGATGCAACCCAAAAGTGGGACGCCGGGCCGGGGACGGTGAGGACTTCGGGGATAGAGCCGTGACAGAGGGCCTAGTGCGGTGACGACTTCCGGTGTAACATGCCAGAATATACCCCCTGCCCAGTGTATATCCGGGGTTAATGTGGGCTAGCCTGTTTTATACCCCGGTTATATTCTGGACCAGTTTATACCCCGGGTATAATTTAGACTACGCTATTTTAGCCCCCTAGGCCAGATTATACCCCTACTCAGACACACACAATATTCAAGCATACTGCAATGACCTCAGCATCAGTCGCTCACTCTCCGTCCCATGACATTCCGGAGGTTCTCGCATATGAATCAATGTTCTGGTTCAGGTAGGGTCGCAGTTTTGTGGTGATGTCAGTGTTCATATGCTGTACAACTTGATCTCGTATTTTATTTTTTATTTTTTATTAGGCTGTATTTATTCTGTCCATAGCATATAAGCCCCGGTACTCAGGCTTGTTTTCAATGCTGGCCAGCTGGCCAGCTGGCCAGCTGTAGTGTTGGTGTTAACTTTTGATTGCCTGCATTACAGTAAGTAGCAGGTAAGTAGTTGGTTGATATGGTTAGTAGTCTATGTTTTTCTTGGTTTTCTTGCCACATATATGATTTATTTTGTTCTACTCTTACTGCTAGACTAGCCTACTCCTATTTACATATCATAGGCTTGTACATGGTTCTCCTCTCATCCTGAGTTATCCCTGATGGATCAGAAGTAACAGTTGGCATCATTTTGGTCTTGTAATTTGTATGTTCATCTAGGCTGTGACAGTTCACAGGGTTGGCTAAAGAATACTGACTTTGATGTCAGATCCAGTGTTGCTGTGAAGGGCCTGTCACACTACGACGCTTCTCTCGGCGACCCGTCAGCGTTGAAAGTACTATCTTGCGCGTCGAGAAACGTTAAAGATTTAGGGGAAATATGGTGAAATTGGACGTTGGCGGAGCGTTTCAGTAGCGTGTTGGTAGCGCGCGGGCAACGCTTGTTGATGCGTGGGAAAAACCAAAAGAAATGCGATGTCTCGTTTTGCCGCCACGACTGGATGGCGCGCGCGGCGTTTCGTCAGCGGTACGACAGCGTTCGGTCAGCGCTCCGTGAGCGACAAGCAGACGTGTTAGCCAACGACGGGAGCGTTTGAAGTGTTTTATGCCAGCATTAATTGCCGTTCCGATAGCGTGTCGCCAGCGCTCTGTCAGCGTTCTAGTAACGTGCGGGTAACGCGCTCAACGCATCGACAACGCTCTGGGAACGCGTAAGGACACCCGTGCGGTTGATATAAATACAGGTAGGTTTGGGGAGAGGATTATAACTCCACAGCCCAGCAGTAACTCCACATCGACAAATGCCACCAGTAACTCCATATCACCACAGCTCAGCAGTAAATCAACATCACCACAGGCCAGCAGTAACTCCACGTGAACACAGCCCAGCAGTAACTCCACCTCACCACAGCCCGGCAGTAACTCCGCCTCAGCACAGCCGAGCAGTAACTCCACCTCACCACAGCCCAGCAGTAACTGCACCTCACCACAGCCCCGCAGTAAGTCCATATCAACAACCATACAGGATGACAGGAAAAAGACACTCAGGAAGACTAAGCATGGCTGGAGTGGGACGCGGACATGGTAGAGGTAAGGGTAAGGGGAGCAAGAAAATTATGGTGCAGACATCTCCATCTCCATCTGCACCTCCATCTCCATCTGCACTGTCTCCCGGCTCACCCTCAATTGATATTGTGCCATCGACCCTGTCCAGTGAACCACCAGTGACAAATGAGGGACAGTGCATCGCAAGGTCGCCGACAACGTCCGAACACTCACCGGTAGCATCAACATCCTCACAGCCGGGGCGACGCACTAGTAAAATCAGGAAGTGTGAGTGGACTCTCAGTGAACACGAGGAGGATGTGATGCTTGAGTTTCTGGAAGACAACCCGATTGTGTGGAACGTCCGTTTGACAGCATACAGGCGGACAGACAAAAAGAACAAGCTATGGGAGGACCATGCGAAAATGATGGCCAAGACAGTATCGCATCTGCAGGGATGGTTTAAGTCCCTGCGTGACTGTAACACCCGCTTGCATAAATCTAAAAGCGGTGACGGGGCACCAGCGCGGACTGAGAGAGAAGACTGGGT
Organism: Branchipolynoe longqiensis; assembly: GCA_030323885.1. Taxonomy (NCBI): domain Eukaryota; kingdom Metazoa; phylum Annelida; class Polychaeta; order Phyllodocida; family Polynoidae; genus Branchipolynoe; species Branchipolynoe longqiensis. Next base: position 76,979,581 of record CM059199.1, on the reverse strand, counting down.
GCTGGAGAAGTTTAACTTCCTCACATCAGTTGTGCGGCACCGGCGTGAGCCCTGCAAAACTGTAAGTGGGATATATTTTATTTTTTACTTTAATTCTCAACCCTCTCCATTTGCCGCATTGCACAGGTAGTTGCAATTCTTGAAACCCAGCACTGTCGACATTGTGGGTATATTTAACACATTAACCAATTTCCTATTACGGGCGTGTAACTGAACCCATATGGAGGTGCTGCACTATATACATATGGAGATTCCCCCGGTGGGTGCTTCCAGTGGCTATGGGTGCACAGCATGTTGTAGAAAAATAGCGCTATATATATACACTTATATATATACATATACTAATAAATGTTGACCAGCAATTGTTGTTGTTATGAAAACATCTAGAAAGATTTCTATACTCATGTACTGTCTGTTTGAGATCAAATTTGTGCATTAACTCCAACCATCGTATATAATATATATTTCACATCACTCAGTGACATGTACATTCGGAGTGGCATTCTATTACTTTTAGTTTACATAACCTGATTACCAATTGTTGGTCCAAGAATAATAATGCTATGTGCCACTATATCAATGTTAACCAAAAAAAAACTATTTTTTACAAGGTGACTGTGTTGTACAGTACAGTGTTTGTTGCTATATAAAACTGCTCCTAATACATAGCTTTGCTGTTACTGAAACTGCTATGTTTTTTTTTCTAGGTGTTAGGCACCATCCGCGCAGCGCATGGTGATCTTGGCGCAGCTGAAGCGGCCTGCGCCGACCTTTTGATCAGCAGCGATGACGATACAGAGACACGGCCCACAGCACCACCCAGAAAAAGATGGCAGCAGGAGAGCAGTATGCTGGCCACTCTTGAGGAGCGGGTGGCCAGATCGGGGGAGCTGCTGCAGACACTACAACCATCATCTCCACAGCCTATGACTGTGGAGGCAGCTGTTGGCAATTTTGTTCGGGACACTCTACTAACCATGAACAAAAAGCAATCAAGGAAGGCTCGCTTAGGGATATGGCGGGTCCTTACTGAGGTGTTGGATGAAGACGTCGACACCGAAGTGCCTTCCACAGCTGTCGCCCCTTCCAGCTCCAATCCCACCATAGCGTGTCCTGTGCGGCCACCTACACCAACTTCCTGGGAGACCGGATGTTCTCAGACGTCAACATTGACATCATCGCCTGATATGTATCAGCCGCTTCCCCATCAATGGAGACACCAACCACCACCAGGATCACCATGGACCTCTCAATCACAACAGTACATGACGCAGTACATGGCGCAGCCGTTGGTCCATGCGCCCCGTCATCCACCAACAGCCGGTGACAACCCACCATCCACACCAGGCGGCCCACTTCAGCGCACATCCACTGCAATCACACACATCCTTGGGCCACCACCCGATGGGTCCCCCTCCACCGGTAGCACCACATTGCACAGCTAACCGTTCAACATATACCCGACCAATGGAAGCAACACGATCTACAGCACCTACCACAAAACCCGCCGTAACCTTAACCACCACTCCAGTCGCGACGTGGGTTGAGGGCCAAGCCGGGAGGACGGACACCCCCAGTCCAAGTGGAGGCAATTTGCTGGATTTGTCTGGCATGTCGGCTCTCTCCAGCGGATCCAATTTGAACCTTGAGTGTCAAGATATATTTCCTTCGGCTAGTGTGTCCCCACTGCAAACCCCACCTCCAACAGACACTAATGAATGAAGGTTGTTTACAACATCTTCAATATATTTAGTTGTGCTACTGTAGCAATACTCTACATATGATTAGTATTGGTAAAATGGGAACCACATGGGTGTTATCTATTGTTCAGATTTTGGTAAATAAAAGTTTCGTTATATTACTCCTGTAATTATAATTGTCAATTATTTTCATCTCACATATATCTCGTTGAATATACCTGTCATTGTGTACCATTCACCAACAAAGCCGCACATGGAGTATAAAAATAAGTATCGCCAGCGAAATGTACAAATATCCATTGCGTCGAATATGTTTATTCCATGCTGTATAGGTTTAATATAAAACCTTCAATCCACGAACAGGTACCTTAGAAATGGTATTGGTATGAAGATAATAATTCTCTAGCATTAAAGATATGAAATGTATTTGTTTTCAATGCAAAATGACAGTTAGACAATCATTCGTAAAAAGGGGAATGATGTGAGGGTAGTTGTGCTAAGCAATTTCCATTGCACATATGTAAAGTAAGTTATTTGGTAAATTACTAAATCAATTAGTCAAACACATTTTTGATAAGGCCATGTCACAAAGTGCAATTAAGAAAAACAAAACCATTATGATTTTATCAAATACACAGTTTACAAACAAACAACGGGCAACCAACAGTGAAAACGGAACGCATAATTTAAATGTTTAAATCTCGTTTAGTAACACCTTCAGGAAGTGATACATTTTATTTGAACACATTTTATCAATATTCCCACATACAGCTTGCAGTTCACCGTGATCAAACAACACTTATTACAATACAATATGACTATATCATGTTTTCCTGCCATGCGACGGAACCAACTGGGGAGTTAGTCCAGTCCTTTAGTCCGTTCCGCTGGTCTTTTACTGCTCGGGATCCAGTGTTCCTACCCAATACAGGATGTTCTAGTTCTGGGAGGGTAATGTCATCTCTCCACGCTCCCCGAACAACGTTGTGGTCTCCACCTTCTTCCCGGTCCAGCTGACGATTCTGTAGTAATGGATACCGCATCCTCATCATATTATGTAGCACGAGGCAGGCTCTCACGATGAGTTTCACTGTCGAGGGGTGGTGCTGCATGGTGGAAAGAAGCACGCGGAACCTATTCGCCAGGATCCCAAACGCATTTTCCACTACTCTTCTCGCCCGAGATATCCTGTAGTTGTAAATCCTCTCTTCATGGGTCAGACCCCTCCGACTATAAGGTTTCATCAGGGTGCGCCCCAGGGCGAATGCATCGTCTGCGATGATGAAGTACGGTACATCTTCTTCCCCTTCCACTATAGGTTCGCTCGCAGGCAGACCAATAGAACCATCTTCAAGGCCAGCTTTCAGTTCGGAGTCATTGTACACTTGCGCATCGGATGCGGACCCCAATCCACCAACATCGGCCCATATGAATTTATAGTCAGCATCCACCAAAGCGAGTAGCACTATTGAATAAAACCCCTTATAGTTATAGTAGAGTGAACCTGATTTGGGGGGACATCGGCAGGCTACGTGTTTGCCATCTAGCGCCCCGCATGTATGGGGAAAGTTCCACCTAGACATGAAGAGGTCCGAGATGGCACTCCATGCACGTGGAGTCGTGGGGCAGGTCATAGTCTCGTCTAAGTATTCATCAATAATGGCTTGACACACCTCTCGAACAATGAGTGATTGGGTGTTGTGGGGCACCCTCCACCCAAACTTCATAGACGAATAAGTGTTTCCGGAATCTAGGTGACGCAATGTCAGTGCTAACTTCAGCCCAGGTTCGAGGGGTTGTCGGTACGTCGTGTACTTTTTGGTGATGCGTGGTCCGACTCTCACCAGCATCTCGTCGAACATTTGTGGCGGCATCCTCATGAAATTTATGAACGCAGCTGTGTCTTCATTGCGTAGTTCGACGAGAAGCTGGTCGTACATTCCGAACTCTTGGCGCCTCCGGATCCAGCCTCTCATCCACTTTCGCGTCTTTCTACCTACAGTCCTTCTTCTCAGTTGATATAGTAGTAAGGCGTTAACGTCATGATGATGCTGCAAAATCGCTAGTTGGTAGGCATCTATGGGGTTGGCAGGCACTTCCATCACGTCACAATGCCAGAGCTGGTGGCCTTTCTCCTGTAAATGTGTACCATTATATACTCACCCTGTGTGACGTCACCACCCATCCGCTACGCGTCCGCTACACGCTGACAACACGCTAGCAACACGCTAGAACAACGCCAGCAACACGCTGGGGAACGTTATCGGCGCGCCGTACACGTCTCCCCAACGTCCAAACTATCACGAAACGCTAGTCAAACACGCACAGCCCGCCCGCTACCCGTTACGCACACGTCCAGCGAACGCTATGGACGCGCTGACCAAATCCAACCAACCGTTGCAAAAACTATCAACACAATATGGACGTTCCCCAACGTCCTGCCAGCGTTCTTGTAACGTGTCGTGGGCGCGTTTTGACGCGCCACTAACGTCCTCCTAGCGTTCTTACCCATTTACCCAGTTGCCGGTCGCTGGTGGTTTTTGACATGTTCAAAACACTCAGCGACCAATAACGCGCGCCGACGTTGTCCGCCGACCGTCAACGTCCAAGATAGTGTACCGACGTGTACCGACGCGCCCATAACGCGCCACCAGCGCTTCTCCATATTTCACCAAATATCGCCCAAAAACACCACACGTTGACGGGTCGCCGGCGAGAAGCGTCGTAGTGTGACAGCCCCATGAGATTCGTTCGAAGATTGCTCAGGAGTGTGCTGAATATCCTCATCAACTAGGGTGTGTTACTATATGTGTATAATGAAGGTTGCACACATGTATAATGAAGGGTGCCCACATGTATAATGAAGGGTGCCCACATGTATAATGAAGGGGGACCCAAGTGTATAATGAAGGTTGCCCATGTGTATAATGAAGGCTGCCCACATATATAATGAAGGTTACCCATGTGTATAATAAAGGATGCCCATGTGTATGATGAAGGCTGCCCACGTGCATAATGAAGGCTGCCCACATGTATAATGAAGGCTGCTCACGTGTATATGGAAGGCTGCCCACATGTATAATGAAGGCTACCCATGTGTATAATGAAGGGTGCCTGTGTGTATAATGAAGGCTGCCCATGTGTATCATGAAGGCTGCCCACATGTATAATTAAGGTTGCCCACATGTATAATGAAGGCTGCCCATGTGAATAATGAAGGCTGCCCACGTATCTTGAAGGCTGCCCATGTGTATAATGAAGGCTGCCCATCTGTATAATGAAAGATGCCCATGTGTATAATGAAGGCTGCCCAGATGTATAATGAAGGATGCCCACATGTATAATGAAGGCTGTCCACCTGTATAATGAAGGCTGCATGTGAGTATAATGAAGGCTGCCCAGATGTATAATGAAGGATGCCCATGTGAATAATGAAGGTTGCCATGTATATAATGAAGGCTGCATGTGTGTATAATGAAGGCTGCCCACGTGTATAATGAAGGCTGCCCACATGTATAATGAAGGCTGACTGCATGTATAATGAAGGCTGCCGACGTGTATAAAGAAGGCAGGCTGTGTGTATGATTAAGGCTGTCCATGTGCATAATGAAGGCTGCCCGTTTGCATAATGAAGGCTGCCCATGTATATAATAAAGGCTGCCCACATGAATAATGAAGGCTGCCCACATATATAATGAAGGCTGACTGCATGTATAATGAAGGCTGTCGACAGGTATAATGAAGCCAGGCTGTGTGTATGATTAAGGCTGCCCAGATGAATAATGAAGGCTGCCCAAATGTATAATGAAGGCTGTGCATGTGCATAATGAAGGCTACCCGTTTGCATAATGAAGGCTGCCCACGTGTATATTGAAGGTTGCACACGTGTATGATGAAGTCAGCCTACGTGCATAATGAAGGCTGCCCACATGTATAATGAAGGCTGCCCACACGTATAATGAAGCCTACACATGTGTATAATTAAGGCTATACATGTGTATAATGAAGGCTGCCCATGTGTACAATGAAGCCTGCCCAGGTGCATAATAAAGGATGTCAGTGTGAATAATCAGGGCTGGCCACGTGTATAATGAAGGATGTCCATGAGTATAATGAAGGCTGCCCACGTACATAATGAAGGCTGCACACATGTATAATGAAGGCTGCCCACACGTATAATGAAGCCTACACATGTGTATAATTAAGGCTATACATGTGTATAATGAAGGCTGCCCATGTGTACAATGAAGCCTGCCCAGGTGCATAATAAAGGATGCCAGTGTGAATAATCAGGGCTGGCCACGTGTATAATGAAGGATGTCCATGAGTATAATGAAGGCTGCCCACGTACATAATGAAGGCTGCCCACATGTATAATGAAGGCTGCCCACATGTATAATGAAGCCTACACATGTGTATAATTAAGGCTATACATGTGTATAATGAAGGCTGCCCATGTGTACAATGAAGCCTGCCCAGGTGCATAATAAAGGATGCCAGTGTGAATAATCAGGGCTGGCCACGTGCATAATGAAGGATGTCCATGAGTATAATGAAGGCTGCCCACGTGCATAATGAAGGCTGCACACATGTATAATGAAGGCTGCCCACACGTATAATGAAGCCTACACATGTGTATACTTAAGGCTATACATGTGTATAATGAAGGCTGCCCATGTGTACAATGAAGCCTGCCCAGGTGCATAATAAAGGATGTCAGTGTGAATAATCAGGGCTGGCCACGTGTATAATGAAGGATGTCCATGAGTATAATGAAGGCTGCCCACGTACATAATGAAGGCTGCCCACGTACATAATGAAGGCTGCCCACACGTATAATGAAGCCTACACATGTGTATAATTAAGGCTATACATGTGTATAATGAAGGCTGCCCATGTGTACAATGAAGCCTGCCCAGGTGCATAATAAAGGATGCCAGTGTGAATAATCAGGGCTGGCCCACGTGTATAATGAAGGATGTCCATGAGTATAATGAAGGCTGCCCACGTACATAATGAAGGCTCCCACATGTATAATGAAGGCTGCCCACACGTATAATGAAGCCTACACATGTGTATAATTAAGGCTATACATGTGTATAATGAAGGCTGCCCATGTGTACAATGAAGCCTGCCCAGGTGCATAATAAAGGATGCCAGTGTGAATAATCAGGGCTGGCCACGTGTATAATGAAGGATGTCCATGAGTATAATGAAGGCTGCCCACGTGCATAATGAAGGCTGCACACATGTATAATGAAGGCTGCCCACACGTATAATGAAGCCTACCCATGTGTATAATTAAGGCTATGCATGTGAATAATGAAGGCTGCCCATGTGTACAATGAAGCCTGCCCAGGTGCATAATAAAGGATGCCAGTGTGAATAATCAGGGACTGCCACGTGTATAATGAAGGATGTCCATGAGTATAATGAAGGCCTGCCCACGTACATAATGAACGGCTGCCCACATGTATAATGAAGGCTGCCCACGCGTATAATGAAGCCTACACATGTGTATAATTAAGGCTATACATGTGAATAATGAAGGCTGCCCATGTGTACAATGAAGCCTGCCCAGGTGCATAATAAAGGATGCCAGTGTGAATAATCAGGGCTGGCCACGTGTATAATGAAGGATGTCCATGAGTATAATGAAGGCTGCCCACGTACATAATGAAGGCTGCCCACATGTATAATGAAGGCTGCCCACACGTATAATGAAGCCTACACATGTGTATAATTAAGGCTATACATGTGTATAATGAAGGCTGCCCATGTGTACAGAAGCCTGCCCAGGTGCATAATAAAGGATGCCAGTGTGAATAATCAGGGCTGGCCACGTGTATAATGAAGGATGTCCATGAGTATAATGTAGGCTGCCCACGTGCATAATGAAGGCTGCACACATGTATAATGAAGGGTGCCCACATGTATAATGAAGCCTACACATGTGTATAATTAAGGCTATACATGTGTATAATGAAGGCTGCCCATGTGTACAATGAAGCCTGCCCAGGTGCATAATAAAGGATGCCAGTGTGAATAATCAGGGCTGGCCACGTGTATAATGAAGGATGTCCATGAGTATAATGAAGGCTGCCCACGTACATAATGAAGGCTGCCCACATGTATAATGAAGGGTGCCCACACGTATAATGAAGCCTACACATGTGTATAATTAAGGCTATACATGTGTATAATGAAGGCTGCCCATGTGTACAATGAAGCCTGCCCAGGTGCATAATAAAGGATGCCAGTGTGAATAATCAGGGCTGGCCACGTGTATAATGAAGGATGTCCATGAGTATAATGAAGGCTGCCCACGTGCATAATGAAGGCTGCACACATGTATAATGAAGGCTGCCCACACGTATAATGAAGCCTACACATGTGTATAATTAAGGCTATACATGTGTATAATGAAGGCTGCCCATGTGTACAATGAAGCCTGCCCAGGTGCATAATAAAGGATACCAGTGTGAATAATCAGGGCTGGCCACGTGTATAATGAAGGATGTCCATGAGTATAATGAAGGCTGCCCACGTACATAATGAAGGCTGCACACATGTATAATGAAGGCTGCCCACACGTATAATGAAGGATGTCCATGAGTATAATGAAGGCTGCACACATGTATAATGAAGGCTGCACACATGTATAATGAAGGGTGCCCACACGTATAATGAAGCCTACACATGTGTATAATTAAGGCTATACATGTGTATAATGAAGGCTGCCCATGTGTACAATGAAGCCTGCCCAGGTGCATAATAAAGGATGCCAGTGTGAATAATCAGGGCTGGCCACGTGTATAGTGAAGGATGTCCATGAGTATAATGAAGGCTGCACACATGTATAATGAAGGCTGCACACATGTATAATGAAGGGTGCCCACACGTATAATGAAGCCTACCCATGTGTATAATTAAGGCTATACATGTGTATAATGAAGGCTGCCCATGTGTACAATGAAGCCTGCCCAGGTGCATAATAAAGGATGCCAGTGTGAATAATCAGGGCTGGCCACGTGTATAATGAAGGATGTCCATGAGTATAATGAAGGCTGCCCACGTACATAATGAAGGCTGCACACATGTATAATGAAGGGTGCCCACACGTATAATGAAGCCTACACATGTGTATAATTAAGGCTATACATGTGTATAATGAAGGCTGCCCATGTGTACAATGAAGCCTGCCCAGGTGCATAATAAAGGATGCCAGTGTGAATAATCAGGGCTGGCCGCGTGTATAATGAAGGATGTCCATGAGTATAATGAAGGCTGCCCACGTACATAATGAAGGCTGCCCACATGTATAATGAAGGCTGCCCACACGTATAATGAAGCCTACACCTGTGTATAATTAAGGCTATGCATGTGTATAATGAAGGCTGCCCATGTGTACAATGAAGCCTGCCCAGGTGCATAATAAAGGATGCCAGTGTGAATAATCAGGGCTGGCCACGTGTATAATGAAGGATGTCCATGAGTATAATGAAGGCTGCCCACGTACATAATGAAGGCTGCACACATGTATAATGAAGGGTGCCCACATGTATAATGAAGGCTGCCTGTGTGCATAATGAAGGCTGTCCACATGCATAATGAAGGCTGCCCACACATATAATGAAGGCTACCCATATGTATAATGAAGGCTGCTCATGTGTATAATGAAGGCTGCCCACGTGTATAATGAAGGATGCCAGTGTGAATAATGAAGGATGCCCATGTATATAATGAAGGTTGCCCATGTGTATAATGAAGGCTACCCACATTTATAATGAAGGCTGCCCATGTGTATTATGAAGGACGCCCATGTCTATAATGAAGGCTGTCCGTGAGCATAATGAAGGATGGCTGTGTGTATAATGAAGGCTGCCCAAGTGAATAATGAAGGCTGCCCATGTATATAATAATGGCTGTCCGTGAGCATAATGAAGAGTGCCCATGTGTATAATGAAGGCTGACCGTGTGTATGATGAAGGCTGCCCACATGCATGATAAAGGGTACCATGTGTATAATGAAGGCTGCCAATGGGTATAATGAAGGATACCCTTGTGTATAATGAAGGCTACCCATGTGTATAATGCAGGCTGCCCACATGTATAATGAAGGCTACCCATTTGGATAATGAAGGCTGCCCATGTGTGTAAAGGACGTGGTAACACCGTGAGTTCTTGTAACGTAACTTACTTTATTAGCCATATCCTTCGTAGTGACGTCATACAATATTATGGCAGGGCGTTCGTACACTACATATATTACATCTTCCCCTTTCAATGATATATATATATATATCTCTCTACCTGACCTTCAATATATTACATGTCATTCGATGAGTATAATGCTATGTCAGGCGTAACATACTTAAGAATTATCGTTTATTTCTTTGCATTATTTTCTTAACAAACACGTCAATGTTGCAAACATCAAATGTAACTTGATTGCATTGACACATCTGACCACTGTTGTGGACGAACATAACATTAAACATACAATTTTATTATCCTGTCCAAGAAACTCTACGAAAACATGTCTTATCACCTAATGGTCATAAAGCGAACATGTTAATGCACAAAATTCATGGTAATGAATTGTGATGGTGTGTATGATCACTTTAAGATTTAATACAAGAATGTGTCCATTTTTTATTTATGAAAGTGTATTTCAGCTGCTGCTTCTTATGTGTGTAACTGTTGTGTCTGTTCTTTGTTTGACCTCATTTTCGTGACTTTTGCCAGTGTTTCGCCAGTATCTTATACAATCTAATAATACCTTGACTCTACAATATCGCCAAACTTGTTGCAATACACCCTGGATACAGTTCCAGTTTACATACATATACATTCCTATGAGACACTACCAGAATACAAAAGTCCATGCCTCGATACCTGAATTGTATTTTCACTGTTCCCCGAAACGGGTTGGAGGTCGAACTATCCTACCGTACCTGGTAGTTTGTGTCAAAGATTTATGTGGGTCGTTAACTTTGTTCATGTGAGATTCATCCGGTGTCCTTATTGTCACACCGGTATGATCACCTGGACATTTATATATAAGTTTTCTGTTACGTCTTATTGTTGTATTATGTTCATTTAGTATTTGGTAGTCCCGTCGTGCTCTGTTACTAGTGCCTACAATTTTCCCTTGTTTCCATTCATTTTGATAATTCTTATACCGGACCGTGTCCCCCTTCTTTAATAAAGGGTGATCTTTGCCGGCATGTGCGTCAAAATAAGATTTTTGTATGATTTGCTTATCTTTCATCCAACTCAATTTAGACGGTTGGGCAGTCGGCCTGAGTGCGGACTCTAATATAGGAAGTCTTCTCCTTAATTTTCTAGACATTAATAATTGCGCTGGAGATGCACCAACCCCATCCAGTGTTGTGTTACGATAATTTAGCAAAGCCAAATTTACATCTTGATTACCCTTAAGACATTTTTTATCAAACGCTTCACAGTTTGAACATAACGTTCGACTTGCCCATTGCTTTGGGCATGCATGGGGTTCGTGAACAGGCATTTAAAACCATATTCGGAAGAAAATGTATTAAATTCTGTACTTGAAAATTACGGACCATTGTCCGATACGACAAACCGGGGTATACCATAACTCGCAAAAGTTTGCTTCAATGCAGCAATAACTGCCTTACTAGTAGTTGACATCAGTTCCATAACTTCAGGAAATTTGGAATAATAATCTACAATTAAAATATAATTTAAACCATTCACATGGAATAATTCAATACCCACTTTATAGAACGGTATGACTCAACAATGGTTCCCTAGCTTGTTCATTTCTAAAAACTTGACAAATATGGCACCTGGATACATTGTCCTCAATTTGCTTGTTTAAACCAGGCCAAATCACTGTGTCCCGAGCCAATTGCTTACATTTGATAATCCCTAAATGGGACTCATGCAATTTATTTAAAATCTCGTGATGCATCGACTTGGGTATTATTATTTGTTCTCCCATTAATAATACATCATCAAACCATGTTATATTAAGCCGGAACATAAAATATGGTTTAACAGAAGGGTCGAGATTGTTGTTATTTGCTGGCCACCCATGCAATGTTAATTCTTTTACCCCCTGTAATGTTTTATCCAAATTTGTATCTGCTTGTATCCTTTGGAAAATATCTGTACTCAGACTGATCGATGCCACCGAGAAGTCTTGGTCATAGAGGTCGTTTGGATTTATGTCTGCAGTGTGAGCTTGTGAAAGTGTATCTGAAAAGAACAAGTTTGACCCCTTTAAATATGTTACGTGTATGTTGTAATTTTGCAGTCTCATTCGCATTCTCTGCATCCTCGCGGATAACTGATGAATGGGTTTCAGCATTATGGATACCAGTGGTTTGTGATCTGTGTGTACAATAACTTCATTACCATAAAAGTAATCGTGAAATTTTCGGCAGCCGAAACATATGGCCAGTAATTCTTTTTCGATAACCGCAGAACTGATCTGGGCTTTATCCAGTGCCTTTGATGCAGGTATTGCAGGTATAGCAATACCTCAGGGAATTTAACGCCCCTGCCCTGCAGAGTTGTAAACCACTGCCTTGTGGTACAGGTTCTTGATCGAACCGAAGGCTAAGGGAGCAAACCCTAAACAGAAAACCATGTCACTGTGGCAGAATTAAGGGCGGTTGATGTATGGAACTCCCAACATCTCCCGACCAGCCATTGCAGGGACAAATAGTTTTGTGCCTGATTTGACATGTTCTTGCCGGTGTGAAACCTCTATTTGCTCCCCGAGAGAGTGCCGCTGGTAACTTGCAAAAGCGAGCAGCACTTCAACACTTTTGCAGGCAGCTTTCATGAAATGGTTAAGACCGACTCATGGACGTAACTCTCACAGCAGAGAGCTAAATGGAGAGCGGCACTCAAGTAAAGAAAGCAGTCTTTGTCGCATCACGACCGACAGCATGATGATGATGATGATGCCATGGCCACAGGCTTGTCACATTGGAATAATGTTACGCCCAACCCATATTTCGATGCATCCACTTGGATTACAATTTTTTCATGTTTATTAAAATACTGAAATACAGGTGCAGTAGTCAATAGGTCCTTCAATTCCATAAAAGCCTTATTCTGTTCTGAATCCCAGTGCCACACAATATTCTTTTGAATAACAGTTCTCAACGGTTTACTAATATGCGCCATATTCGGAATAAATTTGCTGACATAACCAATCATCCCTAAAAAATGCTGAACCGCAGCTTTATCTGTCGGCACCGGCATGTCAATGATAGCTTGGATCCTGTCTGCGTTTGGTTGAAGCCCCCTTGATGTGATTAAATGACCCACGTAATTGATGCTTGTCTTAGAAATTTTAGACTTTTTAGGGTTCAATTTGAGGTGAACCTCACGAGCACGTTTTAAGACAGACTCCAAGCGTACATTGTGCTCTTGTACCGTTACTCCATGTATCAAAATGTCATCCGAAATTACGTGAACACCAGGCAAACCGGATAATATGGTATTCATTTCTTGAATGAATATATCACCAGCAGTTTTGATACCGAGTTTTAAACGTGTGTACCGAAATCTTCCCCAAGGTGTGTTGAATGTACACAATAGTGAACTAGGATCGTCTAATTGGATCTGCCAATACCCGCTATTTGCATCTAATACCGAAAAATAATTAGCACCGTGTATGTTTGCGACTACTTCCTCAACTGTTCGTACAGGGTACGGACCCCTTAAAATAGCCTGATTTAGTTTGGTAGGATCTAGGCAAATCCGGAGTTTACCCGGCTTTCGTACAATTGTTATAGAACTGACCCAAGGAGTTGGGTCCTCTTGCTTTACTATTATCCCCAAATTTACCATACGGTTTAACTCTCTTTGCACATCCTCAGCTATTGCTAAAGGTATCCTGCGAGGCGGGTCAATAATCGGTTGTACATTTGCATTAACATATATTTTTGCATTTGACTTAATTAAACCCAAACCCTCAAACACATCAGAATATTTCTTTACCATGTTGTTTGCATCTTCAACTTCAGGATCAGTGTGTATTGTGTCAATGCGTGCTAGCATTCCTAATTTGACACAAGCCTACTTTCCCAGTATCGCACATCCAACATCTGTGACTTGAAACCTCATCCTGACATTGTTGACAGTCAGTGTTGTCATACCAACAGGCTTGATCTTGTGGCCTCCATATGTAATCAATTGACATTTTGAAGGGTCCAAGGTAGCACCCTGGATCGACTTGTAGACACTCAGAGGCAAAATATTCGCCTCAGAGCCAGTGTCTAATTTAAAAGACACATTTCGGCCATCGATGACGACTGTCTCATACCATAAATCATTGTGATGCACGTCATTGTCGTAGATGGTACCCACAAATAAATCGTACTCCCCGACATCCACCTGCTGTTGTACATGTCGATCATCACTTTCAAGCATACAATCCGGAGTAATGTCAATTCCATACACTGGCACATTCTGTTGTTGTCTCTTTTGTTGACGGCATACCTTGATGAAGTGGCCGATTCTATGACAACCCGCGCACTCTTTCCCTTTTGCAAGACTCGTCCCCCTGGAATTGTAAGTCTTGTAATGCTTACAATTACATACATACAGGCAATGCACTAACACATACATACACAGGGTAGGTTCAACAACCATACAGCGCAAAGCTTGTACAGGATCCTGATCACGGCAACCAGTGTCATGGGGGTGATGAAAATGGGAAATACTGTGCCTAGAGCGGGACTCGAACCCACATCTCTTTGCATTCCGGGCCAGTGTGCTAACCATTACACCACCTAGGCTCCCTGATATCAACACACTCCCCACGCCTACCTGTCTATGTGGTTACTTGCCTGAGAGGTCAGTGCAGACCACTACAATAACCACAACGATCACATCGTGTTGTGGAAAGTTGTGACCGTTGGGGATGTTGTTGATACCGAGTTGTTGTCCGCGGTCCCCATGGCGACGTTCGTTCTACTGGTCCCTCACGCTTGACGTAACGAGAATCGACAGCATCAATTCGACTCTCGACATTATTCGTCACTTGTGCTGCTGTATTTTCACTTAATCGACACAATTGAATGCAGGTCTCCAATGACAATTTAGGCGATTGCAATAGTTTGTTCCTCAGGTCATTGTCTTTAACTCCACACACGAGACGATCACACAATAAAGAAGCCTCTAACGTCTCATAACAACAGAACTGGATTCGGTGCTTTAACTCTCGTATATACGTGTCCATATTCTCACTTGTCTGATTAAATGTGTTGAATTCATACCTTACAACTGTTCTATTCGTTTTATCCTCACAGTAATGTGAAAATGCGGCAATTAACGGTGCTATTTTTTCTTTATCCGCAGTTTCAAATTCAAACGTCTGGTGTATTTTCTGAGCTTCCACTCCAGCGACATGCAAAAAGACACAGCATTGTATCTTCTCTGTTTTTGTTGAAACTCCGGCAGCTGTGGCATATATCTCGTATGAGTGAAACCACGATCTCCAACTTATCGCCATGTGTTCGTCTAAAATTAATGGTCCTGGGGGTTTTAGGCCGTGTAGGGCCATCTCAGTCGAATACCCGTAATATCTGACACCATGTAAAGGATGTGTTAACACCGTGAGTTCTTGTAACGTAACTGACTTTATTAGCTATCCTTCGTAGTGATGTCATACAATATTATGGCAGGGCGTTCATACACTACATATATTACAATGTGTATAATGAAGGCTGCCTGCATGAATAATGAAGGCTGCCCATGTGTATAATGAAGGATGCCCAAGTGTATAATGAAGGCTGCCCAAGTGTATAATGAAGGCTGCACATGTGATTAATGAAGGCTGCCCAGGTGTATAATGAAGGCTGCCCACAGGAATAATGAAGGATACCCATGTGTATAATGAAGGCTGCCCACGTGTACAATGAAGGCTCCCCATATGTATAATGAAGGCTCCCCATGTGTATAATGAAGGCTGCTCACATGTATAATGAAGGCTGCCCATGTGTACTGAAGGCTTCCGATGTGCATAATGAAGGCTGCCCGCATGTATAATGAAGGCTGTCCATGTCCATAATGTAGGCTGCCCACATGTATAGAGAAGGCTGCCCACGAGCATAATGAAGGCTGCCCTTGTGTATGATGAAGGCTGCCCACATGAATAATGAAGGCCACCCATGTGTATAATGAAGGCTGCCCACATGTATAATGAAGGCTGCCTATGTGTATAATGAAGGCTGCCCACATGTAAAATGAAGGCTACCCACCTGTATAATGAAGGCTGCCAATGTGTATAATGAAGGCTGCCCACATGTATAATGAAGGCTGCACATGTGTATAATGAAGGCTGCCCACATGTATAATGAAGGCTGCACATGTGTATAATGAAGGCTGCCCACACGTATAATTACGGATGCCCATGTATATAATGAAGGCTGCCCGCATGTATAATGAAGGGTGCCCACATGTATGATGAAGGCTGCCCGCATGTATAATGCAGGCTGCTGAGGTGTATAATGAAGGATCTCCACATGCATAATGAAGGCTGCCCACGTGCATAATGAAGGCTGCCTGCGTGCATAATGAAGGCTGCCCACGTGTATAATGAAGGATGCTGGTGTATATAATGAAGGCTACCCACATGTATAATGAAGGCTGCCCACATGTGTTATGAAGGCTGCCCATGTGTATAATGAAGGCTGCCCACATGTATAATGAAGGCTGCCCAAGTGTATTATGAAGGCTGTCCACGTGTAAAATGAAGGCTGCCCACATGTATAATGACGGCTGCCCACATGTATAATGAAGGCTGCCTATGTGTATTATGAAGGCTGTCCATGTGTATAATGAAGGCTGCCCACATGTATAATGAAGGCTGCCCACATGTATAATGACGGCTGCCCAATTGTATACTAAAGGCTACCCACACGTGTGTAATGAAGGCTGTCCACGTGTGTAATGAAGGCTGCCCTCATGTGTAATGAAGGCTGCCCATGTGTATAATGAAGGCTGCCCCCATGAATAATGAAGGCTGCCCATATGTATAATGAAGGATGCCCAAGTGTATAATGAAGGCTGCCCACATGTATAATGTAGGTTACCCACATGTATAATGAAGGGTGTCCACGTGTTTAATGAAGGCTGCCCACGTGTATTATGAAGGCTGTCCATGTGTATAATGAAGGCTGCCCACGTCTATTATGAATGCTGCCCATGTGTATAATGAAGGCTTCCCGCATGCATATTGAAGGCTGCCCACGTGTACAATGAGGGCTGCCCACATGTATAATGAAGGTTGCCCACGTGTATTATGAAGGCTGTGCAGGTGTATAATGAAGGCTGCCCACGTGTATGATGAAGGCTGCCCATGTGTATTATGAAGGCTGTCCATGTGTATAATAAAGGCTGCCCACGTGTATGATGAAGGCTGCCCACGTGTATTATGAAGGCTGTCCACATGTATAATGAAGGCTGCCCACATGTATTATGAAGGCTTCCCACATGTATATTGAAGGTTGTCCACATGTATAATGAGGGCTGCCCACATGTATCATGAAGGCTGCCCATGTGTATTATGAAGGCTGTACAGGTGTATAATGAAGGCTGCCCACGTGTATTATGAAGGCTGCCCACGTGTATTATGAAGGATGTACAGGTGTATAATGAAGGCTGCCCATGTGTATGATCAAGGCTGCCCACGTGCATAATGAAGGCTGCCCGCGTGCATAATGAAGGGTGCCCGCATGTATAATGAAGGCTGCCCCTGACTGCCTTCTGTGTACAGTAAAGGTTTTCCTCACCTTACACTTACTTCTCACCCACCTTACCATCCCCAAACCCGCACCCTCTTATGTTTATTCTATCCCCTATGCCTGTGTTATTTATAGCTTGCTAGTTGCTAAATAATATTTGAGTAAGCTTTAATTAGGTTAATTACTTTAAGATGATGTGTATTTTAAATCAACTTAATAGGCTACAGTTGTTTATCCCGGTAATTGCGGGTACTGGATGCTGTCCCGTGGATATTGACAATGCACCAACCGTCAACATACAGTTCTGTACCTACCCACTGACAGCAGCTGTCAACATGTCTGCCCCAGTTCTGTACCTACCCACTGACAGCAGCTGTTAACATGTCTGCCCCAGTTCTGTACCTACCCACTGACAGCAGCTGTCAACATGTCTGCCCCAGTTCTGTACCTACACATTGACAGCAGCTGTCAACATGTCTGCCCCAGTTCTGTACCTACCCACTGACAGCAGCTGTTAACATGTCGCCCCAGTTCTGTACCTACCCACTGACAGCAGCTGTCAACATGTCTGCCCCAGTTCTGTACCTACCCACTGACAGCAGCTGTCAACATGTCTGCCCCAGTTCTGTACCTACCCACTGACAGCAGCTGTTAACATGTCTGCCCCAGTTCTGTACCTACCCACTGACAGCAGCTGTCAACATGTCTGCCCCAGTTCTGTACCTACACATTGACAGCAGCTGTCAACATGTCTGCCCCAGTTCTGTACATACACATTGACAGCAGCTGTCGACATGTCTTCCCCAGCTATGTACCTACACATTGACAGCAGTTGTCAATATGTCTGCCCCAGTTCTGTACTTACACGTTGGCAGCAGTTGTCAACATGTCTGCCCCAGTTCTGTACTTACACATTGACAGTAGTTATCAACATGTCTGCCCCAGTTCTGTACCTACACACTGACAGCATATGTCAACATTGACGCAGCAGTTCTGTACCTACACACTAACAGTGCATGTCAACATTGACATAGCAGTGTTGTACCTAAACACTGACAGTACATGTAAAAATTGATGCAGCAGTTCTGTACCTACACACTGACAGCAGCTGTCAACATTGACGCAGCAGTTATGTACCTACACATTGACAGTACATGTCAAGATTGACAGAGCAGTGTTGTACCTACACACGGACAGTACATGTCAACATTAACACAGCAGTTATGTACCTACTCATTGACAGATGCTGTCAACATTGACGCAGCAGTTCTGTACCTACACACTGACAGCAGCTGTCAACATATCCCAGTTCTGTACCTACAGACTGAGAGTACATGTCAACATGGATTCAGCAGTTGTGTACCTACACACTGACAGCAGCTGTCCACATGTCTGCCCCAGTTATGTACATACACATTGACAGCAGCTGTCGACATGTCTGCCCCAGCTATGTACCTACACATTGACAGCAGTTGTCAATATGTCTGCCCCAGTTCTGTACTTACACGTTGGCAGCAGTTGTCAACATGTCTGCCCCAGTTCTGTACTTACACATTGACAGCAGTTATCAACATGTCTGCCCCAGTTCTGTACCTACACACTGACAGCATATGTCAACATTGACGCAGCAGTTCTGTACCTACACACTAACAGTGCATGTCAACATTGACATAGCAGTGTTGTACCTAAACACTGACAGTACATGTAAAAATTGATGCAGCAGTTCTGTACCTACACACTGACAGCAGCTGTCAACATTGACGCAGCAGTTATGTACCTACACATTGACAGTACATGTCAAGATTGACACAGCAGTGTTGTACCTACACACGGACAGTACATGTCAACATTAACACAGCAGTTATGTACCTACTCATTGACAGATGCTGTCAACATTGACGCAGAAGTTCTGTACCTACACACTGACAGCAGCTGTCAACATATCCCAGTTCTGTACCTACAGACTGAGAGTACATGTCAACATGGATTCAGCAGTTCTGTACCTACACACTGACAGCAGCTGTCCACATGTCTGCCCCAGTTCTGTACCTACACACTGACAACAGCTGTCAACATGTCTGTCCCAGTTCTGTACCTAGACACTGGCGCTGCATGTCTACATGTCTGCCCCAGTTCTGTACCTACACACTGACAGTACATGTCGACATGGATGCAGCAGTTATGTACATACACACTGAGAGCAGCTGTCAACATGTCTGCCCCAGTTCTGTATATACACACTGAAAGTACATGTTAGCATGTCTGCCCCAGTTCTGTACCTACACTGGGACAGTACATGTCAACATGTCTTCCCCAGTTCTGAACCTACACACTGACAGTACATGTCCACATGGATGCAGCAGTTCTGTACCTACACACTGACAGTACATGTCTACATGGATGCAGCAGTTCTGTACCTACACACTGACAGTACATGTCCACATGTCTGCCCCAGTTATGTACCTACACACTGACAGTACATGTCCACATGTCTGCCCCAGTTCTGTACCTACACACTGACAGTACATGTCCACATGGATGCAGCAGTTCTGTACCTACACACTGACAGTACATGTCCACATGGATGCAGCAGTTCTGTACCTACACACTGACAGTACATGTCCACATGGATGCAGCAGTTCTGTACCTACACACTGACAGTACATGTCCACATGGATGCAGCAGTTCTGTACCTACACACTGACAGTACATGTCCACATGGATGCAGCAGTTCTGTACCTACACACTGACAGTACATGTCCACATGGCATGCCAGCAGTTCTGTACCTACACACTGACAGTACATGTCAACATGGATGCAGCAGTTCTGTACCTACACACTGACAGTACATGTCCACATGGATGCAGCAGTTCTGTACCTACACACTGACAGTACATGTCAACATGGATGCAGCAGTTCTGTACCTACACACTGACAGTAGCTGTCAACATGGATGCAGCAGTTCTGTACCTACACACTGACAGTACATGTCCACATGGATGCAGCAGTGTCTGTACCTACACACTGACAGTACATGTCAACATGGACACAGCAGTTCTGTACCTACTCACTGACAGATACTGTCCACATTGATGCAGCAGTTCTGTACCTACACACTGACAGTACATGTCAACATGATGCACCAGTTCTGTACCTACACACTGACAGTACATGTCAACATGGATGCAGCAGTTCTGTACCTACACACTGACAGCACTGTCCACATGGATGCAGCAGTTCTGTACCTACACACTGACAACAGCTGTCAACATGTCTGTCACAGTTCTGTACCTACACACTGCGCTGCATGTCTACATGTCTGCCCAGTTCTGTACCTACACACTGACAGTACATGTCCACATGGATGCAGCAGTTCTGTACATACACACTGACAGCAGCTGTCAACATGTCTGCCCCAGTTCTGTACATACACACTGACAGTACATGTCACATGTCTGCCCCAGTTCTGTACCTACACTGTGACAGTACATGTCAACATGGATGCAGCAGTTCTGTACCTACACACTGACAGTACATGTCCACATGGATGCAGCAGTTCTGTACCTACACACTGACAGTACATGTCCACATGGATGCAGCAGTTCTGTACCTACACACTGACAGTACATGTCCACATGGATGCAGCAGTTCTGTACCTACACACTGACAGTACATGTCCACATGTCTGCCCCAGTTCTGTACCTACACACTGACAGTACATGTCCACATGGATGCAGCAGTTCTGTACCTACACACTGACAGTACATGTCCACATGGATGCAGCAGTTCTGTACCTTCACACTGACAGTACATGTCCACATGGATGCAGCAGTTCTGTACCTACACACTGACAGTACATGTCCACATGGATGCAGCAGTTCTGTACCTACACACTGACAGTACATGTCCACATGGATGCAGCAGTTATGTACCTACACACTGACAGTACATGTCCACATGTCTGCCCCAGTTGTGTACCTACACACTGACAGTACATGTCCACATGTCTACTCCAGTTCTGTACCTACACACTGACAGTACATGTCCACATGGATGCAGCAGTTCTGTACCTACACACTGACAGTACATGTCAACATGTCTGCCCCAGTTCTGTACCGACACACTGACAGTACATGTCCACATGGATGCAGCAGTTCTGTACTTACACACTGACAGTACATGTCCACATGGATGCAGCAGTTCTGTACCTACACACTGACAGTACATGTCCACATGGATGCAGCAGTTCTGTACCTACACACTGACAGTACATGTCCACATGGATGCAGCAGTTCTGTACTTACACACTGACAGTACATGTCCACATGGATGCATGTGTGTTCTGTACCTACACACTGACAGTACATGTCAACATGGATGCAGCAGTTCTGTACTTACACACTGACAGTACATGTCCACATGGATGCATGTGTGTTCTGTACCTACACACTGACAGTACATGTCAACATGGATGCAGCAGGAAATATTGTGCCTAGAGCGGGACTCGAACCCACATCGCTTTGCATTCCGGGCCAGTGTGCTAACCATTACACTACATAGGCTCCCTGATATCAGCACACTACCCATGCCTACCTGTCTATGCGGCTCCTTGCCTGAGAGGTCAGTGCAGACCACTACACTCGTCCCCCTGGAATTGTAAGTCTTGTAATGCTTACAATTACATACACACAGTCAATGCAACACACTTACTTACACAGGGTAGGTTCAACAACCATACAGCGTGTAGCTTGTACAGGATCATGGTCACGGCAACCAGTGTCATGGGGGTGGTGAAAATGGGAAATATTGTACCTAGAGCGGGACTCGAAGCCACATCTCTTTGCATTCTGGGCCAGTGTGCTAACCATTACACCACCTAAGCTCCCTGATATCAACACACTACCCACGCCTACCTGTCTATGCGGCTCCTTGCCTGAGAGGTCAGTGCACACCACTACACAAGTATCTCACTTCATGATGAAACTAATAAGCATGAAGCTTGGTATCCGTATAATATAGACCATGCGACACATTTTCACATATGGAGCCTCTTTGAAATGTGCACCCCTTAGCATTGGTTGCTAAGTAATTATGTATTATTGTATTATGCATTATTGTATTATGTATTATTATTGTATTATGTATTATTATTGTATTATGTATTATTGTATTATGTATTATTTTTGTATTGTATATTATTATTGTATTATGTATTATTGTATTATGTTTTATTATTGTATGATGTATTATTGTATTATGTAGCATTATTTTATTATGTATTATTGTATTATGTATTATTATTGTATTATGTGTTATTATTGTATTGTGTTTTATTATTGTATGATGTATTATTGTATTATGTAGCATTATTTTATTATGTATTATTGTATTATGTATTATTATTGTATTATGTGTTATTATTGTATTGTGTTTTATTATTGTATGATGTATTATTATAGTATTGTGTATTATTATTGTATTATGTATTATTGTATTTATTATGTATTATTATTGTATTATGTATTATTGTATTATGTATTATTGTATTATTATTACTGTATTATGTATTATTATTGGATTATTATTATTATTGTATTATGTATTATTATTGCATTATGTATTATTATCGTATTATGTAGTATTATTGTAGTATGTAGTGTTATTGTATTATGTATTATTATTGTATTATGTATTATTGTATTATGTAGTGTTATTGTATCATGTATTATTATTGTATCGTGTATTATTATTGTATTATGTATTGTTATTGTATTATGTATTATTATTGCATAATTCCCGACACTCAGACAAAGGACAACAGACAAACATTATGATCATCATTTATTGATTATGACATCAAGTGAACATACTGCACAATTCGATACGCCTCGTAGGCAAGCAGGAGTCTGGCTCCGATAACTGTCACATGGTGATGTACAGCAGGTAGTGTAACCTGACGAACTGGAAGAACAGGCTTCCGATGCAGTGCAGTAACAGTATAGAACATAATTAGAGGCAGAAATGACATAACAGGAAAACAATCAAATCAGAAAACCAAATCATCACAACAATCAATACACACCCTCAGCACTTAACCCCCTCGAGAGAAAAAGGGTTGGGTGGGTGGGGAAATCAATGCTACCCAACCAACGGCTGGGTGAGAAGTGACCGTCGGGCAGGCCTCACGTCACGTGACCAGTTTTCTCGTATCTACACCTTCGTGCGCTTTGTCCGAGTGTCGAGAATTACATATGTTGCCTCACCAACATATCCAATTCCCGACACTCAGACAAAGGACAACAGACAAACATTATGATCATCATTTATTGATTATGACATCAAGTAAACATACTGCACAATTCGATACGCCTCGTAGGCAAGCAGGAGTCTGGCTCCGATAACTGTCACATGGTGACGTACAGCAGGTAGTGTAACCTGACGAACTGGAAGAACAGGCTTCCGATGCAGTGCAGTAACAGTATAGAACATAATTAGAGGCAGAAATGACATAACAGGAAAACAATCAAATCAGAAAACCAAATCATCACAACAATCAATACACACCCTCAGCACTTAACCCAACAAACTAGCAAGTGCTGAGGGTGCCTTCAGGATAGGACCTTCCCGCAAATACAGGTTAACCGCATCACTTGACCAGGACCCCGCCTGCTTTATCCACTCAACTGGAAGGCTCGCCGAGAAACACGCATGGGCCGCACCGCGTCTCAAGCCGTGGAGAGAGTACTTCCGATGGGTAGAAAGTGATGCAGACGCTGCTATATTCAGCACCCGAGACAGTGTCCTCGAGGTCAAGAAGAGACCAGACGGCAAGATGAACGCTGGAGCATGTCTAGGAGGGTCTAGCGCACTGGCGTACTACCTCCAGGCCCATACGGGGCAGCACGGAGAAGCTGGAATGGCAGGAAGGCTAAATACTAAGGGAGAGACAGCCCGGGAACGGGTCTTAGTTTAGCGGAACGCCACTAGTAAAGAGGTCGGACATTGTACTACATCCAGAAACATCAGCGTATGAGGCCCAACTTCCGACTCAGTCTTCGAGGTAAGGTTACTCTGTCTAACTAAAGTCAAAAACCCGATAACTAGAGCCGCTCTGAAAACTGCTGTGTCAGAAGAAAGGGAAGACAGAAAGGCAACTACCCTTAAAAGATCTTCAGGCGAAACGGGAACAGCCCTACTTACTATGTGACAACTAGACCTACGGGTTGCTCTCTTCATCAATGACAGCTGATACGGATCAAAGATATGCGACAGATCGGCGTGGGCTGATAGACATGTCTTTACCGAACTAAAGTAATTCTCCACTGACCCCGGGGCTCGCAGCTTATTCGACAAATGCAACCTAGACGCTAACAAGCCATACACTGACGGCTTCACCGGTTCGACCCCATGACTCAGGCAGAACTTGACATAATCAATGACGTGGAGACGCTTGTTCCTACGTGTACCCTGCGCGAGCGCGTTACTGTATGTCGCTATGAGCTGGCGGTGTTCAGTCAAGTCGTAGCCTGATGGTAAAAAAGGCAAAAAATAAAAGAACTGTTAGTCATGACGATGTACACTCAGATTTCAAAATTAATGATCGACAAACTAGGAACTACAGACACCTGCCTCAACTTCCGAGATCCGATCTCAGCTTGGACTTCAACATACAGTTTTTTATCACACGGCGCCCTGCTCAACGCATCTGCAAACGGTATCTTACACCCTGGTTTAAACCTAATAGACAGCTCACAGTTATTCCTAGCCGCGATCAGCCACAATTGCCTAGCACATGCGCACAAGAACGGATCGCGGCCTGACCCTGACGACAACACCTGCTGCGACGTCTGATTGTCGGTCGTTATCTCTACTATGAACTCATGTGGATTCTTTGGAAGCAGCACTGTCAAGGCCAGAACTAAATTAAATGCCTCCAACTGCGTGATTATGGGAAGGGCGGACCTGACCGCCTCCGGGTACAAGGCTGAGTAACATGTGGTCTGAGAAAACGCCCCCCCTACCAACAACGTCGAATCACACTCAATAACCCAGAGGGGCGGCGGCAGTGGAGGTAACAAAATCACCCTATTCAGCGAGGAGGTAAACTGAACAAACCAATCCAAATCTTTCTGTATCAACGGCGAGAACCCAGCCTGACCTACTGGCGGCGCCTCCCTCAGCGCTGAAAGCACCCTGTTCATGAACCTCGCGGCTGGCTTCACACATTTGGCGAGATGCTGCAGCTTCCCCGCCAGGCTCTGTAGCTGTTTCTTAGAAGCAGAAGTCTTCTCCTTCCAGGCCCTGCACTCCTCTAGTACCTCATCTAACTTTTCTTGCGGGAGAGTCACCGTCATAGTAATAGTATCGATGCGGAAGCCAAGCCACACTAAGACCTGCGTTGGAGGAAAGCATTTCTTTTCCACCAAGGCCAACCCAAGAGTTCCTGCCAGCGCCCTAAACAACGCAAAAGCTTCATTCGCCCGTTCCAAAGACTGCTCCACCCCCACAAAATCATCAATGTAGCATAAGGCGAAAAAACCCTTCTTTCTTAGCATCCACACCACTGCTCTAGTTGTTCTGGCACACGCCAGCGCAGACATCCGACAGCCAAAGGGGGGAGCCAAATCAAAGAAAAACTTCCCGCCAACCTTCATCCCTAATAACGGAACCGAGAGCGGACACACCCTGAGCTGCCTATACGCCCTCGACAGATCGGCCGACCACAACCACGCCCCGGCACCCAGTTTGATCATCCTATCTGTTAGAGTCGACACCGAGGGAAGTGCAAACGAGAACGGCTGGCCCTGATAAAATCCCTTCTGAATCCCCGCATTCACGCTCTTCCCCAGGGGAAAACTCAAATCCAAGATCACCCTTCTCGCTTCCGAATCCTTTTTCGGCCGAGTCATCAAAGGACTCACCTGGACCCACGGCTCAAACGGGGGCATCTCAAAGGGACCAATCAAGGCCCCACACTCACGTTCTTTCGCGATGAACGCCGAGATACTCATATCCGTATCCGCATTGGAGGCATGATTTTTTAAGGTAGACGTGGGAATCATGTTCTTAGTGTAATCAATAGGCCAGCCGAAGTCAAGGAAATTCACTAACTGCACGTCAGGGTAATCGACTAACTCACTCCTCCAGGCCGACAGTAACAAACCCGAAGGAAGGGGAACCCTGGCAGCCAAATAATTCGGCAACGCGGTAGACCTCACCAGGTTATACAAATTAAAGAACGTTGTGTCAGACCCGAATGCACCCAACTCCGCCCAAGGCCAAAACTCATTAAGGACTACACTGAACTCCGCCGGTGACGGCGGGGCTCGTCTTCTATGCTGCGTCAAACCAGTCACTACATTGATCGTCTCTGAGCTCATATTAAAACAGTCATACTCTATCTCAAACGGAACTGAACAGACCTCATCTCCTGATGCACACGACTTGTCATACACCCGTTCACACGAATCGTCCACTCCGCCAACACGATCAACTACCACCGGGGCAACAGAACTGACAGGGACCGTCAGTACATGATCCAGCACCGGCACTACACCGGCACCCGCGCTGCATCCCACTTCCACTTCACCGTCAACAGGACCTCGTGGAGACAGACCCACAGCACCGGAAGCAGTATCACACGCGGAGGAGAGCAGAGAGGTACCGGCGTCCAGAGCGGAATCACGACCTGAAACAACAGATAAGCAAGCTCCCGACTGGTTAGCTGTCGGGAACGTATAACCGCTACCAGGCACCGCACACAGACCAGCACAACTCTTCATACCCTGCACCCCAGCGCCAATTACTGATACTTTTGGTTGTAAAACGGGGCTCACATCAACAATATTCTGTGTAACACTACTTACTGAATTACTGACACCCGCCACTACCTTACTGCTAGACACAGCAGGGACACTATTATAATTCAAACTGCTACCCACCCGCCGGTCAGACGAGAGCCCTCCTACACACATATCATGTAACAACACTGGACAAACACTCACTCCAGCACTAGACGCAGCCGGCTTCTCAGCTGCCCTTCTGTCATAGAACATCCTCCGCTTTATACAGTCCTGTTCCTTGTGCTGGTGAGTTTTCTTTAACCGATACGCGCAATACGCGCAAATATGAAGCATCTTTGTCGGAGAGGCCCCATGCGTCCCAGCAAACCCGCAGTCTCGTCCCCAATTCCAATTGATACAGGGCCTCCCATCCGTCTCCTTATTGTATTCCACCCTCACATTGATAGGACCACCTGGAGAATTATACGACGAGGCCGGCGCAGCCACGCCAGACTGCACATTAGTCTGCGAAAACGAGCCCTGAAACTGATGAACATGCTGACTAGGGCGGACCTCCCTGCTGCCGTACACACCTCCCTCTGAAGTTCCTTTATCGCATTATAGTCCTCCCAACCATCTAGCAACCTCCCGTCATTAATGAGTTTGAACACTTTTTCAGACCAGTGCCTGCACACTGGCCAGTCCCACAATGTGGCCATATGGGCCAGCTCCTGCTCATGCTTCAGTAAATGCTTCGGCCACGCAAGTGGCAAACCAGGCAACGACGCCATTGACCTGAGAGCCTCAAAGTAATCAGGCCAGGAGGCCTCTCCCTGACTAATTACTTTGAAAGATTCTCCTCTCGTTATGAGCAAATGCGGCAACAACTGAATACCTTTGGGCTTCCTCAAAGCCGCGCCTGGGTCCAACAGCAGGTCCGCTATCGCCGCCGCCGCCTGATGGGCCCTTGCCTAAGCAGACTGAGGGGGGCGTGTCGCCGTGACAGTTGAACCCACCGGCTGCAGAACCTCGGCCATATAGTACCGTGACGCCCTCAGGGAGTCAGCTCCAACCTGCCCGTCACGTAGCTCGTGGTGACCGAACACCGGCTGGCGCTCACCGACTGGCAACCGCGGCTGTTGCAAGTCACTGCCTGGTGAAGAAACAGAAACATTCGGATTAACAGAGGCCGCCAGTGACACACGTGGCACCGCCGCCGGCAGTGCACAATTTTCAAGCAAGATTACCCTTAGGGCCAAGTCCTGAGTAACTTTCAGCACCTCCTTCTGCAGAATTAGCACCGACGCAAGGTCGCTCCTAGTAGCCTCCGCTCCTGTTGAAATGTCACTCGTGTTAGGTGAAGGTGACACAACCGGCCGCATCAGTCTCGCCTGAGCCAACAACGTGTGCGCGGCCCGGCGTAACGACGCCCTTCGCATTCCAGGCTTGAGCGGCGGCCTCCCTAGGCGTTTACGTGGCGGCATACCAACAGCAGGGAACTTGTCTAAAAATAGAGAACAGAGTAATGAAATCAATGCTACCCGACCAACGGCTGGGTGAGAAGTGACCGTCGGGCAGGCCTCACGTCACGTGACCAGTTTTCTCGTATCTACACCTTCGTGCGCTTTGTCCGAGTGTCGAGAATTACATATGTTGCCTCACCAACATATCCTATGTATTATTATCGTATTATGTATTATTGCATTATGTATTATTATTGTATTATGTAGTATTATTGTATTATCTAGTATTATTGTGTTATGTATTATTATTGTATCGTGTATTATTATTGTATTATGTATTATTGTATTATGTATTATTATTGTATTATGTATTATTATTGTATTATGTAGTATTATTGTATTATGTATCATTATTGTATTATGTATTATTATTGTATTATGTATTATTATTGTATTATGTATTATTATTGTATTATGTATTATTATTGTATTATGTAGTATTGTATTATGTATTATTATTGTATTATCTAGTATTATTGTGTTATGTATTATTATTGTATCGTGTATTATTATTGTATTATGTATTATTGTATTATGTATTATTATTGTATCATGTATTATTATTGTATTATGTATTATTATTGTATTATGTAGTATTATTGTATTATGTATCATTATTGTATTATGTATTATTATTGTATTATGTATTATTATTGTATTATGTATTATTATTGTATTATGTATTATTATTTACCTACAACCAGGTAAATGTACATAATTCATGCCTTGCATTAGTAGAAAGGAAATATCTTCATCGATTTAAATAATTATCTGGTCGGCAATATCCTTTAAAACATTATATTAATTGGCATCATTATATGATACATGTAGACCGGGTCCATTTGTCGGTGAAGTTCTTAGGTGTTATGACAATTTCCTCTGCATGAAGCTTGCAGTATTCGGGGCCCGTGAGGGAGCCTCGCGCGTGTCCAGTGCGCATTTCTCGTTCTGCATATTGTTCTGCAGTTACAATGACAGCATTTGTTTGTTTGTTTAAAAAGCCCGCAGTGCAAAAAGTCAGCATCTTGCATTTGGGGGTACAATGACACATGCTGCCATTTGGCTGCACATCCATCCCCGGTCGACCTGTGACGGCAGGTGACGACATGTAACGTTAGTGACGGCATCTGACGGCAGGTGACGGCAGGTCACGGTTTGTGACGGCTGGGGACGGCATCTTACGGCAGGTGACGACCTGTGACGGCAGGTGACGACATGTAACATTAGTGACGGCATCTGATGGTAGGTGACGGCAGGTCACGGTTTGTGACGGCTGGTGACGGCATCTTAAGGCAGGTGACGACATGTGACAGCAGGTGACGGCATCTTACGGATTGTGACGACTTGTGACAGCTGGTTTATGTATATGACGGCTAGTAACGGTGCGTGACGGCTGGTAACGGCAGGTGACGGCTTGTAACGGTACGTGACGGCTGGTAACGGCAGGTGACGGCTAGTGACGGCTAGTAACGGTACGTGACGGCTAGTAACGGTACGTGACGGCTGGTAGCGGTACGTTACGGCTGGTAACGGTACGTTACGGCTGGTAACGGCAGGTGACGGCTTGTAACAGCGGTGTTGGGGAGCTGTGTGAGGGGAGCTGTGTTGGGGAGCTGTGTGAGGGGGCGGTGTGTGGGAGCGGTGTGAGGGGGCGGTATGAGGGGGCGGTATGAGGTGAGCGGTGTGAGGGGAGCGGTATGAGGGGGCGGTGTGTGGGAGCGGTGTGGGGGGACGGGTGTGAGGGGGCGGTATGTGGGGAGCTGTGTAAGGGGAGCTGTGCGAGGGGGCGGTGTGAGGGGAGCGGTGTGAGGGGAGGGGTGTGAGGGGGCGGTGTGTGGGAGCGGTGTGAGGTGGCGGTGTGAGCGGAGCGGTGTGAGGGAAGTGGTGTGAGGGGAGCGGTGTGAGGGAAGTGGTGTGAGGGGAGCGGTGTGAGGGAAGTGGTGTGAGGGGAGCGGTGTGAGGGGGCAGTATGAGGGGAGCGGTGTGAGGGGGCGGTGTGAGGGGGGTGGTATGAGGGGAGCGGTGTGAGAGGAGCGGTATGAGGGGAGCGGTGTGAGGGGCGGTGTGAGGGAAGCGGTGTGAGGGGAGCGATGTGAGGGGAGCTGTGTGAGGGGAGTGGTGTAAGGGGAGCAGTGTGAGGGGAGCGGTGTTAGGGGAGCGGTGTGAGGGGGCGGTGTGAGGGGAGCGGTGTGAGGGGAGCGGTGTGAGGGGAGCTGTGTGAGGGGAGATGTGTGAGGGGGCGGTGTGAGGGGAGCATTGTGAGGGGAGCGGTGTGAGGGGAGCGGTGTGAGGGGAGCAGTGTGAGGGGAGCTGTGTGTGAGGGGAGCGGGTGTTAGGGGAGCGGTGTTAGGGGGAGCGGTAGGTGAGGGGAGCTGTGTGAGGGGAGCGGTGTGAGGGGAGCGGTTGTGTAGGGGGGTAGTGTGTGAGGTGAGCGGTGTGAGGGAAGCTGTATGAGGGGGGCAGTGTGGGGGAGCTGTGTGAGGGGAGCGGTGTTAGGGAGCAGTGTTAGGGGAGCGGCGTGAGGGGAACTGTGTGAGGGGAGCTGTGGGAGGGGGCGGTGTGAGGGGAGCGGTTGTGAGGGAAGGTGTGTGAAGGGAGCCATGCGAGGGGAGCGGTGTGGGGGCGGTGTGAGGGGGGCGGTTTGAGGGGAGTGGTGTGAGTGGGAGCGGTGTAAGGGGGGTGGTGTGGGGGAAGCGGTCTGAGGCGCGTGGTGTGGGGGGAGCATTTTGAGGGGAGTGGTGTGGGGGGCAGTGTGATGGGAGTGGTGTGAGGGGAACGGTGTGAGGGGAGCGGTGTAGGGGGAGCGGTGTGAAGGGATCGGTGTGAGGGGAGCCGGTGTGAGGGGAGCAGTGTGAGGGGAGCGGTTTGGGGGGAGCAGTGTGGGGTGAGTGGTGTGAGGGGATTGGTGTCAGGGGAGTGGTGTCAGGGGAGCGGTTTGTGTGGTGTGCTAAACTTGTGATGTTTGACAGACGTGTAGTGGGACTTCTTTTACAGACAGACTTAGAGCTGGGAGATCTTTGACAGACAGACTTACACCTGGGACATCTTTGACGGACTGACTTAAAGCTGGGAAATCTTTGACAGACAGACTTACAGCTGGGAGATCTTTGACAGACAGCCTTCCACCTGGGATATCTTTGACAGACAGACTTATACCTGGGAGATCTTTGACAGACAGCCTTCCACCTGGGAGAAGCCCGAGCACTCGTTCTCGCGTTGGAGTGTATCGAGGTATCCAACCACACTAACTATGTTATATACAGTGATTCGTTCTCTTGCCTCCTGGCTGTTGCTGGACTGAAAACGAATCACCCTATTCTAGCAACGGTCATTTATAAAATGAACCAACTGACAACAGATGGGTATGACATCCACCTGTGCTGGGTGCCTGGCCATGCCGGCATACAAGGAAACGAACAAGCTGATCGGGCTGCGAAGAAGGCCCTGAACTGTGATCTTGAACCGTGTCTGATCCCTCATTCTGATCTGAAACCACTAATAGCCACCCACATAAAATCCAAATGGCAACATGAGTGGGATGAAAACATTAATAAACTTAAAGAAATTGAGCCATCTGTGGGAAAGCCACCACAGACTCATGCGGGAGGTCGGCGGGACCAAGTGGTCCTTAGCCGCTGCCGTATTGGCCACTCGTGGCTTACACATGCTTTTCTGCTCAAGGGGGAACCTCCCCCTGAATGTATTGGGTGTCAGTCCCCGCTGACACTCAAATGCATTTTATTAAGTTGCGTTGATTTTTTGGCCCTGCGCCAACAGTTCTACACTTCAGACAGTATGCATGACCTTTTTACTAACGTAAAACAGGAAAACATTTTAGCCTTTTTGAGCGCAACTGGACTGTACCACCTCATATAGTTTACTAAATAGATTCTATCAATTATTAATAAAACTTTTCTTTTTCTATGGGAATTTGTTTCCCTTGACCACAAATATATGATTGTGAGCTTTCTAATTTAATGAGTGTCTATTGGCACATAATTGATTGTCTGCTTTTACATGTAAAAGCGATGGTTTGAACAAAAAACAAACATTTCTCCCCGTGAATATGGCCTATGCTGCCAACACGGCGTAAAGCAACCACCAATCAATCAATTAATCAATCCACCTGGGAGATCTTTGACAGACAGACTTACACCTGGGAGATCTTTGACAGACAGACTTAAAGCTGGGAAATCTTTGACAGACAGACTTACAGCTGGGAGATCTTTGACAGACAGACTTACACCTGGGAGATCTTTGACAGATAGACTTACACCTGGGAGATCTTTGACTGAGAGACTTTCACCTGGGATATCTTTGACAGATAGACTTACACCTGGGAGATCTTTGACTGACAGACTTCCACCTGCGAGATCTTTGACAGACAGACTTACAGCTGGGAAATCTTTGACAGACAGACTTACAGCTGGGATATCTTTGACAGACAGACTTACACCTGAGAGATATTTGACAGACAGACTTCCACCTGGGAGATCTTTGACAGATAGACTTACACCTGGGAGATCTTTGACTGACAGACTTCCACCTGCGAGATCTTTGACAGGCAGACTTACACCTGGGATATATTTGACAGACAGACATACACATGGGAGATCTTTGACAGACAGACTTACACCTGGGAGATCTTTGACAGACAGACTTACACCTGGGAGATCTTTGACAGACAGACTTACACCTGGGAGATCTTTGACAGGCAGACTTACACCTGGGAGATCTTTGACAGACAGACTTACACCTGGGAGATCTTTGACAGACAGACTTACACCTGCGAGATCTTTGACAGGCAGACTTACACCTGGGATATCTTTGAAGCAGATTCACCGGAGATCTTGCAGACACCCTGGGAGATCTTTGACAGGCAGACTTACACCTGGGAGATCTTTGACAGACAGACTTACACCTGGGAGATCTTTGACAGACAGACTTACACCTGGGAGATCTTTGACAGACAGACTTATACCTGGGACATCTTTGACAGACCGACGTACACCTGGGAGATCTTTTACAGACAGACTTACACCTACGAGATCTTTGACAGACAGACTTCCACCTGCGAGATCTTTGACAGACACAGGCGTCCAGCACCTGCACCCTCCTGCCGCCACGCAGCTACAGCAGTACGTGATAATTGGTGATTGATCACCCTGCAGGTGTCTGCACAACCTCCCACCAGGGGCGCTACAACGCCGCCAGGGGGCATTCACGGGGCGCGGCGGGGGGGGGGGGGGGGGGGGGGGGGGGGGGTTGAGGGCGGGTTGAGGGCGGGTTGAGGGCGGGTTGAGGGCGGGTTGAGCGCGGGTTAAGGGCGGGTTGAGGGTGGGTTGAGGGCGTGGTGAGGGCGGGTTGAGGGCGGGTTGAGGGCGTGGTGAGGGCGGGGTGAGAGCGGGCTGAGGGGCTGCTGTGGAGGAAAGGTGGGGATGGGGAGGGGATGGGAAAGGTGAAGGAGGGAGGGCGGGAGAGGTGACGGGAGGGGCGGAGAGGGGCGGAAAGGGGAGCTGAGGAGAGATGAGGGGAGGAGTGGAGGGGAGGGAAGCGGCGGGTAGGGGAGCTGAGGGGAGGGGAGGGTAACGGCATTTAGGGGAGCTGGGGGGAGGGTAGCGGCGGGTAGGGGAGCTGAGGGGAGGGGAGGGTAACGGCATTTAGGGGAGCTGAGGGGAGGGGAGCGGCGGGTAGGGGAGCTGAGGGGAGGGGAGGGTAGCGGTGGGTAGGGGAGCTGAGGGGAGGGGAGGGTAGCGGCGGGTAGGGAAGCTGAGGGGAGGGGAGGGTAGCGGTGGGAAGGGGAGTGAGGGGAGGGTAGCGGCGGGTAGGGGAGGTGAGGGGAGGGGATGGTAGCGGCGGGTAGGGGAGCTGAGGGGAGGGTAGTGGCAGGTAGGGGAGGTGAGGAGAGGGGGAGGGTAGCAGCGGGTAGGGGAGCTGAGGGGAGGGGAGGGTAACGGAGGGTAGGGGAGGTGAGGTGAGGGGAGGGGAGGGTAGTGGCGGGTAGGGGAGGTGAGGGGAGGGGAGGGGAGGGGAGGGGAGGGGAGGGTAGTGGCGGGTAGGGGAGGGGAGGGGGGGGGATGGTAGCGGCGGGTAGGGAAGGTGAGGGGAGGGGAGGGGAGAGTAGCGGCGGGTAGGGGACTTGAGGGGATGGGAGGGGAGAGTAGCGGTGGGTAGGGGAGGTGAGGGGAGGGTAGCTGCGGGTAGGGGAGCTGAGGGGAGGGGAGCGGCGGGTAGGGGAGCTGAGTGGCGGGTAGCGGGCGCGTGGTATGGAACTGAGGGGAGGGTAGCGGTGGGTAGGGGAGGTGAGGGGAGGTGAGGGACGGTGGGTAGGGGAGCTGAGGGGAGGGTAGCGGCGGGTAGGGGAGCTGAGGGGAGGGTAGCTGCGGCTAGCAGAGTGGGATCGGCTTGGCGGAGTGGGGGTGGAGAGGAGCGGCATTCACTACGCCAAGCATGTGTTTGCATCTCTACAAAGAAATGGTTAAATAATTCATCTCGTTTCCTCTTTTCACTCGGCCTTCGTCGGGCTGAAAGCGTCCAAAGCCAGCGGAGATCGGGGCCTTTGTGGGGGTCTGTGGGGGTCTGTGTGTAGGGAGCGGTGTGGGAGAAGCGTGGTGTGTGGGGGGGGGGGGGGGGGGGGGGGCACGGTGTGCGTAGAGCAGGGTGTGAGGGGAGCAGGGTGTGAGGGGAGCATAGTGTGAGGGGAGCATGGTGTAAGAGAGCACGGTGTGAGGGGAACATAGTGGGAGGGGAGCATGGTGTGAGGGGAGCACGGTGTGAGGGGAGCACGGTGGGAGGGGAGCACGGTGTGAGGGGAGCACATTGTGAGGAGAGTCCGGTGTGAGGAGAGCATGGAACCTGTCTGTAGGAACAGTAGCCTGTATGGAGGACCAGCAACCTGTCTGTAGGACCAGTAACGTGTATGTAGGACCGGTAACCTGTTTGTAGGACCAGTGACCTGCCTGTAGGACCAGTAACATGCCTGTATGACCAGTAACATGCCTGTATGAGTAGTCTGAAACCTGTATGAGAGGTCCCTTTTCCTGTTTGTTCTTGTTGTCTGTAGGATCAGTAATCTCCTATCAGTAGGACCACTAACCTGTCTGTAAGACCAGTAACCTCTTGGCTGTAGAACCAGCAACCTGCCTGTAGGACCAGTAACCTGCCTGTACTAGCAGGAACGTGTCTGCAGGACCAGTAATATGTATGTAGGACCAGTAATGTGTCTGTAGCACCGGTAATGTGTATATAGGACCAGTAACCTGTACGTAGGACCAGTATGCTGTTTGTAGGAGCAGTAACCCGCTGCCACTAGGACCAATAACCTGTCTTTAGGACCAGTAACCTGCCAGTAGGACCAATAAGCTGTCTGTAGGGTCAGTAACCTGTCTGTAGGACCAGTGACCCGCTCTCAGCAGGACCAGTAACCTGTTGTCTGTAGGATCAGTAACCTGTTAGTAGGACCAGTGATCATCTGTCAGTAGGACCACTAACCTGTCTGTAGGACCAGTAACCTGTCTATAGGACCAGTAACCCACTGTATGTAAGACCAGTAACCTGTCTGTAGGACCAATAGCCCATTGTATGTAGGACCACTAACCTGTCCGTGGGACAAGTAACATGTATGTAGGACCAGTAACATGTCGGTAGGACCAGTAATGTGTCAGTAAGACCTGTAACATGGTTGTAGGACCAGTAACCCGTCAATAAGGCCAGTAATTTGTCTGTAGGACCAGTAACCTCCTGTCTGTAGGACCAGTAACGTATCTGTAGGGCCAGTAACGTGTCTGTAGAACCACTAACCCATTGTCTGTAGGACCAGTAACTTGTCTGTTGGACCACTAACCTGTCTGAAGACCCTTAACCTGACTGTAGGGCCAGTAACCTTTCTGTAGGAATAGTAACCTGTCAGTAGGACAAGTAACCTGTCTGTCAGACCAGTACCCTGTCTGTAGGACTAGTACTGTGTCTGTAGGACCAGTGGCGTGTCTGTAGGACCAGTAACCTGTCCGTAGGACCAGTAACATGTCTGTGGGACCAGTAACATGTCTGTAGGACCTGTAACGTGTATATAGGACCAGGAACCAATCAGTAAGACCAGTAACATTTCTGTAGGACCAGTAATATCATGTATGTAGGACCAGTAATGTGTCTGTAGGGCCAGTAACCCACTGTATGTAGGACCAGTAACGTGTGCATAGGACCACTAACCCATTGTCTGTAGGACCAGTAACCTGTCTGTTGGACCAGTAACCTGTCTGTAGGATGAGTAACCTGCCTATAGGACCAGTAACCTCTCTGTGGTAACTTGCAAAAGCCAGCAGCACTTCAACACTTTTGCAGGCAGCTTTCATGAAATGTACCATCAAGAGAAACCTGAAGCTGAGAGACATTAAGACTGACTCATGGACGCAACTCTCACAGCAGAGAGCTAAATGGAGAGCGGCAGTCAAGTAATGAAAGCAGTCTTTGTCGCATCGCGACCGACAGCATGATGATGATGGTACACTCTCATAATCACATCTCATTCTCTCTTTTTTTTCCTTCTTTTTTTTTTGATGGGGTCTTTATGCTGTCCATAACATGTAAGCCCAGATAATCGGGCTTGTTTTCAATGCTGGGCAGTTTTCGGCTTTTTTCTTTTTCTTATAGTTGGTGTTTATGGTTAGTAAATCTATGTTAGTTTTTTTGTTTTTTCTTGGCAATTGTTTTCCTTCTACTCTTGTCAGCCTACTCTATTTACATATTATAGGCTTGTACGCAATAGATGGTTGGTATGCGTTTGGTGTGTGGTTTTGTTGGTATCTGCTTAGTTTTTTTTACCTGGGCACCTCCCAGGAGCTGTCCAGCTGGCAGGCCATGACATATCACATGCCCCGCTTGGTCACAGTTCAGGGATGGTTTCCTGGTTTTACCTTGCACAGATATTTTTTGTATGTTTTTAAGTCAGGAATTTGTCTTTCCATTCTTGTTTGGGCGTTCCAGACTTTGGCAGCCATTTCGAGTGTACTTCTTTCATGTGCTTTGATGTGGCTTCTGGTTTGCGTTAGTATTGGTGCATTGTTTGCTCTGGTATTCCTTTGTGGCTGGGTTAGGTATCTTTTTTCTCGACTATACCCAAATGCTAGTGTTTTTAGGTGTATTACTCTTCTGTTCTCTAATAATTTAACTTTGTTTTTTTTGTGGATGTCATAGGTTGGGTGTAGTTTGTCCACCTTAAGGCATGTGTTTAGGGCTCGGCCTTGCAGTATTTGTAGTTTTTTTAGCAGTTCCTGTTTGGCACCCATGTAGATGACATCCCCGTAGTCGAAGTAGGGGAGCACCATTCCCTTGAAGACTTTTATTGACATTTATTGGGTCATGTAGTTTCTTAGCTTTGCATTAACCATAGTTTGTGGTTTATCTTTTGGATGATTTTTGTTATACATAGGTGGTAGTTTAGCTGGCTGTCCAGCACTAGGCTTAGGTATTTATAGTGGCTTACTTTTTCTAGTGTTTGGTTCCCTAGCTTGCAGTGCAGGTTGCTTTCTGGCATTATTTTATGCATGAGGAGGGCTGTCTTGGATTTTTTTGCATTTATAGGATATTTTATTAGACTCACACCAGTCATCTAGTTTTAATAGAAGCTTGTTTAGTTTTGTTGTTACTTCTTCTTCTGTACTTCCTTCTGCATATATGACGGTGTCATCTACATACACCTGAAGGGGCCCTGTTTCAACCCACTTTTCATGTATGTAGATTATAAAGAGTAGTGGTCCCAGTATAATATTACTGGATGCCCGGCCACGTTTGGGACACCAGATAATACTACAAAACTCTCCCCTTCATATCACCTGTCTACCAACTCATTAACCAATGCTAAGGAAGAATGAAGACAAGTCACACAGACAAACAGTGGAGAAGTTGTGCTTTAATAACATCAACTCCTGTCCACCTACCAGTGACCTATCATCCACACCCCTTGCCTTCTAGCCACACAATATCTCATTACCTCTTTACCCTGGATAGAAAGCAGTGCCTACAGCCCATGGGACAGGAGTCCTGTGGATGTGTACACACTGAATTGGAATAGATGAATTTGGGTAGCAGCAGACAGAGTGTCTGTGGTTCCTGCTCTAGAGTAGGTGTGTCTCACCCAAGAGCCAGGAGTAGAGAGATCTCTCTTCAGTGGGTCTGAAGCAGAATCCAGAATAATGAATTAAATCTCAAAGTGAGGCTAGTGTGTGGTCAGAGGGCCAAGGCAGTGTAGGTGACTGGGCATCCCCACAGCCAGCCAATCAGGCACTCCCACAGTCTGGGTGGGGGGGGGCACCCCCCAGTAGTGGTGGCTGTCACTCAACCCACCTGCAGGTGGTGTCCTGTGTGCATATGCAAATTAGGCTGGTGGGCCTGTCCAGTGGTCCAGGGGGGGCAGGTAGCTTTATAACCTGCAGTCCTACGGACATGGATTAACCACGGATCGCCATGGTACCCTTCAGACAGGTTACTGCCTGAAGGGTACTGGTACCCTTCAGGCAGTAACCTGTCTGAAGGGTACCAGTACCCTTCAGACAGGGTACTGGTACTCAGACCAGTACCCTGTCTGAAGGCTAAGGGTCTTCAGACAGGTTACTGCCCGGGATGTGCTGCGTGCTGTCACTGAGGCGTGGCCAGTGCTCGCCACTCACTAAACAGTATGTAATGGCTAGCAGAGGTAGTATCCCTGTTAGGTAGAGTGCTATGATGAATTGTTAGTAAGCTGTCAACAATACATTCGCTGAGACTGCCTTCCAGAAGGGAATGCGACTGTTAATTATTGTGAGAACGGTTCTATAGAGAGGAAGTTATTTGCATTATGGGTTACTAGTCTACAGACAGGTTACTGGTCCTACAGACAGGTTACTGGTCCTACCAACACATTACTGGTCCAACATATAGGTGACTGGTCCTACAGAGAGGTTACTGGTCCTATAGGCAGGTTACTCATCCTACAGACAGGTTACTGGTCCAACAGACAGGTTACTGGTCCTACAGACAATGGGTTAGTGGTCCTATGCACACGTTACTGGTCCTACATACAGTGGGTTACTGGCCCTACAGACACATTACTGGTCCTACATACATGATATTACTGGTCCTACAGAAATGTTACTGGTCTTACTGATTGGTTCCTGGTCCTATATACACGTTACAGGTCCTACAGACATGTTACTGGTCCCACAGACATGTTACTGGTCCTACGGACAGGTTACTGGTCCTACAGACACGCCACTGGTCCTACAGACACAGTACTAGTCCTACAGACAGGGTACTGGTCTGACAGACAGGTTACTTGTCCTACTGACAGGTTACTATTCCTACAGAAAGGTTACTGGCCCTACAGTCAGGTTAAGGGTCTTCAGACAGGTTAGTGGTCCAACAGACAAGTTACTGGTCCTACAGACAATGGGTTAGTGGTTCTACAGACACGTTACTGGCCCTACAGATACGTTACTGGTCCTACAGACAGGAGGTTACTGGTCCTACAGACTTCATATCCCGATCCAATGCCTTCCATCTATCCCATTACTGTTAATGTGTCTGACCCACATGATATGAAATTGTGACCTGAGAATTGTACTTAACATTGATGTCCTTCATATCCCGATCAGCACATGAGGTGCCTGGTATCGTGGCAGTTATAATAGATCTCTGTTAAAATGGTCTTTTCTCCAATTGCACTCTTTATGGATGCATAGAGAAACATTTCAGCAATCATGTACTGCCTCTTATATGCGAACATCTCTTCATTATTCTCAGGCATAATATATGAACATATATTTCACACAGCTTATATCATGTCATAATGGGAGTGGGATATTATTACTTTTAGTTTATATAGCATGGTCCCCACTCCATCGCCCACAAATAATAATGCTCTCGGCCAATATATAATTCTTAACCGAAAATCCGTATATTTTTACACCAGGACTGATCCTTGGGGTACACCACATGTGACAGGTTGGTGGTCTGATAGTGTATTGTTTACTTTAGTTTTTTGTTGTCTGTCTTTTAGGTAGCATTTTATACAATTTATAGAGTTAGATTGGATGCCCATGCGGTTTAGCTTTTGCAGTAGTATATTGTGGTCTACCATGTCAAAAGCTTTGCTGAAATCAACCAAAGCTGCTCCAACTAATTGTTTTTGGTTCATTGAGGCCAGTATGTCGTTTGTTATGTTGGCTATTGTTTTTGATGTGGAGTGCAGTTTCCTAAAACCTCCTTGTCTTTTGTTCAGTATATTGTTTTTTTCTAGGTGTTCATTTATGTGCCTATGGAAAATCTTTCCAATTAGCTTGCCTGGGGTTTGCAGAATTGCTATTGGTCTATAGTTCCCCATTTTTTGCTTGTCACCACCTTTGAAGATGGGGGTAATAGTTGCCATCTTCCAGGCTTTGATGAAATGTCCCTGGTCAAAGGAGATGTTGCACAGGTCCATCATTGTGTCAGGGATGGTTTGGAGTGCATCCTTCAGTATTTTGGTGGGGATTCCATCTATCCCACTTGCTTTGTTTTAGTCTATGCTGTTTTTGAGGTCTGCTATTTCTTTTATATTGGTTTTGCAAGTGGGGATTTTGTCTTTAATTTCTTCTGACTTATTTTCCCAGTTTCTTGTGAACTTTTGTTATAGTTTTGGTCCCACTTGTTACTGAGGTGTGGCCCAGGCTGGGTGGATGTCACTGAGGCGTGGCCAGTGCTGTGAGGATGTGCTGCCTGCTGTCACTGAGGCATTGCATTGCCCGGGCTGGGTGGATGTGCTGCGTGCTGTCACTGAGGCGTGGCCAGTGCTGTGAGGATGTGCTGCCTGCTGTCACTGAGGCATTGCATTGCCCGGGCTGGGTGGATGTGCTGCGTGCTGTCACTGAGGCGTGGCCAGTGCTGTGAGGATGTGCTGCCTGCTGTCACTGAGGCATTGCATTGCCCGGGCTGGGTGGATGTGCTGCGTGCTGTCACTGAGGCGTGGCCAGTGCTGTGAGGATGTGCTGCCTGCTGTCACTGAGGCATTGCATTGCCCGGGCTGGGTGGATGTGCTGCGTGCTGTCACTGAGGCGTGGCCAGTGCTGGGAGGATGTGCTGCCTGCTGTCACTGAGGCATTGCATTGCCCGGGCTGGGTGGATGTGCTGCGTGCTGTCACTGAGGCGTGGCCAGTGCTGGGAGGATGTGCTGCCTGCTGTCACTGAGGCATTGCATTGCCCGGGCTGGGCGGATGTACTGAGTGCTGTCACTGAAGCATTGTCCAGGCTGGGTGGATGTGCTGCATACTGTCACTGAGGTGTGGCCTGGGCTGGGAGGATGTGTTGCGTGCTGTCACTGAAGGTGGCCCTGGCTGGGTAGATGTGTTGCGTACTGTCACTGAGGCGTGGCCTGGGCTGGGTGGATGTGCTGCGTGCTGTCACTGAAGGTGGCCCGGGCTGGGAGGATGCGATGCGTGCTGTCATTGAGGGGTGGCCCGGGCTGGGTGGATGTGCTGTGTGCTGTCACTGAGGCATGGCCCGGGCTAGGTTGTCCTCAGCATGCAAAGCACATCACAAGCCACTCATGGTTACATAAAGCACCAAAAAAAGGTGCTGCTTTCAAACAGCGGCTGAAGCCTGCCTCGTTTAAGTCTAGATCACACCTACCCGCCAGACGAGCCCCGGCAAGTGATCCGGCGTGGTCCGTGGCTCATCCATGGCTGGTCCTTGGTGATCCTTGGTGATCCGTGGCTGGTCCGGCCTCGTCCAGGGTCGGCCCTGGATGTTTTTAAATGTTTAAAACATCCGGGGTGATCCGGGGAATATTGCAATCTGGGGTGATCCGGCATCATCTGGGTGTAATCCGTGACTCATCCGCGTAGTCCGGGAGTTGTCGCGGGGTAGTCTATGCCCGGCCCAGGGCAGTCCGGGGCAGTCCGGGGCAGTCCAGGTGTTTTTGAAATCGGATGAGCCATGTTTTAGCCACGGTTTAACCAGGACTAGCCCCGGACCAGCCCCGACAGAGCCACGGACCACTCCCGGACTGCCCGGATAAGTCCCAGACAAGCCAAATGACCATGGATTAACCACGGATCGCCATGGATGGAACGGTTTACCACGGATTAGTCCAGGATGAGCCCCGTTTTTGTATATAGATAGCAGGAGCAAGTCCACTTCATTCATCACTTGCAGCTTGACTCTCAGAGGGTTCACATCATGGATGCATGCATGAGTTAGCACAGGCAGCAACTATAGCTGCTGAACTCGCAATTACAGCTACATCAATGACAGAATGTTAACAACATGATTATGCTCCAAGTTCTGCAGATCGACAGAAGACTTAAGAGAAGACAGAAGAAGTGTGTGGGTTCGTCTATGGTTGGAGAGAAGAATTCAATTTGGCCAGTTCACAAGTCTAATGAAAGAGTTGCGTATCGAAGATGTTCACACCTACAGAAACTTTCTCCACATGGATCTGGCTATGTTCGAGGAGGTTCTCCATCAGATCCTTCCCAGAATCACGAAGCAGGACACTTTCTACAGAAAGGCATTAACACCTGGATTGAAACTGTCATTCACACTGCGATACCTAGCCTCTGGTGACAGCTATCATTCACTCATGTACGGTTTCAGAGTTCCTCACAACACCGTCTTGCTCGCCGTTCGTGATGTATGTGAAGCTATAATTGCAGAGTATGCCGAAGAGGTCATCCAGGCTCCAATGGAGAGGTATCGCTGAGCAGTTC
The DNA here is from genome assembly GCA_030323885.1 of Branchipolynoe longqiensis. Taxonomy (NCBI): domain Eukaryota; kingdom Metazoa; phylum Annelida; class Polychaeta; order Phyllodocida; family Polynoidae; genus Branchipolynoe; species Branchipolynoe longqiensis. The sequence continues at coordinate 76,936,106 of CM059199.1, read as the reverse complement.
TCAACAAGATGGCAGTTTCAGCATTGCCTAGGAGCCCTTGATGGAAAACATATCCCGATCCAATGCCCAGCCCATGGAGGGTCAGAGTACTACAACTACAAGGGATTCCACTCTGTCATATTGATGGATCTCGTGGTTGGTGACTACAAATTCTCCTCGGTCAATGTTGGGAGCAATGGCTCTGCAAGAGACCCTCAAGTCTTCAACAGTTCAGAACTGAAGCAGTACATAAAAGAGGAACGACTTGGTATTCCAGCTGCAGAACCACTACCGCATGATGAGCGGGATATGCCTTACTTCATAATTGCTGATGATGCATTCGCCCCGAGTAAGTGGTTGATGAAACCGTTCTCCAAGCATCACCTAACAATTCCAGAAAGAATCTTCAACTACGGGCTGTCCAGGGCCCGCCGAATCATCGAAAATGCATTCAGGATTCTAGCTCACCACTACCAGAGCCTCCTAACAACCATAAAACAGAGGCCAGCAACAGTTGTGTCGATAGTGTTGGCATGTATCTGCCTACATAATTTTACGCGGATGTGGTACGCAGCTCGTCACAATGCAGAGATGGACCAGGAGGACACCGATCACAACATCGTTCCTGGAGCCTGGAGACTGAACAATCCTCTAGCCGGCATCTATGACACACGTGGGAACAGAATGACAATGGCTGTGAAATACCAGAGGCAATATCTTAGTGGCTATTACCTGTCTGAGACTGGATCTGTGCCTTGGCAAGATGTAATGATATGAACTATTACGAAGTGTGAACTGTTAATGTGTCTGACCCACATGATATGAAATTGTGACCTGAGAATTGTACTTAACATTGAATTGTGCAATTATATGTGTGTGCCTCTGGATGAAATATGTATTATTATTGTGAATGTGATATGAAAAGAAGCCTAGCTAATAATAAAGATATCCTAAGTTAATTTAATTTGTTTGTTATTTCTTGTTGTTTATTGTTGCTATAAGAGCTTTACTCTTTAGTCCTTGTATTACATGTGTTATTTATCAAGAGGGGGATGTTGTTTTTGGAAAGGGGGGGGGGACATTTGGTAATTATTTATTATTTAATTGCAGATAATTATTACCTTTATTACAAATGACTAAATGGACTAAGTCATGAATATATATTGTAACAAACACAATTTATTTTTGGTTTTATATTTTTCATATAGGAGTAGCTACAAATAATAAACACGACAAGAGAGGGTAAATGGATTGGCAACTTTATATATATCTATCGACCAATGGCTCGGAATACCCATACCGGTAACAAAAAGAAAAAACAAGCGAGTGGGGCGAGGCAGGCACTCCGATGGCGTATATATAGGCCAACACAGGACCGAAGCACTGCCAAAGCAGGCTCGCAGCAAGGTGGTATAGTGCCAGTGAATCAATAGACAGTTCGTAATAACATTGGTTAACATATTCAAATGGACATAATGTATTTTACGCCTACCTATATTCGCATAATTCTTTATAAGGAGTAGCGACAAATAATAAACAGGACAAGAGAGGGTAAATGGACTGGCATCTTTATATATATCTCTAGACCAATAGCTCGGAATACCCAAAGACACCTAAAGAGTCTCCCCCAATCCATCCCTATCGAGTCAGTTGTCAGCCAATAGAGTCGCCACTTTAATATCACTTACTATTCTCATAGCAATAGGCGTCTTCAAGTAGAATCGCTCGACCAGTCACCCCTTACCCGGAGTTCCTCCAAGGAAGCTCCGCACAATGACAGATAAGTGCAACCCCCCCTCCTTAGTGAGTGCGATGAAATTTCCGATGGGTCTAGGCCAGCCCTATTTGCAAAAGGTTTTAACATTCGCTGGTAGATGTCATATGTCAATGGTACCAAGCCACCATTATCCTCGGGAATCCGAAATGCTGGCTCGTACTGCTCCGCTGGCATCTCGGCAAAGTGCCGCTTCACCCAATACACTGCACATAATGAAAAATCCGGGCAATTCGCAACCGGAATCTCCAGGCTACGCTGGCCAAATTGGATCGTCTTTAAATGACCAACCAACAAATTTGAAATCAGCCCTCTTCAGCATGGCATCTGATAAAGTCACCTGACACTTCCTCAACAGTGCTCTAAAGCTAGTCAGCACGCTGCCCACCAAGCCATGTGACCAACAGTACCCCTGAGACACTTGAACATTCTCCTAAGCATAGATGGTAGGAGGGGAGCCGCTTGACGTGGCGCATCTCCCTTCAGCCTCCTAATCCCTTTCAATGTAGTGTGTAGGCCAAAGTCTTTATAGTTAATAGGAGGTGAGTCATTTCGACGAAGAAAATAATTCAACCCACTTAAGTGATTAATTACCGATGTATACTTCAATGATCGCGACGAGGAAGGAATGAGGAGGCATGGGTGGAGAAAAAGCACTTTATTTATGAAGGGCGAGGCAATGAGACAAAGGATCATGAGAAAAGGATAATACAGGATAAATGAGAAACAGGATAATAACAGGCACAACAGGATAATACAGGAATGCTAATAAGGAGAGAGCTCGTAACGAGGCTAAGGGCTAAACAAGAGTCAGTGAGGTTGAGGCAGCCCCGAGGAGCCCTCCACCAAAAAGAAAAGGAGAGGGCTTATGGGGCAGCCGAGGGCGCGAGGCGGAGAAGGTAGCGGGAACCGCCTCGGAAGTCTATGTGCCCTGTGGATGATGGCCGGGATGAGGTGAGGTAGTGTCAGGGTGTCAGTCACCGATAGGTCCAGCGACCAGGATGACATGAGCAGGTGAGCGGGTGTCACCGTGAGTGTCAGATGCGGGGAGCTATGTCAGGAGGTGTGCCGGGGTCAGGATCACTGTTAGATCCAGCGACCAGAATGACGTGAGCAGGTGAGCGGGTCTCACCGTGAGTGTCAGATGCGGGGAGCCATCTCAGGAGGTGTGCCGGGGTCAGGATCACTGTTAGATCCAGCGACCAGAATGACGTGAGCAGGTGAAGCGGTGTCGCCGTGACTGTCAGTGGGAGGCCCAGAGACCGGTACTATGCCAGAAGCTGTGCCGGTGTCAGTGTCAGAGGCACTGCCAGGGCCGGCGACCAGGAAAACATCAGCAGGTGAGCTGGTGTCACAGGTCACCAGGAGTGGCAGGTCCAGCGACCAGGAGGAAATCAGCAGGTGGGCTGGCATCAAGGTGTCAGTCATGTAGGTCCATCGACCAATGACGTCCGGAGGGGAACTGGAGTCACACTGTCATCATCACTGGGGAGTGAGGAGAGCTGGGCGAGTGGGCAGGTGAACGGGTGTCGCCGTGACGGTCAGTGGAAGGCCCAGAGACCGGAACTATGTCAGGAGCTGTGCCGGTGTCAATGTCAGAGGCACTGCCAGGGCCGGCGACCAGGATGACATCAGCAGGTGAGCGGGGTCACCGGTCATCGCGAGGGGCAGGTCCAGCGACCAGGAGGACATCAGCACGTGGGCCAGAGCTATGTCAGATGCTGTGGCGGTGTCACCATCAGTTGCACCGCCAGGTGCAGCAACCAGACAGACATGAGCAGGTGAGCTGGAGTCACAGGTCACTGCGAGTGGCAGGTCCAGCGACCAGGAGGACAGCAGGTGAGCTGGGGTCAAAGTGTCAGTCATGTAGGAGCGACTCGGTGATGTCAGCAGGTAAACCGGTGTCAGTGTCAATGTCACTGGGGGGTGGGGTGGGGGCGGGGTGGGGGTGGGGTGGGGGGGGGGGGGAGCAGCGCTGTGTCAGGAGGTGTGCGGGGGGTCAGGGTCACTGTTAGATCCAGCGACCAGAATAAGTGAGCAGGTGAACGGGTGTCGCCATGACTGTCAGTGGGAGGCCCAGAGACCGGAACTGTGTCAGGAGCTGTGCCGGTGTCAGTGTCAGAGGCACTGCCAGGGCCGGCGACCAGGACGAGATCAGCAAGTGAGCTGGGGTCACAGGTCACCGCGAGTGGCAGGTCCAGCGACGAGGAGGACACCAGCAGGTTAATGACATGTCAGTCATGTAGGTCCATCGTTCAGATGACGTCAGCAGGTGAACCGGAGTCAGACTGTCACTGTCACTGGGGGGAAGGGGGGGGGGCAGTGTAGGCGGGGCAAGGACAGTGCAGATCGGCCAATGACAGTGCAGGTGGGGCAGAGGGAAGAAGCACACATTACGACCAAGGGCATGGGCATGGTAAAGGCAAGAAATCACCTGCAAGTTCCTCAATAAACTCCATATACTTCCTAATCTGAACATCCCTGGTCAATATTGAGTTAGGGCCGTAGAACTGCTTCTGGTAGACTCTCTGCTCTCTCCTCAAAACTGCCAGCCCCTGAAAAAACTGAATCTCTATAAAAAATACTACTACAGCACATACTATGTGCATTATCGGCAATACAGAGTCTTTTTAGGGACCCCTACTCTTTCAGGCGACTCAACGCATCACAGACAATATTGTCCACACTAGCAACATGGGTCGATAAAGTGAATTTGACTCAACCGGTAGCCAGAAGAGGCGCCATACATAGAACATCAACCCCACTGACTTCGACCTACCAGTGCATAAGGCAGCTTCACCACTAGTATTGCCTTATCTCTCCAAAACTCAGCCCAATACGATGCTGTCAAATAAACACTACACATCTCCTTAACATTTATGTGCGCCTCTCGTGATTTATCCTCAGGTGACACAAAGTGATGGCCTACCGCCACGTGCAAGCCAACCTCGTCTCGCCTATCAAAAGGCCCTACAATCCAGCTCTGTCCTTGCAATGCTCCGAACCCCCAAGTCGAAGCATCCGCATAAACTGAATTAACAACCGCAAACTTCGCTAAAATAGGTGCAGCCCCGTTAAAACTACAAACAAATGCTAGCCACCACTGAACATCTAAAATAGGTGCAGCCCCGTTAAAACTACAAACAAGTGCTAGCCACCACTGAACATCTAAAATAGGTGCAGCCCCATTAAAACTACAAACAAGTGCTAGCCACCACTGAACATCTAAAATAGGTGCAGCCCCGTTAAAACTACAAACAAGTGCTAGCCACCACTGAACATCTAAAATAGGTGCAGCCCCGTTAAAACTACAAACAAGTGCTAGCCACCACTGAACATCTAAAATAGGTGCAGCCCCGTTAAAATGCTACAGAACTAAGTGCGCCCGTTAAACTACAACAAGTGCTAGCCACCACTGAACATCTAAAATAGGTGCAGCCCCGTTAAAACTACAAACAAGTGCTAGCCACCACTGAACATCTAAAATAGGTGCAGCCCCGTTAAAACTACAAACAATGCTAGCCACCACTGAACATCTAAAATAGGTGCAGCCCCGTTAAAACTACAAACAAGTGCTAGCCACCACTGAACATCTAAAATAGGTGCAGCCCCGTTAAAACTACAAACAAGTGCTAGCCACCACTGAACATCTAAAATAGGTGCAGCCCCGTTAAAACTACAAAGTGCTAGCCACCACTGAACATCTAAAATAGGTGCAGCCCCGTTAAAACTACAAACAAGTGCTAGCCACCACTGAACATCTAAAATAGGTGCAGCCCCGTTAAAACTACAAACAAGTGCTAGCCACCACTGAACATCTAAAATAGGTGCAGCCCCGTTAAAACTACAAACAAGTGCTAGCCACCACTGAACATCTAAAATAGGTGCAGCCCCGTTAAAACTACAAACAAGTGCTAGCCACCACTGAACATCTAAAATAGGTGCAGCCCCGTTAAAACTACAAACAAGTGCCAGCCACCACTGAACATCTAAAATAGGTGCAGCCCCGTTAAAACTACAAACAAGTGCTAGCCACCACTGAACATCTAAAATAGGTGCAGCCCCGTTAAAACTACAAACAAATGCTAGCCACCACTGAACATCTAAAATAGGTGCAGCCCCGTTAAAACTACAAACAAATGCTAGCCACCACTGAACATCTAAAATAGGTGCAGCCCCGTTAAAACTACAAACAAATGCTAGCCACCACTGAACATCTAAAATAGGTGCAGCCCCGTTAAAACTACAAACAAGTGCTAGCCACCACTGAACATCTAAAATAGGTGCAGCCCCGTTAAAACTACAAACAAGTGCTAGCCACCACTGAACATCTAAAATAGGTGCAGCCCCGTTAAAACTACAAACAAGTGCTAGCCACCACTGAACATCTAAAATAGGTGCAGCCCCGTTAAACTACAAACAAGTGCTAGCCACCACTGAACATCTAAAATAGGTGCAGCCCCGTTAAAACTACAAACAAGTGCTGGCCACCACTGAACATCTAAAATAGGTGCAGCCCCGTTAAAACTACAAACAAATGCTAGCCACCACTGAACATCTAAAATAGGTGCAGCCCCGTTAAAACTACAAACAAGTGCTAGCCACCACTGAACATCTTTAAACCCAGACCCAAGCCTGATCTCATAGTCGGGGCGCTTCAACTTAGCGATTGTGTCATAGATGCATGCGCCTTGTAAATGTCCTCCCACCCCAAACCACCTTTGCACAATGCGCAAGGAGGCCTCCTAACCTTTCAAGCTCCCTTCTAGTCGCACGCCTCCGACCAACAAAAGTCTCAAGTATTCTAATCAGCTTCAGTAATTTATCCTCCAGTAGGCGCATCTCTAAATTAATCGTATCAATAATAATTCCAAGGAATCTAATTTCTGTCACAGGCATTATTAATTTATGAAAACTAATCAAAAATCCTAACCGTCTCAGTAATCTCAAAATCACCAACTGATCCCGTGCCCCATACACAAGCGATTATCTTCAATAAATGTATAATCCCGCTCGCCCTCAAACCGCCATTTAATTCCCTGTCTTGGCCTATCCGGTGGTGAATGGGCACCGCTCTGTAGGCGTCCTTTATGTCTAATGCTGCCAAATAGTCACCCTCATTCATCAACTCTGCTACCGTGTCGACCGTGTTATAACTAAATTTAACACAACAATCATCGGTCATATCGTTCACAGAACCACTGTCCGGCTGACTACAATCAACAACACACCTACCTCCACCCCCCCCCCCCTCCTTAGGGACAACAAATACGTCATGAATGCAAATGATTCAATCCCGAACCTTCAAAATGATCCCAGGCTTATCATTAATAATACGCCTGTCCCTACGCGATACACCGGGGAGTCTGTGGGTCCGGGGTCAATGCGGGGTTGTTCGGGGTTGTCCGGGACTGATCCGTGACTACCCCATGGATACACTGGATAGACCGGGGTGGTCCGGCTCAGTCCAGGGTGAGCCGGCTTCTGCTCCTCAGTGTCCATGGCTAGACCATGGCTCGTCCGGGTAGGATGACAGCAAGCCCCAAAACAACCAAAATAGTCATTTTTTCCGGGACTGTCCGGGACAGCCCGGGGGAGTGGTCCGGCTAAAAATCCAGGGCTCGTCCGGGTGTGACTTGGGCTTTAGATGGACAGCCCGGGGGGGGGGGGGGGGGGGGGGGGGGGGGGGGGGGACACACACGGCCACAGACCAGCACAGCGGGCACAGTCCGGCCACACACACGGCCACAGACCAGCACAGCCGGCACAGTCCGGCCACACACACGGCCACAGACCAGCACAGCGGGCACAGTCTAGCCACACACACGGCCACAGACCAGCACAGCGGGCACAGTCCGGCCACACACACGGCCACAGACCAGCACAGCGGGCACAGTCCGGCCACACACACGGCCACAGACCAGAACAGCAGGCACAGCCTGGCCACACACACGGCCACAGACCAGCACAGCGGGCACAGTCCAGCCACACACACGGCCACAGACCAGCACAGCGGGCACAGCCTGGCCACACACACGGCCACAGACCAGAACAGCGGGCACAGCCTGGCCACACACACGGCCACAGACCAGCACAGCGGGCACAGTCCGGCCACACACACGGCCACAGACCAGCACAGCGGGCACAGTCCGGCCACACACACGGCCACAGACCAGCACAGCGGGCACAGCCTGGCCACACACACGGCCACAGACCAGAACAGCGGGCACAGTCCGGCCACACACATGGCCACAGACCAGCACAGCGGGCACAGCCTGGCCACACACACGGCCACAGACCAGCACAGCGGGCACAGTCCGGCCACACACACGGCCACAGACCAGCACAGCGGGCACAGCCCGGCCACACACACGGCCACAGACCAGAACAGCAGGCACAGCCCGGCCACACACACGGCCACAGACCAGAACAGTGGGCACAATCCGGCCACACACACGGCCACAGACCAGCACAGTGGGCACAGCCCAGCCACACACACGGCCACAGACCAGCACAATGGGCACAGCCTGGCCACACACACGGCCACAGACCAGCACAGCGGGCACAGCCCGGCCACACACACGGCCACAGACCAGCACAGCGGGCACAGCCCGGCCACACACACAGCCACAGACCAGTACAGCGGGCACAGGCCAGCCACACACACGGCCACAGACCAGCACAGCGGGCACAGCCCGGCCACACACACAGCCACAGACCAGCACAGCGGGCACAGGCCAGCCACACACACGGCCACAGACCAGAACAGCAGGCACAGCCCGGCCACACACACGGCCACAGACCAGCACAGCGGGCACAGTCTGGCCACACACACGGCCACAAACCAGAACAGCGGGCACAGTCCGGCCACACACACGGCCACAGACCAGCACAGTGGGCACAGCCCGGCCACACACATGGCCACAGACCAGCACAGCAGGCACAGTCCGGCCACACACACGCCCACAGACCAGCACAGTGGGCACAGCCCGGCCACACACATGGCCACAGACCAGCACAGCAGGCACAGTCCGGCCACACACACGGCCACAGACCAGCACAGCGGGCACAGTCCAGCCACACACATGGCCACAGACCAGCACAGCGGGCACAGTCCGGCCACACACACGGACACAGACCAGCACAGCGGACACAGTCTGGCCACACACACGGCCACAGACCAGAACAGCAGGCACAGGCCAGCCACACACACGGCCACAGACCAGAACAGCAGGCACAGCCCGGCCACACACACGGCCACAGACCAGCACAGCGGGCACAGTCTGGCCACACACACGGCCACAAACCAGCACAGCGGGCACAGTCCGGCCACACACACGGCCACAGACCAGCACAGCGGGCACAGCCCGGCCACACACACGGCCACAGACCAGCACAGTTGGCACAGTCCGGCCACACACACGGCCACAGACCAGCACAGCGGCACAGCCTGGCACACACATGGCCACAAACAGCACAGCGGGCACAGTCTGGCCACACACATGGCCACAGACCAGAACAGCGGGCACAACCCGGCCACACACACGGCCACAGACCAGAACAGTGGGCACAATCCGGCCACACACACGGCCACAGACCAGCACAGTGGGCACAGCCCGGCCACACACAAGGCCACAGACCAGCACAGCGGGCACAGCCCGGCCACACACACGGCCACAGACCAGCACAGCGGGCACAGCCCGGCCACACACACAGCCACAGACCAGTACAGCGGGCACAGGCCAGCCACACACACGGCCACAGACCAGCACAGCGGGCACAGCCCGGCCACACACACAGCCACAGACCAGCACAGCAGGCACAGGCCAGCCACACACACGGCCACAGACCAGAACAGCAGGCACAGCCCGGCCACACACACGGCCACAGACCAGCACAGCGGGCACAGTCTGGCCACACACACAGCCACAGACCAGCACAGCGGGCACAGTCCGGCCACACACACGGCCACAGACCAGAACAGCGGGCACAGCCTGGCCACAGAGAGGGCCACAGACCAGCACAGTGGACACAGTCCAGCCACACACACGGCCACAGACCAGAACAGCAGGCACAGCCCGGCCACACACACGGCCACAGACCAGCACAGCGGGCACAGTCTGGCCACACACACGGCCACAGACCAGCACAGCGGGCACAGTCCAGCCACACACACGGCCACAGACCAGAACAGCGGGCACAGCCTGGCCACAGACAGGGCCACAGACCAGCACAGTGGACACAGTCCAGCCACACACACGGCCACAGACCAGCACAGCTGGGACAGTCCGGCCACACACACGGCCACAGACCAGCACAGAGGGCACAGTCCGACCACACACATGGCCACAGACAAGCACAGCGGGCACAGCCCGGCCACAGACCAGCACAGCGGGCACAGTCCGACCACACACGGCGCCTACAGCAGCCTGAATCAGGCAACACGAGGGCGGGAAACACAAAACGGGGGCAGGCTGACAACGGCAACAAATTTGAGGCCATTTAAATTCTATATAAATTTGTGAAAATTGTCTTAATGGACTATACAAGGCGGTGTAATCATGTCACCCTCAAGAAACCTAGGATCGCTTCTTGTCTTATATTAGTCGAAAGACCATGAATGATGTTTGCATTGTAAAATTGTTGGTGCAAGGTCATAAAATCTACACAGTTTAATCAAATGTTTTTGAGTGTTAGTGAGGCCTGACAATACAGGGACATCCAATTCATTCAGGGAGAGGGCTTCCCTTGAGTGAAAAAGGGTGTGTAAGCCGCGAGTAGCTAATGTGGCAGCGGCTAAGGACCACTTGGTCCCGCCGACCTGCCTGCCTGAAGTCGGTTTGCCACAGATGGGACGATTGCGTGTAACTTGTTATTTGTGTTTTCATCCCGCTCAGGTTGCCATAAGGACTTTTGTATGTGAGCGAAAAGAAGTGGTATTGGAGAGGAGTGGGAGATCAGACACAGTGTAATGTCATAGTTCACAGCTTTTATTTGCAGCCTGGTCAGCAAACTCAAATGCTGGGATAGCCAGGAACCCAGCACAAATGGCTGTCAAACCCAGCTGTTTCCAGAAAGTTCATTAACTGCAGGTAGGCAGCAGGCTAGTTAAATACTCAACCCCCACTACCACCATGCCAGTTAAATACTCAACCCCCCACTACCACCATGCCAGTTAAATACTCAACCCCCCACTACCACCATGCCAGTTAAATACTCAACCCCCACTACCACCATGCTAGTTAAATACTCAACCCCCACTACCACCATGCCAGTTAAATACTCAACCCCCACTACCACCATGCCAGTTAAATACTCAACCCCCCACTACCACCATGCTAGTTAAATACTCAACCCCCCACTACCACCATGCCAGTTAAATACTCAACCCCCACTACCACCATGCCAGTTAAATACTCAACCCCCACTACCACCATGCTAGTTAAATACTCAACCCCCCACTACCACCATGCCAGTTAAATACTCAACCCCCCACTACCACCATGCCAGTTAAATACTCAACCCCCCACTACCACCATGCTAGTTAAATACTCAACCCCCCACTACCACCATGCTAGTTAAATACTCAACCCCCACTACCACCATGCCAGTTAAATACTCAACCCCCCACTACCACCATGCCAGTTAAATACTCAACCCCCCACTACCACCATGCTAGTTAAATACTCAACCCCCCACTACCACCATGCCAGTTAAATACTCAACCCCCACTACCACCATGCCAGTTAAATACTCAACCCCCCACTACCACCATGCCAGTTAAATACTCAACCCCCACTACCACCATGCCAGTTAAATACTCAACCCCCCACTACCACCATGCCAGTTAAATACTCAACCCCCCACTACCACCATGCCAGTTAAATACTCAACCACCCACTACCACCATGCCAGTTAAAGAACTCAACCCCCACTACCACCATGCTAGTTAAATACTCAACCCCCACTACCACCATGCCAGTTAAATACTCAACCCCCCACTACCACCATGCCAGTTAAATACTCAACCCCCCACTACCACCATGCCAGTTAAATACTCAACCCCCACTACCACCATGCTAGTTAAAGAACTCAACCCCCACTACCACCATGCTAGTTAAATACTCAACCCCCCACTACCACCATGCCAGTTAAATACTCAACCCCCCACTACCACCATGCTAGTTAAATACTCAACCCCCCACTACCACCATGCCAGTTAAAGAACTCAACCCCCCACTACTACCATGCTAGTTTAACAGCTCAAGCCCCACTACCACCATGCTAGTTAAACAGCTCAACCCCCACTACCACCATGCTAGTTTAACAGCTCAACCCCCACTACCACCATGCTAGTTTAACAGCTCAACCTTCATTACCACCATGCTAGTTTAACAGCTCACCCCCCACTACCACCAGGCAAGATTAACAGCTCAACCCCCACTACCACCATGCTAGTTAAACAGCTCAACCCCTACTACCGCCAGGCAAGATTAACAGCTCAACCCCACTACCACCATGCTAGTTTAACAGCTCAACCCCCACTACCACCATGCTAGTTTAACAGCTCAAGCCCCACTACCACCATGCCAGTTAAAGAACTCAACCCACCACTACCACCAGGCTAGTTTAACAGCTCAACCCCCCACTACCACCATGCTAGTTTAACAGCTCAACCCGTGCTACCACCACTCTAGATTAACAGTTAAACCCCTACTACCACCATGCTAGTTAAACAGCTTAACCCCCACTACCGCCATGCTAGTTAAACAGTTCAACCCCCGCTACCACCACGCTAGGTTAACAGTTCAAGCACCCACTACCACCATGCTAATTAAACAGCTCAACCCCCACTACCACCATGCTAGTTAAACAGGTACAGCCCCACTACCACCATGCTAGTTTAATAACTCAAACCCACTACCACCAGGCTAGATTAACAGTTAAACACCTACTACCACCATGCTAATTTAACAATACAAGCCCCACTACCACTATGCTAGTTAAACAGCTCAAACCCACTACCACAATGCTAATTAAACAGCTCAAACCCACTACTACCATGCTAGTTAAACAGCTCAAACCCACTACCACCATGCTAGTTAAACACCTCAAACCCACTACCACCATGTTAGTTAAACAACTCAACCCCCACTACCACCATGCTAGTGTAAGAATTCAAGCCCCACTACCACCATGCTGGTTAAACAGCTCAAACCCACGACCACCATGCTAGTTAAACAGCTCAACCCCCACTACCACCATGCTAGTTAACGAGCTCAAACCCCACTGCCACCATGCTAGTTAAACAACTCAACCACCCACTACCATCATGCTGGTTTAACAGCTTAACCCCCACTACCGTCATGCTAGTTTAACAGCTCAAACCCACTGCCACCATGCTAGTTTAACAATTCACGCCCCACTACCACCATGCTAGTTTAACAGCTCAAACACACTACCACCATGCTAGTTAAGCAGCTTAAACCCTAGTACCACCATGCTAGTTAAACAGCTCAACCACCAATATCACCATGCTTGTTAAACAGCTCAACCACCACTATTGCCATGCTGGTTTAGCAGGTTAACCCCCACTACCACAATTCTAGTTAAAGAGCTCAACCCCTACTCCCACCATGCTAGTTAAACAGCTCAACCCCTACTACCACCATGCTAGTCAAACAGCTCAACCCCTACTACCACCATGCTAGTTTAACAGCTCAATCCCCTACTACCACCATGCTAGTTAAACAACTCAAACACACTACCACCATGCTAGTTAAACAGCTCAACCCCTAGTATCACCATGCTAGTTAAACAGCTCAACCACCAATATCACCATGCTTGTTAAACAGCTCAACCACCACTATTGCCATTCTGGTTTAACAGCTTAACCTCCACTACCACCATTCTAGTTAAAGAGCTCAACCCCTACTACCACCATGCTAGCTAAACAGCTCAACCCCTACTCCCACCATGCTAGTTAAACAGCTCAACCCCCTACTACCACCATCCTAGTCAAGCAGCTCAACCCCTACTACCACCATGCTAGTTTAACAGCTCACCCCCCTACTACCACCATGCTAGTTAAACAGCCGAACCCCCTCCTACCACCATGCTAGTTAAACAGCTTAACCCCCACTACCACCATGATAATTTAACAGCTCAAGCCCCACTATCACCATGCTAGTTAAACAGCTCAAACCCTACTACCACCAGGCTGGTTAAACAGCTTATCCCCCACTACCACCATGCTAGTTTAACAGCTCAAACCCACTACCACCATGCTAGTTTAACAGCTCACCATGCTAGGAACACTAGCACAATACGCAAGGTTAAACAGTCAACTGCCCTAGTAATCATGAGTGGACAGCTCAACCCCCACTTACTCACGAACAGCATTATAGTCATGAACAAGCTCGGCCCACTACTGTCACCAACAACCATGCTCGGCGCTTCACCACCAGCTGAGTCAGTGTGTATGACCTGCTACATAGCCCACTACAACCATGCTAGTTAAACAGCTCTACCGCTACTACCACCATGCTAGTTAAACAGCTCAACCCCCTACTACCGCCATGCTAGTTAAACAGCCGAACCCCATCTACCACCTGTAGTTAAGTTAACCCGCTCTACCCCATGATATTTAAAGTCAGACCCACATCACATGCTAGTTAATCAGCTCAAAATAATACCACAGGCATGGTTAAACAGCTTGTCCCCACTACACGATGCTAGTTACAGTCAACCTTTGACACCCATGCTAGTTATCAGCTCACCTCTACTCACCCATGTGTCATGCAGCAACCCACACCACCATGATAGTTCAACAGCTCAAGCTATAGCTATAGGATATCGCTTGGATCAATAAGGCACGAGAGCAACGCACGTATCAACCATGCAGTAAGTGAGAGCTTGCTACCCGCTTTACTATGACTGTGCTGGTTTGGATGGATACCACTCTGATCCCAAGCAGGCGCGCATTCTAGTCACTGAACTCAGTCCGCTAGTATGCAACCATCAGTGGCTCTCCACACCCTACACGACTCAACCCACTACCACCATGCTAGTTAAACAGCTTAACCCCCACTATCGCCATGCTAGTTTAACAAATCAAACCCCACTACCACCATGCTAGTTAAACAGCTCAAGCCCCACTACCACCATGCTAGTTTAACAGCTCAAGCCCCACTATCACTATGCTTGTTAAACAGCTCAACCACCACTACCACCATGCTACACTGCTAGTCTGACATATTGTAGTGGTCTGCACGGACCTCTCAGCCAAGACACCACATAGACAGGTAGGCGTGGGTAGCATGGTGATATCAGGGAGCCTAGGTGGTATAACGCTTTTCAAACTGGCCCGCAATGCAAAGAGATCTGGGTTCGAGTCCCGCTCTAGGTGCAATATTTCCCATTTCCATCACCCCCATGACACTGGTTGCCGTGACCATGATTCTGTACAAGCTACGCGCTGTATGGTTGTTGAACCCACCCTATGTATGTATGTGTTAGTGCATTGCCTGTATGTATGTAATTGTAAGCATTAAAAGACTTACAATTCCAGGGGGACGAGTGTAGTAGTCTGCACTGACCTCTCAGGCAAGTAGCCACATATACCGATGGGCGTGGGTAGCATGGTGATATCAAGGAACTTAGGTTGCATAATGGTAAATCACACTGTCCCGGAATGCAGTGGATGCGGGTTCGAGTCCCGCTCTAGGCGTAATATTTCCCATTTTCATCACCCCCACGACAATATCTTCACCCTCTTTCCTTGCCTTATGTTCGTGTGACTGTCCATCCATATGGGTATAACTTTGTATATTGCCTACTTGTGTGTGTTAGCGGACCCGTGCCTCGGCGCTAACAATATTAATTGGAATAAGATTCCATGAACCAAAAAGAAGGATTGTATTTACTGGTGCAATACATACGTCTATATATATATAAATAAATATATATTATATATATATATATAAATAAATATATATTATATATATATATATAAATATATATATATATATATATGTGTGTGTATGTGATGCATAACGAATTATGCGAGTAAAAAGATACGTAAGTATTAATTATTATTATTGTTATACTCCATAAGACCAACACTGAACCGATGGCTCCAACTTCTCCCCGCCTCCACCGGTTGTAGACCAGTGTCAGTCGCACTGGAGGATGTTTATATATTTATACTTCATATAGTATATTAGTACTACTAGATAGCTTTAAAAGTATTTCACTGAAGTAAGTAAAAACCACTGAAGTCATTTTGGGAAATTGAAAACAATGATTTGTTTGTTGATCACGTCCAATGTATTGACTTCTTTAGGTTGTTGAATTGTTTGTCGACCACGTACGAAGGGGTCCAAGGTTGAATAGCCCATCTCGTATTGACTTGGCCGTCGTCATTCGAGCTTGCAGGCCATGTTTCTCTAGTTAGCCACCAGCCCTACCAACAAACAAGGGCTGGGCGGGGCGGGACCACACACCAGTCAACATACCATGCACCAGTCAATGTACCATGCACCAGTCAATGTACCACACACCAGTGAATTCAGCACACACCAGTCAATTCAACACACACCAGTCAATTCAACACACACCATTCAATGTACCACACACCAGTCAATTCAACACACACCAGTCAATTCAACACACACCAGTCAATTCAACACACACCAGTCAATTCACCACCCACTAGTCAATGTACCACACAGCAGTCAATTCACCATGCACCAGTCAATTCACCACACACCAGTCAATTCAACACACACCAGTCAATTCACCACACACCAGTCAATGTACCACACACCAGTCAATGTACCACACACTAGTCAATGCACCACACACCAGTCAATGTACCACACACCAGTCAATGTACCACACACCAGTCAATGTACCACACACCAGTCAATGCACCACACACCAGTCAATGTACCACACACCAGTCAATGTACCACACACCAGTCAATGTACCACACACTAGTCAATGCACCACACACCAGTCAATGTACCACACACCAGTCAATGTACCACACACTAGTCAATGTACAACACACCAGTCAATGTACCACACACCAGTGAATGTACCACACACCAGTCAATTCATCACACACCAGTCAATGTACCACACACCAGTCAATGTTCAACACACCAGTCAATGTACAACACACCAGTCAATGTACAACACACCAGTCAATGTACCACACACCACTCAATGTACCACACAGTAGTCAACATGCTACACACCATTAAATGTACCACACACCAGCAATGTACCATGGACCAGACAATGTACCACACACCAGCTAATGCACCAGACCCCATTCAATGTACCACACACCCATCAATGTACCTCACACCAGTCACTGTACCAACCATCAGTTAATGTACCACAGACCAGTCAATGAACCACACACCAGTCGATGTACCACAAACCAATCAATGTACAAAACACCAGTCAATGTACCTCACACCAGTCAACATGCCACATACCAGTCAATGTACCACACACTAGTGACACACACCAGCCAATGTACCACACCCCAGTCAATGTACCATGCACCAGTCAAGGTACCACAAACCAGTCAATGTGCAATACACCAGTCAATGTACCACACACCAGTCAACATGCTACACATCATTAAATGTATCACACACCAGCAATGTACCATGGACCAGTCAATGTAGCACACACCAGTCAATGTAGCACACACCAGTCAATGTAGCACACACCAGTCAATGTAGCACACACCAGTCAATGTAGCACACACCAGTCAATGTAGCACGTACCAGTCAATGTAGTACACACCAGTCAATGTAGCACACACCAGTCAATGTAGCACACACCAGTCAATGTAGCACACACCAGTCAATGTAGCACACCCCATTCAATGTAGCACACACCAGTCAATGTAGCACACACCCATCAATGTACCATGCACCAGTTAATGTACCACACACCAGTCAATGTACCATGCACCAGTCAACATACCATGCACCAGTCAATGTACCACACACCAGTCAATGTACCACACACCAGATAATGTACCACACACCAGTCAATGTACCACACACATGTCAATGTACCACACACCAGTCAATGTACAACACACCAGTCAATGTACCACACACCAGTCAATGTACCATGTTCAAGTTAATGTACCACACACCCATCAATGAACCACACATTAGTCAATGTGTCATGTGCCAGTCAATGTACCACCCCCCAAACAATGTACCACCCACCAGTCAATGTACCACACACCAGCCAATGTACAACACACCTATGAATGTACCACACAGCAGTTAATGTACCGCACACCAGTCAATCTACCATGCACCAGTAAATATACCATGCACCAGTCAATGTACCACACATCAGTAAATGTACCACACACCAGTCAATGTACCACACACATGTCAATGTACAGCACACCAGTCAATGTACAACACACCAGTCAATGCACCACATACCAGTCAATGCACAACACACCAGTCAATGTACCACACACCACTCAATGTACAATACACCAGTCAATGTACAACACACCAGTCAATGTACCCCACACCAGTCAATCTGCCACACACCAGCCAATGTACAACACACCAGTCAATGTACCACACATGACAGAGCGTCATTGCGTCATCCCATAGAGTGAGTAGCTGTCCATGACAGAGCGTCATTCCGTCATCCCGTAGAGTGAGCAGCTGCCATGACAGAGCATCATTATGTCATCCCTAGAGTGAGTAGTTGTCCATAACAGAGTTCATTACATCATCCCATAGAGTGAGTAGCTGTCCATAACAGAGCGTCATTCCGTCACCCCGTAGAGTGAGTAACTGTCCATAACAGAGTTCATTACATCATCCCATAGAGTGAGTAGCTGTCCATGACAGAGCGGCATTCCGTCACCCCGTAGAGTGAGTAGCTGTCCATAACAGAGTTCATTGCATCATCCCATAGAGTGAGTAGCTGTCCATGCCAGAGCGTCATTCCGTCACCCCGCAGAGTGACTAGCTGTCCATGACAGAGCATCATTACGTCATCCCATAGAGTGAGTAGCTGTCCATGACAGAGCGTCATTACGTCATCCCATAGAGTGAAGAGCTGTCCATGACAGAGTTCATTACGTCACCCCGTAGAGTGAGTAGATATCCATAACAGATCGACATTACGTCACCCCGTAGAGTGAGTAGCTGTCCATGACAGCATCATTATGTCATTCTGTAAAGTGAGTAGCTGTCCATGACAGAGCTTCATTACGTCATCCCGTAGAGTGAGTAGCTGTCCATGAGAGAGCGTCATTCCATCATCACGTGGAGTGAGTAGCTGTCCATGACAGAGCATCATTATGTCATCCCCTAGAGTGAGTAGCTATCATAGTATCAATGACAGAGCGTCATTACGTCATCCCGTAGAGTGAGTAGCTGTCCATGACAGAGCGTCATTCCGTCACCCTGTAGAGTGAGTAGCTGTCCATAACAGAGTTCATTACATCATCCCATAGAGTGAGTAGCTGTCCATGACAGAGCGTCATTACATCTTCCCGTAGAGTGAGTAGCTGTCCATGATAGGGCGTCATTCCGTCATCACGTAGAGTGAGTAGCTGTCCATGACAGAGCATCATCACGTCACCTCATTTAATACACACCACTGCAAATAGCCTGAAATATGTGTGTGTTCTAGTCTAATCTATAGTTGGGGGTTCAAAAGGTAAGCAAAGTTGTGTTTGAGGAGCACTGATCTCAGCACGCTCCCTGACCCAGTTCAAGCAAAGTGTCTTTAGCACTCCCCCCCCCCCCCTATTGCCACATGTATGGTTATATAAACATAAAAAGTAAGCAAAGTTGTGCATGAAGAGCATTTGTCGGAATACAATGCCGTCCCCACATGGCATACCAGGCCACTTTAATAGACGGGCCGGATGGCTGGGCGGGTTGGGCGCCCGCATCCTGGAGGGTGTACCAAGGATCAACTCCTGACCGAGACAAAGACTGTGACTGTAGTTGGCTGAGCAGTGTGATGTTACAGATGCGACATAATTGTGGTTGTTTTAGGGTGACGTGATATACGTTGTGCGGTGTGACGGTACGCCTCGCCCTGCGTGCGCCGCGTTATTTATAGTCGTGTTGTGAAGCTGCGTATTGACGCGGTCAGGCATCCATCAGAGGCGACTGTGACGTCATTGACAACCACACGACTTATCTGGTCCTACTTCCGGGTGCGCGCGCATGTTTGCAGGGATAGAGGTGTGCGCTGATTATCGCTATCGCCATACAGCCAGTCAATACATGGATCGAGCTAGCACTGGCACGAGTGCAGGGGCTGTGACTGCGGCTGTCGCTGTGGTTGTCGCTGTGGTTGGGGCTGTGACTGTGAGTGTGGCTGTGAGTGGCGGTGTCTGTGAGTGTGGATGTTGATATGAGTGTGGCTGTGGCTACAGCTGTGAGTGTGACTGTGGATGTGGCTGTGGCTGTGATTGCGGCTGTGAGTGTGGATGTGGTTGTGGTTGAGGCTGTGACTGCGGCGGTGCATGTGGCTGTGGTTGTCGCTGTGATTGGGGTTGTGTCTCTGAGTGTGGCTGTGGGTGTGATTGCGGCTGTGAGTGTGGCTGTGGTTGTGGCTGTGACTGCATGTGGCTGTGGCTGTGAGTGTGGTTGTAGCTGTGATTGTGGCTTTGGCTGTGGCTGTGAGTGTGGCTGTGATTGTGACTTTGGCTGTGATTGTGGCTGCAGCTGTGGATATGATTGTGGCTGTGGCTGTGTTTTGTGGCTGTGAGTGTGGCTGTGGCGGTGAGTGTAGCTGTGACTGTGGGTATGGCTGTGATTGTGGCTGTGATTGTGGCTGTGAGTGTGGATGTGGCTGTGGCTAGAATGGAAGTGAGTTCGATATATGTGGGGCTCGGGTGTCCTGAGGTAGGTCAGGCCTGCACTATCGGTGTGGATCCACAGGTCGGCTCATGATTCACCTTGTTTCTAGAAACGATGTGTCCTCACCCGGAACTTGTAAACTGGCGATATTCCAGCACCCACTTTACACAATGCTCTGGAGAGTTGGCACCGGTGTAGCAGGAAATCACAAACCCTGTAAATCGCAAACCCCCACTTGTGATTTCCTAGGAAATCGCAAACCCCCATGCCATATATGGGCATGGGGGGGTTTGCGATTTCCTAGGAAATCACATATCCCCCCTGGAGATCGCCAACCCCCCATGTTAATGATGCAGATAGTTGTTCTGGCTTTTCTTATTGATGTAGTCTAGTATCTTTGACAACAAATTGACCTGGTCCCCTAGCCTTCTTGTGTGCAGTGAATAATGGCCCTTGTTGTGAGAGGCATGAATCAATTAATCCATCTCGTGAGGCATCCCCCTTATATGAAAATAAATGTGACAGCCTATGTATGTTCAGCCTATGTATATGCAAAGTGACTGATAGTTTTGTAGGGAATTGGATATTTGTTAGTTCAAAGTGTTTAAAGAAGTTGTGCTGGCTTTTCTTAATGTTGTAGTTTAGTATCTTTGACAAAAATTGATCTGGTCCCTTATCCTTCTTGTGAGTGATCAATAGCAGTGAATAAGGCCTTTGATGTGACAGCATGACATCAAAACTAATCAATTAATCCATCTTGATCCTCCTTGAATCCATTTTATCCCCAAGATCTGGCAGAAGTTCAAAATCAAACATAGGCCTATAGCTGCCCTGCTTGTGGTGATAAATGCTACAAAGCATGGGGGGGGGTTGTAATTTCCAGGGGGGGTTTGTGATTTCCTAGTAAATTGCAAACCCCGGGGTGTGCAATTTCCAGGGGTTTGCGATTTACTGCCACAACGCGATCCGTGGCTGTGCAAGTAGGCTGGAGGGAAATACGACACAGATAAGAAGAAAGGGAGAGTTAGAGGGAAGAGGGTAAGGGAAGGCAATCTTTATTTGATAGTGCATAAATTCCCTGGTATGGTGTCACACCACCCCTGTCACCCAATAGGAGAACAGCATTTATAGTCCCCATGACAACCAGTAAGTAGTCTGCCCACCAACGGGAGCTGCCTGGCCACCACCAACACTGCGCTGACTGCTCCTCCCAGCCTGATTGTGTTGACCTCTATTGGATTGGGTTGACCCCTGCACAGGCAGAAGCGCCAGGTCCTGAGTGTGACTGCACTCAACCTGCCAGCACTCACTATGTCATCCCCATGAACCCAGTTATAGCCCAACCAATACATATATACATATACATACATACATATACATACGAGCTCACTTGGCTAGGTATACAAATAACACCTCACCTAATAGCACCGCCCGGCCGTATATGAAGAATACTTTATTGCTCTATGCACCATGAAACAGTCAGCTGGTTAGTACTTTACATGAAACAGTCAGCTGGTTAGTACTTTACATGAAACAGTCACCTAGTTAGTACTACACATGAAACAGTCCTTTACATGAAAGTAGTACTTTACATGAAAGATTCATCTAGTTAGTACTTTACATGAAACAGTCACCTAGTTAGTACTTTACATGAAACAGTCACCTAGTTAGTACTTTACATGAAACAGTCACTTAGTTAGTACTTTACATGAAACAGTTAGCTGGTTAGTACTTTACATGAAACAGTCACCTAGTTAGTACTTCACATGAAACAGTCACCTAGTTAGTACTTTACATGAAACAGTCACCTAGTTAGTACTTTACATGAAACATTCACCTAGTTAGTACTTTACATGAAGCAGTCACCTAGTTAGTACTTTACATGAAACAGTCAGCTGGTTAGTACTTTACATGAAACAGTCACCTAGTTAGTACTTTACATGAAACATTCACCTAGTTAGTACTTTACATGAAACAGTCACCTAGTTAGTACTTTACATGAAACAGTCAGCTGGTTAGTACTTTACATGAAACAGTCACCTAGTTAGTACTTTACATGAAACAGTCACCTAGTTAGTACTTTACATGAAACCGTTAGCTGGTTAGTACTTTACATGAAACAGTCACCTAGTTAGTACTTTACATGAAACATTCACCTAGTTAGTACTTTACATGAAACAGTCACCTAGTTAGTACTTTACATGAAACAGTCAGCTGGTTAGTACTTTACATGAAACAGTCACCTAGTTAGTACTTTACATGAAACAGTCACCTAGTTAGTACTTTACATGAAACAGTTAGCTGGTTAGTACTTTACATGAAACAGTCACCTAGTTAGTACTTTACATGAAACAGTCACCTAGTTAGTACTTTACAGGAAACAGTCACCTAGTTAGTACTTTACATGAAACAGTCACCTAGTTAGTACTTTACATGAAACAGTTAGCTGGTTAGTACTTTACATGAAACAGTCACCTAGTTAGTACTACACATAAAACAGTCACCTAGGTAGTACTTTACATGAAAGATTCATCTAGTTAGTACCTTACATGAAACAGTCACCTAGTTAGTACTTTACATGAAACAGTCACCTAGTTAGTACTTTACATGAAACAGTCACCTAGTTAGTAAGTTAACTACATGAAATAGTCACCTAGCTAGTGCTTTAACTACATGAAGCAGTCACCTAGTTAGTGCTTTACATGAAACAGGCACGAAGTTAGTACTTTACATGAAACATTCACCTAGTTAGTACTTTACATGAAACATTCACCTAGTTAGTACTTTACATGAAACAGTCACTTAGTTAGTATTTTACAGGAAACAGGCACCTAGTTAGTGTTTTACATGAAACAGTCACTTCGTTATTACTTTACATGAAACAGTCACTTAGTACTTTACATGAAACAGTCATCTAGTTAGTGCTTTAACTACATGAAACAGTCACTTAGTAGTGTAGTAGTCTGTACATGAGCCCCACTACCACGCGGTGGCGGCAGACACTACGCCGCACACCTACGCAGTTACACTGAACTGCCAGCACGGTGCTTTCTCCCGGGGTCACTGTAGGCTTCGCGGAGTCTGACAGCTATTGGGCGCAGTTAGCTCAGTTGAGTGGCGGTCCTCCGCCAGGTTTCGCTCCGGTGATTACACCGGTGGTGGGCCTGGACGGGCACTTGACACGCAACGCAGTTGGGCGCTCGTTCATTAGTTAGTAGCGTCACGGCAGTAAAAGGTGTTGTGGCGTTAGTACTGTACGTGAAAGAGTCACCTAGTTAGTATTTACATGAAACAGTCACTTAGTTAGTGCTTTAACTGCATGAAACAGTCACCTAGTTAGTACTTTGCATGAAATAGTCACCTACTAGATCAAATAATGTGCCACTACTAAAGTAGACCATAAGCCAAATAAAAGCTCATGAGAGAAGCACGCTGGAAATGGCTACCAAGGTGTGGAATGCCCAAACGGTAAAGGAATGACAAATTCCTGACCTAAGAACTTACAATAATTATCTGTGCAAAATAAGGCTAGGAAACCCCCATTAAGCTGCACTGCAAAGGGGCATGTAATATGTCACGGCCTACCACCAGTGGTACGCCCAATGGAAGGTAACCATGCCAAAAGTAGTCAGATAACACACCACACAGCTATGTACAAGCCTATGATATGTAAATAAGAGTAGGCTAGTCTAGTAATAAGAGTAGAACAAAATAAAATAATACATATATGCCAAGAAAATCATAAAAAAACTAACATACGCTACTAACCATACCAACCATTTATCTATCTGCTACTGAAATGCAGGCAAACAAATACCTTATCAGCAGCTACTGTGTGGTAAGATGACACCAACACTACAGCTGGCCAGCATTGAAAACAAGCCTGGGTACCCGGGCTCATATGCTATGGACAGTATAAATACAGCCTCAATAAAAAAATTAAAAATTCTGAGCAGGGCAACTTTTCGTGAATCTATGGTAATCGATTTAAGGTAACTAGATGCTCGGTGCGGGGAGTCTATTCTTATTGGGGTGTCAACGGCCACGCGCGCGAAGCAACTACCATTTTCGTTTGGCTTGATTGAAGCTAAAAATAAAGTTATTTCGGTGGTGAGCAAAGCGAAATTAGTCAAAACATGATGTACATGAGAGATTGTCACACAGGTGGATATTGGATATGAGTGACACGAGGTCAACAGGTACATTATGTCATCAGTCGGAACTATGATAGAGTTCCATACACACAGTTATATTATTAGAAATGCATAGATAAATACATACAACACTTAGAAACATGAAATAAAAAAACTATGTCATCTAAACAATCTATTCTATATTACTATATACATTATAAGACATAAAAATAAATATAAAAATATAGAATTTAATAATAATTAATTTAAGATTCACTTTTCCAAAAGCAAGTGTCTGTTGAGAGCTTAGCTAAAAGTGTGATATATTACAAAAAAATAAAACTTCACTTTTCTGAAAGCAAGTGTCTGTTGAGAGCTTAGCCAAAAGAGTGTTGACATTTTTTCATGAAAATTCACTTTTCTGAAGGCGAGTGTCTATTGAGAGATCAGCTAAAAGAGTGGTGTCTTTTATTGTGGAAGAGAATTTCTACAAAACTGATGAGATATTCTTGTTCTTTCATTATTCAATTATTTGATTTTTCATTCTCATAGCACTAAGATGAATTAGAGATGAATGTATCTGGTATGTTATTCATATTCCTGCACTGAGATGAAAGAGACAAGAATGATTGTGGTATATTTCTTCATCTTGTCAAAGACAAAGGTGGGAAGAGCTAAGCTCACATATCTTTCTTGATATATTTTTTTGAGATAACTACAAAACAGTTTGAACTACAAAACTGAGCTTGTATATACTTGAAAGGTGTTTGCTGGGACTATGCCAAGAAACATTATAAAAATGCTACTAACTATAAAATGTTTATTATAAGATGGTGTTGGCTTATCTTCCATGACATAAAATTGTTGAATATTGTCATTTTGATTGTCATGAAATGGTGGTTCATTTGAAATTCATGGATATAAAAATTGTTGAATATTGCCTTTGGTTGTCATAAAAGGTAGTTCATTTGAAATTCATGGACATAACAAAGTCGAATATTGCCTTTGGTTGTCATGAAAATGCTGGTTCATTAAAATTCCTGGACATTAAAAGAAATCAGTAGAATACTGTCATTGATTGACAAGAAAGGCAGTTCATTTTAAATTCATGGACATTAAAAGAAATCAGTAGAATACTGTCATTGATTGACAAGAAAGGCAGTTCATTTTAAATTCATGGACATTAAAAGAAATCGGTAGAATATTGTCATTGATTGTCATGAAATGTAGTTCATTTGAAATTCATGGGCATACAAATTGTCGAATATTGCCTTTGATTTTTATGAAATGGTAGTTCATTGGAAATTCATGGACATAAAGATTGATTGAATATTGTCATTAATGATCATAATTATTAACTTAATGCTGTCATTGACATTGTTTATATTAATCTAGGAAGATGATTAATTGTCTCTGAGGTGGAAAATGCATATTGTTATGTTATAATCTATGTATTAGATTTAAGGAGTGAAACAAAAATACTTTGAGAGTGCAGGTATTATTATTATTATTAAATATGAGACTTTACTAAATAAAACTCAGATGATGGTTTGATAAATGCGAAGGAAGTGCAAATCCTTCACCGAGTTAGACAGTCGGAAAGATGAAATGGGTGAGCCAACCGTATCGATTAGGGACTAAATGGTAGTAACACCAAAGCCAGCACTGTGAATATCAAGACCAAGCATCAATACCATCAATATTGCAACACTAACACAGTAGTTCATTGGAGAACACTGGCATATATAATTAAATCGAAGAAATAATCGATATAACACCAAAGGAGACAATTAACATGAAGGAATGTCGGCAACTGCTGAAGAAATTCATGGAAAACTGCGACAGCAAGTAATATTGCAGCTAAAACCTAGAAATCTATTATTATTTAATAATATAGATGTAGCCATTGTAAATTCAAAGTTCGAAGCGAACTGCTGTCATTGCTTTGTTTACCCTTTTGAGGATGAGTTTACGCATTCTGTCATTCGTGCTATTTTGGTTAAAGGTCATATTTGATGTTAGATACGTGTACATAACATGCAAAACGACATTTTGAAGCTATTTCTGCCTTTATTTCCACTCAAAACGACTTATTTTTGGTGAAATCAGAGTATATGGTTGGTTTCTACAAGAAAATAGTCTGTGAAACTAGGTCATCGATTCAAACCACTTAAGTCTTTTTTTCCCATAGAGCTGAGATCCGCAATGTTATGCCTATGGAGACCTATCGAACAACCACACGTCTACCATCGATGTCGTCGGGCTTCACCGAGTTTGACAGTCGGAAAGACGCAATGGGTGGGCCAAGCGTATCGATTAGGGACTAAATGGTAAGTATGTGTAAAATATTCCGATAATCAGCAGAGGGGGGAAATGGAAATCCTCTATTATTATTCTGTGCGGCCGGCCAAGAGTGTGTGTACATGTATGTTGTGTATATATATATGGCTTGGCCCATGCTTGAGGGCAGGTAATTATAGACATAGGGATGATTGGTAGGTCTGGATGTGAGTGCACTCATGCTGAGGTAGGGGTTAATGCACACAGGGGTCAAGGTTGGTGGTGGCCACAGGTCAACCACCTCTGGTGGTGGGTAGACCACTGGTGGTCATGGTAACCAGAAATGCTGATTGGTTGGAGTGAATGGCATGATCGTATACCCAGAATCCATGTACTATATATAATAAACCAGAGGGGCTTGGACTCTCTCTTATACTCTTACTTTTGCTCTTGTGAGCCAGTTACCGTCCCCATATTTACTTATGGGTGACTTTAACGGCCACAACCCACTGTGGGGAAGGACCACTAGGAACCCAAAGGGCAAGAGGATTGAGGACCTTGTGGACGGTCATGCAGTGTGTGTATTGAACGATGGTTCATGCACATATCTGCATCCCCCCTACTGAACATACTCTGCCATCGACCTCGACATTGTTGAACCAGAGCTGGAGCTGGACTTTTCGTGGAGGGTCTGGAACGACCTCTGCGGGAACGACCACTTCCCAATTATTCTTAATTGTGAAGGGGCATCTCGCGTAGAGCGAGAGAGGAGCTGGCGGCTGCATCAAGCCGACTGGCCCTCCTTCCGGACCCTATGCCGCGAGGAGTTCACTCCAGACATCAGTGACATTGACTCCTTCACTGAAATGCTGAGGTGGATCACAGAGAAAATTCTTCCGAGGACTTCTGCAACTCCCAAGCATCTGACGCCTCCATGGTTGGATGACAGCTGTAGGGGTGCTATTAAGGAACGTAAGGAAGCTCAGCATAGATTCCACAGGAGACCGACTGCTGAAAATCTGGCGCACTTTAGAATTCTGCAGGCTCGCGCTCGCAGAACAATCAAAGAAGCGCGGAGGCAGTGCTGGAGACGATTCGTTTCTGGCATTACCATGGGCACGCCGTTGGGCAAAGTCTGGACGATGATCAGAAGAATCAAGCGAAGGGGAGATGATTCTTCTGTAGTCCAGCACTTGAAGAACAATGGCACCATTCTCACATCACTCAATGAAATAAGTAAAGAATTGGCTTGCGCCTTTGCCGGAAATTCGTCTTTGGCAAGCTGCCTCCCGGGCTTTCTGGCCGTCAAGGAACGCCAAGAGCATAAGCTCTTGGACTTTTCCTCTGACGGCAGGGAGCGCTACAACTCCCCATTCAGTATGGGTGAGTTGAGGTGTTCTCTAGAAAGCTTGCATGATACAGCACTTGGACCTGATGGAATCCATTATCAATTCCTTGAGCATCTCCCCAAATCTGCACTGAGACTGTTGCTTCAACTCTTTAACAACATCTGGGAGTCGGGTGTCGTCCCCACCTCTTGGCGGGAGGCGACAATAATACCGATTCCCAAACCTGGTAAAGACAAGAATGAAGCTAACAACTATCGTCCTATAGCCCTCACAAGCTGCATCTGTAAAACCATGGAGCGTAAACAAACGCCTCGTCTGGCTACTGGAGTCAGGACACTACTTGTCCGACCTCCAATGTGGCTTCAGATGAGGCCGCAGCACCTTCAACCATTTGGTTCGCATGGAGACCTTCATAAGAGATGCCTTCCTTAAGAAGGAGCACATTGTGGCTGTATTTTTCTCTCTCGAAAAAGCCTATGACACAACGTGGCAGCATGGCATTATGGAGGTTCTCCATGCGATCGGCCTTCATGGTCACCTGCCAAATTCTATTAAGAATTTTCTGGCGCTCAGGCATTTTTGCGTCCGCATCAAGACTACATATTCTAGTCTGCACTCGCAGGAATTGGGAGTACCCCAAGGCAGCATACTGGCAGTGACTCTTTTTGGAGTCAAGGTCAATGGTATTGCTGCCGCTGTTAAAAGGGGGGGGGGGTCTCCTGTAGTCTTTTCGTGGACGATTTTGTTTTGTACTATAGAGGTACTGGTATGAATGTCATTGAGAGACAGCTTCAAATGTGTATAGATGGGATTCACCGATGGTCAGTTCTGAATGGATTCAGACAGTCTGCATGCACTTCTGCCAGTTGCGCAGAGTGCATGCAGAATCAGAGCTGACCCTCGATGGGGATCCCATAAAAGTTGCCAAAGAAACCAAATTTGTGGGTCTCACTTTTGACATGAGGCTGTCTTTCGTGCCTCATATCAAGTACCTCAAAACGCGATGCCTGAAAGCGCTAGATGTTCTGAGGGTGTTGTCCAGTTCAGAGTGGGGTGCGGACAGAGATGTTCTGCTCGCCGTGTACCGAACCCTAGTTCGGTCACGGCTAGATTATGGCAGCATAGTATACAGCTCCACAAGGAAGTCGTATATTGGGCTGCTGGACACGGTGCATCACCAGGGGCTGCGTCTGGCCATTGGCGCCTTTCGCGCCTCTCCAGTTCAGAGCCTATACGTCGAAGCCAATGAACCATCACTTGACACCAGGAGAACCAAACTGGCCATGCAATATGTTGTCAAATTAAAAACAAATGCATTAAATCCTGCGTACAGTTGTGTTTTTGAGACACACAACGACTCCAAGTATGAAGCCAAGCCAAATTTCATTTGGCCCCTGGGGCTCTGGATTAAACCTCATTTGGAGGCTTTGTACTTGGATTTGGATGTATTGGAGGATACCCAGGTCCCAGAACATCCCCCGTGGCCGTTGAGGAAGCCATCGGTCATCCTCCGACTCACAGAACTGAGGAAGTCTGGGACACATCCACTTGAGTATCAACGACTGTACGCAGAGATTCAAGGCCAGTTTGAAGACCACTTCTCCATGAATACTGATGGTTCCAAAGACCTAAGCCAGGCAGCTGCTGCGGGAGTTTGCCAGGGCAAGAAATTTGGCGTTCGCATGCCCGATCAGACCTCAATTTTTACGGCGGAAGCGCGAGCACTCCTTCTCACGTTGGAAGTCATTGAACTATCCAACTACACTAAATATGTAATATACAGCAATTTGTTTTCCTGCCTGCAAGCTGTTGCTGGGCTAAAAACGGACCACCCTTTCGTGGCAAAGGTCATTTACAAAATGAACCAGCTAGCAACAGATGGATATGACATCCACTTGTGTTGGGTGCCTGGCCATGCCGGCATCCAGGGAAATGAATGAGCTGATCGGGCTGCGAAGGAGGCTCTGAACTATGATGTTGAGCCATGTCTGATACCGCACTCTGATCTGAAACCACTAATAGCCACCCACATCAAATCCAAATGGCAACATGAGTGGGATGAAAACATTAGTAAATTTAAAGAAATTGAACCATCTGTGGGAAAACCACCACATTCTCATGTGGGGGGTCGGCGGGACCAAGTGGTCCTTAGCCGCTGCTGTATTGGCCACTCATGGCTAACACATGATTTCCTGCTCAAGGGGGACCCTCGCCCTGAATATATTGGATGTCAGTCCCCACTGACAGTCAAGCACATTTTACTAAACTGTGTTGATTTTATGGCACTGTGCAAACAATTTTACACTGCAAACAGCATGCATGACCTTTTTACTAAAGTTAAACAAGAAGACATTTTAGCATTTTTGAGAGCAGCTGGTCTGTACCACCTCATATAGTTCATTAAAACAATTTGATTAATTAATTCTTTCATCTATTTGATTTAATTATATGATTTAGCTTTTAAAAATTCATAAGTGCCTATTGACACATAATTGATTGTATGCTTTTACATCATATGTAAAGGCGATGGTTGAATAAAAACAAACAATTCTCGCCGTGAATATGGCCTATGCTGACGACACGGCGTAAAGAAACCACCAATCATTACTTTTGCTTTACTTTCTCTTTGTCTGTATTGTTTTTCACTTTAGCCTACCTACATAGCCACAGACTCGAACACCCACTCTACATAATGATATAATGAATATACTTAAGACAAAACTAACCATAGTTAAGCATTTTGAGCTAAGAAACATGCAACTCCACATAAAACAATGTCACTCTTAGGCTGATATCCACATCACCATTATTAATTCTTGTTCTAAATATTAAAATGCCAAATGTGTCAACAGAAAATTGTTTCAGAGAAATATATAACCAATGTTTGATTACACATACTCATGTACTAGGTCTATATATGTTATTAACCATAGCTAGGATATTAATCAAAATGATTAAAATAAGTAAAACTGACTATGGCTAGGGCTCTAACACTAGTCTGGGTGACCAGATTTGTCTAGATCTAAATGCAGATGGCATACGACATGCTGATTAGATTGGTGCAAATGCAATGCTAGATAAAAGATTAACATCTTAATTTATTATATGTATTTTTTAGTTA
Organism: Branchipolynoe longqiensis; assembly: GCA_030323885.1. Lineage (NCBI taxonomy): Eukaryota > Metazoa > Annelida > Polychaeta > Phyllodocida > Polynoidae > Branchipolynoe > Branchipolynoe longqiensis. The sequence goes on along the minus strand of CM059199.1, from coordinate 76,904,582 downwards.
GTATTCTATGTTTCAAACAAGAGCTGAGATTAGCTGAATCTAGCACATTTCATAGCTGCACCCAGTGTATTAGCATGTGCCATATGCTTTGCGGGGGGTTGTTTTGCTTCCCGACATCCCACAATGCACCGCGAACTAGTCTATTCAGCCATCCCAGTCAGTAGGCCTATGTTAGAAGCACAGGAACGCACTGTGTCTATCGGCGCAACAGTCACTGCCTGTCCGTGGGCTTCCCCCCCTGCCACCCTCTCGACATCTATCGGCGTAATATTTGATCTAATGTGAAGTATTTGCTAAGACATTTTCATGGCCTAATTTCCCTGCTATCCCGATCAGAAACACATATTATTAAATAAAGAACTAATAAGCCGTGTTTACACGGGAGAGTTAATTCGCTTCATATAAATCGCCTTGCCTAGTTCGCCTCACATTCACCGTCTAAACGCGAATCTGGGGCGGATTAGGGCTGATTCGCTTCATATGATTCACTTTATGTAAACCACCTTGTGAGGTGGTTTATATGAAGCGATTCAGCTGGTTCCTGGGCGGCGACTAAACAAATAGCAGTACTCGCCGGCTACAGGCTCACTAAGGCTGCTGGTTCCCGGCGCCGACACACTTTCAAACTCAGTCCGTGTAAACGCGCCACTACATCGCTTCATATAAATCGATTTGCCTAAATCGCTTCACAATTTCCCGTGTAAACACGGCTATAGTAGGGTACGGTAACTAATTTAAATCACACAAGAAAAGTCAAACTCAACTTGGATTCAAACTCTCTGCATACTTTACCACTAACTGCAGAATCAAGCTCAGATCTTTACTGTACTAGTAGTCTTGATTACAAGACAAGACGGCCGAATCAGTAAGAGCGCTCATTGCCTTCGTGTTCAAATGTTGACAAAGTGAAACTACTCAGCTTCAAAAGTGATACTAGCTAACCTGGCGCGCGGCATTACAACTAAACTAGGATAGGACAAGGACTGGTTTCCTTAGTACCGGTGTTACAGTTTCCATGGCATGTTATGTATCTGTGTCAGCGGTAACCATGACGTAACGATGACGTCATGTATGGGGGGTGCTAGGATGACGTAAGATAAATAAACAGTTCCATAACGCAGCTCAAGGTGTTCACACTTCATTACATGGTGTCAGATGTATTGAACGAACTTAACGACATGGCGTTAACGGGATTAAAAACCCCGTCTCATTTAAATGTGGACGATAACATGGCTATGGAATGGAGGTCGTGGTTGCAGGCATATGAGATATATGCGACAGCATCGGGTGCTTCTTCCAAGTCGGAAAAAGTACAGTGCTGTGTATTCCTTCATGTGGCGGGCCGAGACGCGCAGAAGATCCACAAGACCTTGAAGATTGATGCAACAAACAAGGATAAAATCGGCCCCACTCATCGATGCATTTAATGAATACTGTGAAGGTAAATCTAACATTACGGTGATTCGATATCAATTCAACTCGTATAACCAAACGAGTGAAAACATTGACGCTTACATACGAGAAGTTAAATCGCGTGTCACACATTGTTGCTATGACAATTTAGAGGATTCGTTGTTGTGTGATAGACTGGTATGTGGTGTCAAAGATAATATGTTACGGAATCGACTGCTACAAACACCGAATTTGTCGTTGGATCAATGTGTTCAGATGTGCAGATTAAGCGAGCACAAAGCGGCGCAATTAGTGAATACCGATGTTACTGCAGAGGAGGGCGTGGCCAGCATTTCTTCTGCGAACGGGCGTCGCCATGGTTTCATGACGCGACCGTCACAACCGTGGACACCGCCTACGTCAATGAGGTTTCGACAGGCAAGACAACAACCCGGGCAATGTGATAAATGCGGTTATAATCATCAAAAAGGGAATTGTCCGGCTCGTGGCAAGGAATGTGACAGTTGCCACAAGCTGGGGCATTTTCGCAGAGTTTGCCGGGCACGGATGACAAATGCTGTGCCAGTTAACGAAGTACATGTTGACCCTAGTAACCTTGACGACGTGCCGGAGGATGTGGGTCAAACATATGATTTGTTCGTCGGAGCGGTGTACAGCAACGCAAATAGTGGACCTGGATTGTGGTTCACAACATTGAACATTGGCAACGTTGAGGTGTCTTTCAAAATGGATACGGGTTCTGAGGCTAACATTCTACCGTTGGATGTATACCGCAAGCTGGAGAACGTAGTGTTGAACCCGTCCAAATGTCACCTCGTAACATACAATGGTGATCGCATAATACCATCAGGGGAAATACAGCTAGACATCAGCGGAAAACAACTAAAATTTCAAGTAACAGATGCGGGGAGCGCCATCCTGGGAAAAGTAGCATGTGTTGATTTAGGACTGATCGCTCGTGTTGATGTTGTTCAAGACAAATTGAATGGATCTGACGCACATGAAATGGTAAATAAATATTCGGATGTATTTGTTGGTCTAGGCCTGATAAAAGTAAATGCTATGATACATGTTGATGCATCTGCACCTCCTGTCATTGACCCTCCACGTAGGATACCTGTGTCTATTACAGATGATGTTAGGCAAGAACTAGACCGTATGTTGAACTTAGGTGTAATTGTAAAGGAGGATGACCCTACACCATGGGTCAGCTCTATAACCATTGTAAGGAAGCCAGGCAAGATTAGGATCTGTTTAGACCCAACAAAATTAAACAGGGCTATACTACATGGCCCATATCCGGTACGTACCGTTGAGGAGGTCGTGTCTCAAATACACGGATCCAAATTCTTTTCCGTATTAGATGCCAATAGTGGTTACTGGCAGGTAGAGCTGGATCACAATAGTTCAAAACTATGTACCTTTAATACCCCGTGGGGCAGATTCCGTTACACAAGGTTGCCGTTTGGTATCAAGACGGCGGGTGACATTTTCATCAAAGAAATGAATGACATGTTACGAGATATGAAAGGGGTTCATGTAATTTCAGACGATATCTTGGTTCATGGCAGAACCGTACAGGAACACAATGAACGCCTGGAAGCGGTATTATCCCGTGCCAGGGAAATGAATCTTAAACTAAACCCTAAAAAGTCAAAAATTTGCCAAACCAGTGTTAATTATGTAGGTCATTTAATCACTGCTGACGGATTAAAGCCTAATGAAGAACGCGTACAGGCAATAATAGACATGCCGGATCCAACTGACAAACCTGCTGTACAAAGATTCTTAGGCATGATCGGTTATGTCAGCAAATTCATAAATAACATGGCACAGATAACTAAACCTTTACGAACAGTCATAGAAAAAAATGTAGCTTGGCACTGGGATGATCCGCAGAGAGCAGCGTTTAATAAACTGAAGCAATTGTTAAGGGATGCACCTGTCCTAAAATATTTTAATTGTAAGGAACAAATAACATTGCAAGTAGATGCATCCAAATATGGGTTAGGGGCGACTCTGTTCCAAAATGACCAACCAGTTGCAATGGCTTCTAAGGCTTTAGATGATTGTCAAGTCAGTTATGCCGTTATAGAGAAGGAACTTCTTGCCATATGTTTTGGATGTAAAAAGTTTCATGAATATATTTTTGGCAATAGTATAATTGTTCAAACTGATCACAAACCATTAGAATCTATTATGTTGAAGCCCATCCATGAACTATCGGCACGTATGCAGCGCATGAGGATGAGATTGCAAAATTATAATTTAAAAGTAGTTTACACTAAGGGGTCAACGCTTTTTTTTGCAGATACATTGTCCAGGGCGCACACATCTAGCATAGAGCCAAATGACCTCTTCGATAAAGACGTTTCGGTGGCGTCCGTGGATGTTGATAAGGATATAGTGCAACGGGTTGTATCAGCAACCAAAATGGACAAAACATTGCAAGAAATAATAAATTTGACTGTCAACGGTTGGCCAGATAATAGCAAAAAGGTATCGCCAAATATTAGACCGTTCTACACTTACAGTAGAGACATAACATACTCTGAGGGTTTAGTATTTAAGGGTTTGCAAATTGTTATTCCTAGAATATTGCAACCAGATGTTTTAGATAAGATACATGAATCGCATTTAGGGATCATCAAGTGTAAACAATTAGCGAGGGACACTGTATTCTGGCCCGGAATGAACGCCCAAATAGAAGACAAAGTTGCCAGATGTCAGATTTGTCAAGAGTTCCGAAATGCGCCCCATAAGGAACCTCTGATAAATCACCCGATAGTAGACATCCCATTTCATAAAATAGGGGTTGACCTATGTCATTCAAACGGTTTAAATTATTTGATCATTGTTGATTATTATACAAAATTCCCGGAGGTTATACATATGCATGAGACTACAAGCAAAGCTGTTATCGTTGCCCTTAAGCAGACATTTGCTAGATACGGTATACCAAGATATGTCGTGTCCGATAATGGGCCTCAATTCAAAAGTGTAGAATATACTAGTTTCTCTAACAAATATGGCTTTGAACCTGTTTATACTAACCCAATGCATTCACAAAGCAACGGCCAAGCTGAACGGTGTGTACAAACGGTCAAAGGTATATTAAAGAAGTCAGCAAAAGGTGATCGTGATATGTATTTAGGCCTATTGAATTACAGGAACACACCATTGCAAGGTATGGGGGCATCTCCATCACAATTGCTAATGTCTCGCACATTAAGAACCAGAATGCCTATGTTAGAGGTCCGTCTGAGACCCCGACTGCAACCATCTAAATTGGCATTGTTGAAACAGGTTCAATTCAATCAAAAGAGGTATTTTGATAAACGAGCTGGAAAAACATTAAGGACGCTTCAGGCAGGTGATATAATAAAATATAAAGATCACAAGAATGAGTGGAGGGATGGTAAAATCATACAAAGTAATACGCCTGGACCAAGAGACTACAGAATCATGAACGCGGACAATACGGTGGTGCGCCGTAACCGAAAGTTCATATTTAAATGTTCCCCTCCCAATAAAAATAATATGAGCAAGAATAAAAATGCTCGATTAGAAGTAAATGCAGACAACATTTCCGACACCCAGAAAGATATGAATGGCATAAAGCAGCCATATCAAACTCGTTACGGTCGATATATTCGCCGACCAGATAGATTGGGTGTTCTTGCATAAGTAGACCTTAAGTTAACTCAAGACTAATTATCCTGTTGGGAGAAATGTTATTGCCATAAAAGAGCAAGAATGACTATGGATCACATCTAGTAAATGTTCACAGAATACGGTATATCTAGTATTAATATCATATTCTTCGCACAGCTCCAATAATACATGTCGTTGATGGGGTGTGCATTGTGTGGTTGTTATCAAGTGGTGTCGTAGTGTTACCATAATGCCACACAAACAATTAATGGACTCATATCTGAGGCTAGGTTAAGTGTGTAATAGATTTAAGACAATCTTGTTCTGTTACGTTTATCAATATCGGTATAAGGTAATACATCATAGGAATAAGCGTTTCCATGGAAAGGAGATGTTATGTATCTGTGTCAGCGGTAACCATGACGTAACGATGACGTCATGTATGGGGGGTGCTAGGATGACGTAAGATAAATAAACAGTTCCATAACGCAGCTCAAGGTGTTCACACTTCATTACATGGCACACCAGTTTCGATGGCACACCAGTTTGCGAGGGACACTTCCATTCAAATGCATTGTGAATGGCCGTGAGTGATCTTCATACAGAAAAAGTCAAATATCTCTCAAATTACACCACCTAGAAACAAACCGCTTGGTACACATATAGAAAACATCTTTACCAAAAAGATTATATTACATTTATAAGGTTAGGTTTCTTGATTTTTATTAATTTTGAATAAAACTAATGTTTTGCACTGCGCGTACCATCAAACTCAAAGCATTGTCAATGGTCGTGAGCAATCTGCATACAGAAAATACAGCAAAAGTGAAATATCTCTAAAACCACACCACCTAGAAACAAATCGCTTGGTACACATATAGAAAACATCTTGACCAAAAACATTATAGTAAATTTATAAGGTTAGTGACGATGCTGTTCGATTTTGACGCATGCGCAGAAGCGATGTGTCCCTTGCAAACTGGTGTGCCACGGAAACTGCAACACCAGCACAATGTGACTGGCTGGGATATCGGGTCATGGTTCCGGTGGCCTGATCTTCCAGTGGGGGAGGACATAAAACCCCAACAAACCAACAAATGCTGCAGTGGCACTAGACAGGTTCCATTACCCATCTTAGCCGCTAGGTGCCGTCTGTGTGCATCCACATGGGTCCCGCGCAAAGGTCGCTGGCGGCGCATAGTGGCAGATTACTGAACTAATACTTTTGTAAACCAGAGCAGTGTTCAAAATGTTTCAAACAATGATTTATGACTATTTATTACCACTGCACACACAGATTTGTTAAATTAGGGGCTATAATAGCTGAACATTTATAATCATCATCTATCTAATACATTTATCATATTAAATTGCAAACTGATGTGGATATATCAACCCAGCTTCCCAACACTTTTTCTAATGGGTTACTTATACCCCAGTCACACGAGAGCCATCGTTCGCCGCCAACCTCCTTATGACCAAAAGGTCGCCAACCTCCCAGTCATACCCCGGTCACATGAGGCCTGCGTTCGCTTACAATCGTCAAAACGTCCTCATTGCACCCTCCTTAAGTGCTGTTGCCACGAGGACGCCAACCTCCCGGTGTCCATTCCTTCTCAGTCTGATAGCTTGCATATGCATATCCACGCTACCAGTATCTTATTGTGTATTTTCTCAATCAGCTTTGTAGACAAACAATCTCATTGGTCAATCTAGAGTGTGGGAGGTGGGAGGGGTGTGGTGACCCACCCCACCTGCTGGCCTACCCAACATGCATTGTTATCTCACACAGTATGCTTGGACAGATGCAATGTTATCTCACACCTGTGCTGGTGTAGGGCTGCTACCTGCTCTTCAGACAGCTTATCAAAACACTATCAGCATTCACACTCCGAGACTCTAGTAAATACTTACACTTTAGAATGCACATAACATCATAAACAATTCCAGGTAAGCCGATACATTAAAACATACCTATACATTCTTATTCCAGAGTTATTATCTCCAGTGGTGTTATTTGATGAATACACTTGTGGACAATTTGACATTAATTACACTCACACATGACTTACATCAGTGCACCCATAACAATAGGTTCAATATTATTAACATGGCTTATAACAATGATTGAAATGACTTAAATATTATTAGAATGGTTTTATATAATTATTTGATTATTAGAATGGTCATAACAATGATTGAATAACTTAGATATTAATATGGTTTTGATATAAGTGTCACAAAAAAGGATATTCTTGTTTCAAAGGAAATTACTTTTATTTGTAATACCGACCCAAAACGTCAGAATATTTTACAATGTGTCGCATCTGCTTTGTCTTCAATTTGTTTGTTTATGTTTGGCTAGAACAAGCAATTTCTTGCTAGTTGCTTTGATTTAGTTATGCCCAAATGTGTTCCGTGAAGTGCTTCTATTATCCTGTCTCTTAGTTTTGCTGGAACTGTGATGCGGTTATCTTTCATGACCAAATTGTTTTCTACTGTCAAGTCGTCTTTGGTCGTAATGGGAGAAAATGGCCGGAGAGGAGAGCGCGTGGCAGGGCTCGGAGAGTGGCTGGAGGCAGCAGGCGGGCAGGGTTATGAGGCGGGCAGGGTTATGAGGCGGGCAGGGTTATGAGGCGGGCAGCGCGGAGATTAAAGTTGCACAGTCCGATGGTTTTCTGTTATTTACTGAGATAAACATATTAGGTTGATTGTTATAATCTACCTTAGTTTAGTTTGAAGTAACTTTTATTTTAACTGGTTAACTTTTTAGATATTTGAAGTGCGAGCATGCAAAATTAATTTTGGCAAGCACGCCAAAACTCTGACCCCATAGGCTTCTGCAGTAACGGGTTCTATTAAATTGACTCGGTATTTCCTTATATGTGGAAGACACAATAATAAGTGACACCACTATCTAAGGTGGATATGTAGAATCAAGTCTAGATAGTTGCTTTGGTTTAAAAAAATTGATGTTTTCATCGGACTATGCAGCTTTATGATTGATTGATTGATTGATTGGTGGTTGCTTTACGCCGTGTTGGCAGCATAGGCCATATTCACGGCGAGAAATGTTTGTTTTTTGTTCAAACCATCGCTTTTACATGTAAAAGCAGACAATCAATTATGTGCCAATAGACACTAATTAAATTAGAAAGCTCACAATCATATATCTGTGGTCAAGGGAAACAAATTCCCATAGAAAAAGAAAAGTTTCATTAATAATTAATAGAATCCATTTAGTAAACTATATAAGGTGGTACAGTCCAGCTGCCCTCAAAAAGGCTAAAATGTTTTCCTGTTTTACCTTAGTAAAAAGGTCACGCATACTGTCTGCAGTGTAGAACCAACGCCTATGCAGCTTTAAGTAAGGGGATAACCGTCGCGAGGGGGGGGGGGGGCGCCCCTCGAGCCTTCCCCTCCCTTTTGGTGGAGGGCTGCTCGGGCCTCCATCAACCTCACCGACTTTTGTTCTAGCCTCTTAGCCTCCTTACTTATTACTCACATCATCCTGTATTATCCTGTTGTTCCTGTCATTATCCTGTTGATTACCATTACCCTGTATTATCATTGTTCCTGTCATTATCCTGTTTGACTCTGATTGTCTCGCACTTCATGAATAAAGTGCTTTTTCTTCCACCCCTGCCTCCTCGTTCCTTCCTCGTCGCCCATCATACCTATTGTCTTAAAGAAGGTGTTTGTGTCTGTGCTGTGTCCCACCCATTTTCAACCTTGTTTATTAACTGGTGCATCATATTGTCAGTTTCATACTCTTTGATAATTTTAGTTAGCAGGTTTGATGGCTGTGCATCGATTGCAGCAACGCTCAGTGTGTCATCGACCAGGTCAGTCTGACCGAGTTTTGTACTGTGTGCTCTCGACGTGTCTGCAAAAAACTTCAGATACCCATTAACGTGATTTAACTTGATATTGTAGTTCTGTAGTAGCATCCGCATACGTTGCATTCTATATGACAATTTGTGAATGGGTTTTTGCATGATAACCACAATAGGTTTGTGGTCTGTCAGAATTTGGACTTCTCTGCCGAAAATGTAGTCATGGAATCATTGACAGCCAAAATATATTGCCATTTCTTTCTCGGTGCTAGCGTAGCCACTCAGCGCTTGATCTAAAGTGCAAGATGTGAGTGGGATGGGTCTACCATCTTGCATTATGACTGCACCGTCCAGATTGACATGCGTCTACTTAAATCACAATAGGTTTATCGACATCATAGTATAATATTACTGAATGCCTGGCCACGTTTGGGACACCAGATAATACTACAAAAACTCTCCCCTTCATACCACTTATCTATCAACTCATTAACCAATGCTAAGGAAGAATGAAGACAAGTCACACAGATAAACAGTGGAGAAGTTGTGATTTAATAACACAACTCCTGTCCACCTACCAGTGACCTAGCATCCACACACCTTACCTTCTAGCCACACAAAATCTCATTACCACTTTAGCCTGTATAGAGAGCAGTGCCTACAGCACATGAGACAGGAGTCCTATGGCTGTGTACACACTCAATTGGAATAGACGAATTTTGATAGCATCAGACAAAGTGTCTGGGGTTCCTGCTCAAGAGTAGGTGTGTCTCACTCAAGAGCCAGGAGTAGAGTTCATATATCCTGACGTCCTCATATCGGAAAATTTTACAATGTCATAATGGGAGTGGGATATGATTACTTTTAGTTTATATAACATCGTCCCCACTCCGTCGCACAAGAATAATAATGCTCTCTGCCAATATCTAATTCTTGACCGAAAATCCGTATATTTTTACAATAGTATGGCAGTACAGGAGTGGTTTTTAGTTTAGTTTTAAGCATGTAGTATGCAGCCTGTTGCTCGTTCTGCCAGTTCCACACCACATCTTTGTTTAAAAGCGTATGTAGTGGTTTTGCAATTTCGGACATGTTCGGTATGAATTTGTGTACATATCCAACCATGCCTAGAAATCGCTGTACACCTTGTTTATCTTCTGGCTCTGGCATATCGACTATTCCTTGGATTCTGTCTGGATCCGATGTTACGCCCTGCTGAGTGAGCTTGTGGCCTACGTATTTTACCGATGTTTTGCAAATTAATGACTTAGAAGCGCTTAGTTTTAGATTAACCGATCTAGCTCTGTCTAGTACTGCTTTTAGTCTACCATTGTGTTCTTAGCTAGTTGACACACATACCAAAGTATTGTCTGAGATGAGTGACAACCGTGAAGTAGCGACATGGAACTCATGATGTGGCCTGACTGAGATTGATTGATCGATGGTTGCTTTACGCCGCGTCGACAGCACAGGCCATATTCACAGCAAGAACTGTTTGTTTTAATTCAAACCATCGCTTTTACATGTAAAAGCATACAATCAATTTTGTGACACTCGTGAATTTTTAAAACTCAAAATAACATAGTTTCTGGTCAAGCTAAATAAAATTCTAGATTGATTGATTGATTGGTGGTTGCTTTACGTCATGTCAGCAGCATAGGCCACAATCACGGCGAGAAATTCTAGATAAAAGTATTATTCACTGATGAAATTTGTTTAATAAGCTATATGGGGTGGTACAAACCAGCTGCCCTCATAAAGGCTCAAATATTTTCTTGTCTTACTTTAGTAAAAAGGTCATACATGCTGCTTGCAGTGTAAAATTGTTGGCGCAGGGCCGTAAAATTGTTCGCGCAGGGCCATAAATATGTGTTCTCTGTAGTCTCATGGTTAGAGTGTTGAACTTGTAATCTGAAGTTGTTTGGTGTTGTGGGTTCAAACCCCATACAGGACAAAACGTTTTTACATTCAAGAACAAAAAACCGTTTTCTTTCTATGTGTTTCTAATTGGATTAATGCAAATGTAATTGTACTAACATATATTTTACATTAAAGCAAATATATTTCCTGTTTGAACTACTCTAAAGAAAATTGAAAATACCTCAGTTTTACTCTCCCATCTCTCCACTCACCCATCCATTTTCAAAACAACAGCTGCCAGCTACAGATGACTCCTACAACTTGGTCTCTTTGACAACTTTTATGGGGTCATTTCCGATGGTTTGAACAACATTTCTTGCCGTGAATATGGCCTATGCTGCCGACACAGCGCAAAGCAACCACCAATCAATCAATCAATCCAATTGTTAAATTAGGTCCATGGTGAAGAGTCCGTAAAAGACAAAAGCCTGTCTGATGACATCCTCATGAGGTGTCCAGTCCACTGGAGATTCTTTTTGATCAGAAGATCTTCCATAGAGGGCAGCCCGGTCCGTTCGAATATTTCCTTATTTGTCACTTTGTCCTTCCAGGTTAGCCTCATGATTGAACGCAGATCTTGCATCATGAAGGCATGCAGCTTTTTCAACTGTCGTCTGTACACTGTCCAGGCCTCGGCTCCGTATAGTAGGGTGGATAGCACAATTGCACGGTAGATCTTTCCTTTGACCCGAATGGACACATGGTGGTTGTTCCAGAGTCTCTGGTGTAGTCGGCCGAAAGATGCGCTAGCCTTGGCCATCCTCCTCTGTATTTCAGCATCAATGAGTCCATCGCTTGATATAGTGCTTCTGAGGTAGGTGAATTCCGGAAGAGTTCAGCTTATTTCCGTCAACCATGATCTCCTCCTCTCGGGTTCTTGTAGAGTTGGGTTGGTACAGCACCTCCGTCTTCTTGATGTTAATCTTCGGGCCAAGCTTCTTTGATGTATCGGAGAAAGCGTCCACTATTTTCTGGATCTCTTCAGCAGAGTGGGCAACCAGTGCACTGTCATCTGCGAATAGCAGCTCTCTCACCAGTATCCGAGTAGTCTTGGTCTTTGCTCTGAAGTGTGCGACATTGATTAGGTCAGCGCCCTGTCTCTACTGTATATAGATGCCATCCCCATGTCTCGGAAAGCCTCGCCGAGCATTACTGATAGGAAAATGGAGAAGAGCTTGGGGGCCAGTACGCAACCTTGCTTGTCCCCATTGGTAACCCCGAACAATTCTGAAACTTCCCCTCCAACACTAACGTTTGCCATCATTCCTGTATGTAGAGCCTCGATCATAGTTGTGAACGTCTCTGGGAATCCATACTTCCTCAGTAGCTGCCATAGCCCGGTCCTCCCGATTCTATCAAACACCTTAGTGAAATCGACAAATAAGCAGGCAGTACTCTTTATAGATTTGATTATATTGTTAATTTTAATTCCAAAAAGGATAACAGATAGAATGCTACCCTGAGGTTCTCCCATCTCTTGATCAAAAGGATCAGAGAGGGTAACATTGACAAAAAATCTCAAGTTTCGGTTGGATAGAAATTTAGAAATGAAAATGGACAAGTGCCCTCTAAACACCATATTAACCAAATCCTTCAGGATGCCGTACTTCCATGTCGTGTCGGAAGTCTTTTCAAGTTGAGAAAATATGGACACCACATGTTTTGTTTTATGAAAACATTTTGAAGGAATGCTCCTCCCCCGCATGAACCCACACTGGAAGTCGGTTGGATGGTGCTCTGAATCCAGACGACGCGATTGTTAATCATGCATTCAAAAGTTTTACAAATGCAACTTGTAAGCGCTATCGGGCGGTAGTTCCCGGGCTGGCTATGGTCTTTGGTTTGGGGATAGGAATAATGACCTAGGTGGTGAAGTGGTCTGACTGAGGTGGTGAAGTGGTCTGACTGAGGTGGTGAAGTGGCCTGATTGAGGTGAAGTGGCCTGACTAAGGTGAAGTGGCCTGACTGACTGAGGGGGTGAAGTAGCCTGACTGAGTTGAAGTGACCTGACTGAGTTGAAGTGACCTGACTGAGGTGAAGAAGTGGCCTGACTGAGGTGAAGAAGTGGCCTGACTGAGGTGAAGTGGCCTGACTGACTGGGTGAAGTAGCCTGAGGTGAAGTGACCTGACTGAGGTGATGAAGTGGCCTGAAAGTTGAAGTGACCTGACTGAAGTGAAGTGGCCTGACTGAGGTCGTGAAGTGGTTTGACTGAGGTGAAGTGACCTGACTGACTGAGGGGTGGAAAGTAGTCTGAGGTGGTGAAGTAACCTGACTGAGGTGAAGTGGTCTGACTGAGGTGAAGTGGCCTGACTAGGTGGTGAAGTGGTCTGACTGAGGTGGTGAAGTGACCTGACTGACTGAGGGCTGGGAAGTAGCCTGAGGTGAAGTGGTCTGACTGAGGTGGTGAAGTGACCTGACTGAGGGGTGGAAAGTAGCCTGAGGTGGTGAAGTGACCTGACTGAGGTGATGAAGTGGCCTGACTGACTGGGGAAAGTAGCCTGAGGTGAAGTGGCCTGTGGTGAAGTGACCTGACTGACTGAGGTGGTGAAGTGGCCCAACTGAGGTGACGTGGCCTGACTGAGGGGGGGGGGGGAGAGGAGATTAGCTTGAGGTGAAGTGGCCTGCCTGAGTGGGTCTAACTGAGATCATGAAAAGTTCAGATGGCATTAAAATTTAAATTTTCAAAACCAAAACATTTGCCTAGATTTGATAATATACATGCAACTTACATCCTGGTGCAGCCACTAATGATGTTGGTCTTCACAGAAAAGTGAATTCGCGTGGACATGCCTTTACTCAACTCCTGTAAGCTTAAGTAAGTCCTACAGCAGGGAAGCTACTCACAAAACGGGCTAATTTCGTCACCTCCTTCATTATCTGCATTTAGGTCAGACTATTGAAAAAATAGATAATTCTAGTTTTGTTTGGGTTTTACAACTTAGCAACATCCAAGGTCATATCAGGATGGCTACTGATCCGACAGGTCCCAGGAAAATAGGAATTTGTGAACAAATATGTTGGTATTCACATGGAAAGGCACAGTCGAATACGTCAATTATAACGCGTGGGAACTCTATAGAATAGTTTATTAACTTCATATCAGACAGCTTCATTTATGGGGAAATAGCTATTGACGACACCCAAACTCGCACGCTAGGCCCATGTTTGGTGTTGACACTGCTTGGAGCACATGTACTGTGATGAAACCTGCCACGCTGTACGTGACAATAGGCCATTTTATAGACGTTGAAAACCTGACATTTATACTCAGTGCCTAGATCAGAATTAATTTCAGATGTTCCTATTATTTATTTTCAAATTGATTTCACAATTAATTCATTACTTTCTTACAATAGAGAAGTAATGTATTGTCTTGGGTCAATTCTTAGGTTTTAAATTGAAATTCTTCTATAGTGACATGAGCCCTTTGTGAATCCTCTAGCAGTATCATGTAGTTAGTTCTATGTGCATGGTAGGTTATCAGGAATCATGGAGCAGTACGTTCCACAGCAATTACAAAAATAGCTCTGGCTACCGTAAACCAGCGCGTGCACTATCGGTGTCGTAACAGCATATTGCATGGGTGTTTAATCAAATTTATTTCACCATTTGGAGTCTCTTCAGTCCCAATGGATATTACATAGTGTATGAAAAAAGGCAATTTGACAAAATGAAAATAAATAATTATTATCAGCTGCTTGAAAATACACTAAAGCCATTGCTTTAATTGTCTACAAAATTAGATAGACTCGTCGCATCAGTGAAAAACTGGCTGTGAAACTTGCCTCGCGACACCATAAATGAACAAATAGGGAACCAGGGCTGCATTCAGGGTACGCCTCAGAGATGCCTCACCTTTCAGGAATGCCTCGAAAATGGCTGCCGAATTCAGTGGTTTCAGCCAATCAGAGCTGTTCTTTTCAATTGCAAATGGCTGCCATATATGGAGTCGGCCATTTTCCAGGCAACCAACTGCTTTTGCCATTCAGACTAGTGTGACTTCAGGCCTCCGAGGGGCACAATGTACGCGGCCCTGGTTACATGGGGTTATACTAGGTGACAATAGGAAACCTAATGTATCTATCTAAAACATATGACTCAACGGACTAAGTAACTTTCGATGACTTGATTGATGAGTGAAGACTGACACAACGTCATGGATGAGAATGAAGGTCGCGAAGCAACTTGACTGGGGCGATATTGAAGTGCCATCATTGATGAAACGAAGTTGGCGCTGGGCGTTTAGTGCAGGTTCTGCGCCACAAACTGTTCAATAGTAAGCCAGATGTTGACCAGATCAGAGCCAGCTTCCGCACCTCGATGGGCTGTTCCCGCCTTCAGCCCACCTCCCTCGCCTTCAGCCTGCCTGCCCCGCCTTCAGCCTGCCTACCCTGCCTTCAGCCTCGCCTTCAGCCCGCCTGCATCGCCTTCAGCCCGCCTGCCCCGCCTTCAGCCTGCCTGCCCCGCCTTCAGCCTGCCTGCCCCGCCTTCAGTCTGCCTGCCCCACCTTCAGCCTGCCTGCCCCGCCTTCGGTCTGCCTGCCCCGCCTTCAGCCCGCTTGCCCCGCCTTCGGTCTGCCTGCCCCTCCTTCAGCCCGCCTGCCCCACCTTCAGCCCCCCCTGCCCCGCCTTCAGTCTGCCTGCCCCATCTTCAGCCTGCCTGCCCCACCTTCAGCCTGCCTGCCCCGCCTTCAGTCTGCCTGCCCCACCTTCAGCCCCTCCTTCAGCCCACCTGCCCCGCCTTCGGTCTGCCTGCCCCACCTTCAGCCCCTCCTTCAGCCCGCCTGCCCCGCCTTCAGCCTGCCTGCCCCACCTTCAGCCCCTCCTTCAGCCTGCCTGCCCCATCTTCAGCCTGCCTGCCCCACCTTCAGCCCCTCCTTCAGCCCACCTGCCCCGCCTTCAGCCTGCCTGCCCCGCCTTCAGCCCCACCTTCAGGCTGCCTGACCCTCCTTCAGTCTGCCTGCCCCTGCTTCAGCCCACCTGCCCTGCCTTCAGCCCCTTCAGCCTGTCTGCCCCGCCTTCAGCCTGCCTGCCCCGCCTTCAGTCTGCATCCCATGCCTTCAGTCTGCCTACCACACCTTCAGTCTGCCTGCCACGCCTTCAGCCCACCTGCCCCGCATTCAGCCTGCCTGCCATGCTCGCCCCGCGTGAACACGCTGCTCAGGGACCAGAAACGGGTACCAAGCACCCTGACGAATATAGTTGCACCAACATAAAGCCACCGTGGCTTAGTGTGCAAATTGAGTATACTGTCATATTTTCTCTTCAAGAATTTCTTTAAAGGAACACCTGAATGTATCTGCCTAATCAACGGCACTGTAAGAAAAAAACTTGTCCAAACTTGAACCAAAACTAGCTCACACGGTCCAAATGAAATGGGCCAGTTGAGACGGTGGTCAGGTGTCGGGCTGGGCGCGGTCAGGTGTCGGGCTGGGCGCAGTCAGGTGTCAGGCTGGGTGTAGTCAGGTGTCAGGCTGGGCGCAGTCAGGTGTCTGGCTGGGCGCGGTCAGTTGTTGGGCTGGGGGCGGTCAGGTGTCGGGCTGGGCGCTGTCAGGTGTCGGGCTGGGCACAGTCAGGTGTCAGGCTGGGCGTGGTCAGGTGTCGGGCTGGGCATGGTCAGGTGTCGGGCTGGGCGCAGTCAGGTGTCGGGCTGGGCGCGATCAGTTGTCGGGCTGGGTGCAGTCAGGTGTCAGGCTGGGCGCGGTCAGGTGTCTGGCTGGGCATGGTCAGGTGTCGGGCTGGGTGCAGTCAGGTGTCAGGCTGGGTGTGGTCAGGTGTCGGGCTGGGTGCAGTCAGATGTCGGGCTGGGCACGGTCAGATGTCGGGCTGGGCGTGGTCAGGTGTCGGCTGGGCACGGTCAGTTGTCGGGCTGGGCGTGGCCAGGTGTCAGGCTGGGCGCGGTCAGGTGTCAGGCCGGGCGCGGTCAAATGTCGGGCTGGGTGCCGGCGTGTCGGGTCGCCACCTGGGTGCCGTCAGTCACGTGACCATGCACGGGCGCCAGGGCGCGATGCAGCACGCACTGTGGGGGTCCGCGCAACGCGAGGCCGGGCCGCGCGCAGATGCCGTCTCCATAGCTACACGCCTGGTACAGCACCTGGTGGGTGTCGTGGAGGATGTCTGCCACACAGTCAAGGTCACCACGCATCAATTCTATTGTCACCTGCTTACTGTAGCTACAGAACACCCATGTACATGTGACCACCTGTCTGGTTTTATGTAAGTTAAATGTGTACACGTGACCACCTGTCTGGTTTTATGTAAGTTAGTCGTGTACATGTGACCACCTGTCTGGTTTTATGTAAGTTAGATGTGTACACATGACCACCTGTCTGGTTTTATGTAAGTTAGTCGTGTACATGTGACCACCTGTCTGGTTTTATGTAAGTTAGATGTGTACACGTGACCACCTGTCTGGTTTTATGCAAGTTAGTCGTGTACATGTGACCACCTGTCTGGCTTGATGTATGTTAGACGTGTACATGTGACCACCTGTCTGGTTTTATGTAAGTTAGACGTGTACACATGACCACCTGTCTGGTTTTATGTAAGTTGAACCTGTATACGTGACCACCTGTCTGGTTTGATATAAGTTAGACGTCTACACATGACCAGCTGTCTAGTTTTATTTAAGTTAAATGTGTAAATATGACGACCTGTCTGGCATTATGTAAGTTAATGGTGTACATGTGAAAGCATGTCTGGTTTTTGAGTACGTTATGAGTGTACACTATTTTTATGTAAGTTAGACATGTACACGTGACCACCTGTCTGGCTTTATGTAAGTTAATGTTGTACATGTGAAAGCATGTCTAGTTTTTGAGTATGTTATGAGTGTACACTAGTTTTATGTAAGTTAGATGTGTACACGTGACCACCTGTCCGGCTTTATGTAAGTTAATGGTGTACATGTGAAAGCATGTCTGGTTTTTGAGTACGTTATGAGTGTACACTAGTTTTATGTAAGTTAGACATGTACACGTGACCACCTGTCCGGCTTTATGTAAGTTAATGTTGTACATGTGAAAGCATGTCTAGTTTTTGAGTATGTTATGAGTGTACACTGGTTTTATGTAAGTTAGATGTGTACACGTGACCACCTGTCTGGCTTTATGTAAGTTAATGGTGTACATGTGAAAGCATGTCTGGTTTTTGAGTACGTTATGAGTGTACACTAGTTTTATGTAAGTTAGATGTGTACACGTGACCACCTGTCTGGCTTTATGTAAGTTAATGGTGTACATGTGAAAGCATGTCTAGTTTTTGAGTATGTTATGAGTGTACACTGGTTTTATGTAAGTTAGATGTGTACACATGACCACCTGTCTGGCTTTATGTAAGTTAATGGTGTACATGTGAAAGCATGTCTGGTTTTTGAGTATGTTATGAGTGTACACTAGTTTTATGTAAGTTAGATGTGTACAAGTGACCACCTGTCTGGCTTTATGTAAGTTAATGGTGTACATGTGAAAGCATGTCTAGTTTTTGAGTATGTTATGAGTGTACACTAGTTTTATGTAAGTTAGATGTGTACACATGACCACCTATCTGGCTTTATGTAAGTTAATGGTGTACATGTGAAAGCATGTCTGGTTTTTGAGTATGTTATGAGTGTACACTAGTTTTATGTAAGTTAGATGTGTACACGTGACCACCTGTCTGGCTTTATGTAAGTTAATGGTGTACATGTGAAAGCATGTCTAGTTTTTGAGTATGTTATGAGTGTACACTGGTTTTATGTAAGTTAGATGTGTACACATGACCACCTGTCTGGCTTTATGTAAGTTAATGGTGTACATGTGAAAGCATGTCTAGTTTTTGAGTAAGTTATGAGTGTACATTGGTTTTATGTAAGTTAGATGTGTACATGTCACCACCTGTCCGGCTTTATGTAAGTTAATGGTGTACATGTGAAAGCATGTCTAGTTTTTGAGTAAGTTATGAGTGTACATTGGTTTTATGTAAGTTAGATGTGTACATGTCACCACCTGTCCGGCTTTATGTAAGTTAATGGTGTAAATGTGAAAGCATGTCTAGTTTTTGAGTAAGTTATGAGTGTACATTGGTTTTATGTAAGTTAGATGTGTACATGTCATCACCTGCCCGGCTTTATGCAAGTTAATGGTGTACATGTGAAAGCATGTCTAGTTTTTGAGTATGTTATGAGTGTACACTAGTTTTATGTAAGTTAGCCATGTACATGTCACCACCTGTCTGGCTTTATGTAAGTTAATGGTGTACATGTGAAAGCGTGTCTCGTTTTTGAGTACGTTATGAGTGTACACTAGTTTTATGTAAGCTAATGGTGTACGCGTGACCATTTTCCTACTGCTTGCTTTTTGTTTTGTTTGTTTGTTGTTATTTTACGTCCTAGCATATCAAAGAAAGTTTGTTTTATTTAACGACGCCTCGAGAGCATTTGGATTTTTATCATCGGCTAATGGACATAAAACATTTGGTCATTTTGACACATTTCTACAGCCACATAGGGTACTCTTTCCGATAAGCAGCAATTGGTCTTTTATAGGCACTTTCCCACAGACAAGACAGCACATACCACAGCCTTTGATGAACCAGTTGTGGACCACTGATTGGAACGGAAAATAGACCAAACTGCAAATGTGTCCACTGAGCAGGATCGATCGGATGACCCACACCTTCACAGCTGCTACATGCTACTGCCTCTGTTACGTCCCGCTCCCCCCTCCTAGCATATCAAGACGGGTACTGACTTGTGATAGTACACACTAATGGCGACTTGATAGTGCTGCCCCACTGGGAAATCAGGCCACCAGCACTATGACCTGATATCCCACTCAGTCACATTATACATTATTCTGAAACTGAGCCAACCAGTTCTGAGCGCCAGGCTAGGAAGCAACAAGTATCAATTTCTAAGTCATTGGTTTGACTCAACCAGGGTTCGAACCCACAAACCCATGGGTCCCGATCCCCTGATCTCCCAAAACAGGAGACTGATGCTCAACTCATTTGGCCATCCCGTCTGGTCTATTACTGCCTGCCACTGTGTAAGTTACCAGTGTACGCATGACCACATACTACTGTATTCATGACCAAGCATGAACTCACACAGTGAGAGCTACACATATATATACCATAATGCAGACAAGCATTGAACCCTGTAAGTTACTCGGAGTATAAACATGGTAAGAATATATCAGAAATACTCAACTACCCTTAATATGAAGCATTCATGCATTTTCCTCGCTTTGCACAGAAATGGAAAAAGACAACAGAAATGGCCATTCCCTTGTGGCATCCAGAGGGGCACGGCAAGGATACGGTGGAGGCAGTGTTTGGACAGTGGCACGGTGCGTGCACCACACCGCAGCCCGTCCTGAGAGTGTGAGCACTTCGGGTAGAGTGGAGCGCGGTAGTTGGGGCCTTCGGATACAGCAATTCGCCGCTCCTTCGACTGCCGGTGCAGTAAGGCCTCCTGCAGTATATTACAAAATTCATTAACGCTGTCGTATTCCCAATTTGTGAACCGTTCTACACAACTTGAGTCACTCAATATGCAACTATTTTACCCATTACACAGAAAATAATGTCAATCAACTTAGGTACTGAATTGATTTGTCTTTTTGAAAGGGACATTAACTTATTTAGCCAACGATCAGAAAGTAATTTAAAAGATTATATCATTCAAGTTATACGCAACACAATTTACAAGTGAACTATCGTCAATAAAAAAGTAGATGAATCGCTGGGCTATTCTTGACTAAGCAATATAGTAGCAAGACTCGTGCTTAATGGTGACCAGGTGTAATAATATCTACTAACCTCCAAAAGCTACTAGCACTTAATTGGGACCTCATTTCTGCCCCCTCACCTCTAATGTATTGGGTCAAATTTAACACCTCATAGAGTTCTAAACAATTTCGGAAACCATATGGAAATGATAGATAGGCAGGCGTGGGTAGAGTGGTGACATCACACTGGCCTGGAATGCAAGAGATGTGGATTCGATTCCCGCTATAGCTGCAATAATTCTCCTTTTCATTCCCTCCCCGACACTAGTATCTGTGATGTATGTAACAACCCAAAACCGAAACCCAAGACGGGCCGCCGGCAGCAGCTGTGTGGAACCCGAATAAAGGCATTATGAAACTAGACGTCGTTGAGTAGAGTCGGTTCTTAATCACGCATCACATGGTGTCAGATCTAGCGGACCCTTGATCAAAATGGCGCTTTCAGGGCTGAAGCCCCCCGGTCACCTAAACCTAGATGGAAATCCAGCGGCGAGTTGGAGGACATGGTACCATGCTTACAGCATTTACGCAACAGCAGCTGGCGTACTAACGAGGAGTGAGAAAGTGCAATGCTGCGTTTTCCTCCACGTAGCAGGAGCGGAGGCTCAGAAGATCCACCAATCCATGACGTTCACTGCGACCGATACAGACAAGATCGTGCCTCTGAGGGAAGCGTTCAAGAAGTACTGCGAAGGGAAGACGAACCTCACAGAGACAAGATACAACTTCAACTCGTACAACCAGGGCCAGGAGACGATGGACGCCTACATCAGGGAAGTGCGCCATAAAGTAGGACAGTGTCAGTACGGCGATCTGGAGGATTCGCTAATGACAGACAGGTTGGTTAGCGGTGTAAAATGTAACACGCTACGGGACCGGTTGCTGCAGATGCCAAAGCTGACCTTAGAGCTCTGCGAGGACATGTGTAGGATGAGTGAACACAAGGCGAAACAGTTAACGAAAGTCAGTGATACCGAGTACGGAGTGGATTTTGTAAGACAATACGACACAAGAAGACAGACATCAAGGCAGTATGGGAATCCACAGCGCCAGAGGCAGCCCGCTCCCAGAGGGGAGCGTGAACGGGTTAGCACAAGCACCGGTGTGCGGAGCGAATGCGCATGGTGCGGATATTCACACAGAAGCGACAGAGACGCATGCCCAGCTAAAGGAAAGTCGTGCGCGGTATGTAAGAAGATCGGACACTTTGCACGCGTCTGTCGCAGTAAAATGACGAGCATAAATGAAATCGTGTTAGATGAACATGATAGCGACGATGTAGCCGAATTTGTGCAGCAAGACGACGAGTTGTTCATCGGAGTAGTTTTCAAGGAAGGCGACAAATCAGCAGACATGTGGTTCGCTGACCTACCGATAGGACCGCTGCAGGTGAATTTCAAATTAGACACAGGCTCGGAAGCTAATATAATTCCCATGAACATATTCTCCAGAATCGAAGGAGCGGAACTTACGGATCCAAAATGTCGACTAGTCACGTATTCCGGACAGAAGATCGTACCTACGGGAGAAACGTCGCTCCAAATCCAAGGACAATGGATGCGTTTTCAAGTGGTCGAAAAAGGGTGTGCAATACTGGGAAAGGACGCATGCGTCCGACTACGCATCATCTCACACATCGACTCGATCGGAACACAAGACGCGCAGAATGACAGTCAAGCAAAACAAATGGTAAAGACATTTAAAGATGTATTCACAGGGCTAGGGACTATCAAAGTTGAAGCCAAGATATATGTAGACGACAATGTCCAACCTGTAGTGGATCCCCCGAGACGTATACTGCATGCCATACAAAACAAAGTCCGGGGGGAATTAGACAGAATGCTTGCGTTGGGAGTTATAGTAGAAGAGACGGAGCCAACACCGTGGGTTAACTCCATTACGATCGTCAAAAAGGGTGAAAAAATTCGAGTATGTTCAGATCCAACAAAACTGAACAAAGCCATAAAACGGGGACCCTACCCAACAAGAACTGTAGAAGAGGTAATATCAAAGCTAGAAGGGGCCAAATACTTTTCCGTAATCGACGCAAAGAGTGGGTACTGGCAAATACAGTTAGACAGCAACAGCTCAAAGCTGTGTACATTCAACACCCCATGGGGAATGTATAGATACACCAGGTTACCGTTTGGCATCAAAACGGCGGGCGACATTTTCATATATGAAATGAATCGGATATTACAGGGGCTAAAGGGTGTAAATGTCATAACAGATGACATATTGGTGTATGGTAAGACGATAAATGAGCACAATGAAAATCTTTGTGCTGTTCTTGAGCGTGCCAGGCAGGTCAACCTCAGGTTGAACCCGGAAAAATCAAGCATTTGCCAGACTAGCGTAGATTATGTAGGTCACGTAATTTCAGGCCAAGGTATAAAACCAAACGAAGAAAGAGTACAAGCCATTAACGACATGCCCACACCGACAAATAAGCAAGCTGTACAGCGATTCCTGGGTATGGTGGCATACGTAGGTAAATTCCTGCCAAACCTAGCGGAAATGACAAAACCACTTAGAATTCTGACCAACAAAGAAACTGCATGGCACTGTCAAGACGAGCAGGAGAAGGCATTTGCAAAATTAAAGTATATGATAACGCATGCACCTGTACTCAGATTCTATGATGTATCAAAGACCATAACCCTTCAGGTAGACGCGTCAAAATCAGGTTTAGGAGCTACACTGCTCCAAGAAGGATGCCCAGTAGCAATGGCTTCAAAAGCCTTGGATGACACGCAGAGCAGCTATACGGTCATAGAAAAAGAGTTGCTGGCAATTTGCTTCGGATGTACCAAGTTCCATGAGTACATTTTTGGTAAAAAGGTGCGCGTGGAAACAGACCACAAACCATTAGTTTCGATAGTAAATAAACCATTGCACCAACTGTCCGCACGAATGCAACGCATGCGAATGCGACTACAAAACTATGACTTAGAACTGGTACACATAAAAGGGACTGATATGTTTGTTGCAGATGCGCTTTCAAGAGAACACAGCTGTACAACGTGTCCCGAGCAACTGTTTGACAACGAAATAAGCATCGTGGCAATAGAGGTAATACAGGACTCGATGAAAGACATTGTTAGGCAAACAGAAATCGACACGGTGCTCAAAGAGGTAATGAACTTGGTAGTAAACGGATGGCATGAGGACAAAAAGTGCATACCAAAATGCGCAACTCCCTACCACGCATTTAGACATGAAATAACAACATCTGGTGGTCTGTTACTAAAAGGAAATAGAGTAATAATACCCAAACAATTGCAAAAACAAATACTAGACACATTGCACGAAACCCACCAAGGCATCATGAAAAGCAAGAGGCTAGCTAGGGAATATGTATTCTGGCCGGGGATGCAGATGCAGCTAGAAGGAGTAGAGAGATGCACGCTGTGCCAACGGTACAGAAATAAACTACACAAAGAACCACTGCAATCACACCAGATACAATGCATGCCATTCCACAAAGTAGGAGTAAACTTGTTCCAAGTAGACGAAAGAGACTACATGTTGTTGGTAGATTATTTCTCAAAGTTCCCAGAGGTGGTAGAGCTACAAAATACAACAAGCGCGGCAGTAATAGTAGAATTAAAAAGGATATTTGGTAGATACGGAATCCCGTCGGAAATAGTCTCCGACAACGGGCCACAGTTCTCAAGTAGAGAATACATGAACTTTGCCAACGAATATGGGTTTACACCAAGATTCTCGAGTCCAATGCATCCTCAAAGCAACGGGCAAGTAGAACGACATGTACAAACCATAAAAAACATGATAAAAAAGGCAAGGGACGAAAACAAAGACTACAATCTGTTTTTATTAAATTACAGAAATACACCTTTGCCCGAACTGGAGGCATCACCAGCACAACTATTAATGAGCCGTAGATTGAGATCGAAACTACCAACAGAAAAAACAATGTTAGAACCCCAGGTAACAAAAATAACGGCAAAGCAAATCGAAAAAATTCAAAACAATCAAAAGAAATGTTTTGACCGACATGCAGGCAGAAGACACAGACAAATAGAGCGAGGGGAGCACGTCAGATATTGGACACATAAAGGAACATGGGAGAGGGGAGTAGTGACAAAAGCAAACAAGCAAAACGGTAGGGAATATGAAATAGCCAACACAAACAACAACAGGTTGAACCGAAACCGAAAACACATATTCCCAACAGAGCGAAACCCAAGAAACGCGAAAAACCAAATGGAGGAACCCGCACATGACCCACAATCTCAGCCGCGGCCAGAACACAGATCGAACAAACTATATAACCCGACATGGCCGTGAAAGTAAACCCGTAGCTAGATTCGGTTATCAGTAAAGAAACATAAACAAAGCAGAACATAAGCAAGCACGACAAGAACGATAACAAAACGACCACAAAAAGGGGTCACATAGAATTAAGGCACTTATCATACTCAAGATAACGGTACCCGGCCCAGAGCCGTCATACAAACCCACAACGTAAGTAACCGAGTGGCAAAGTTAAAATTGTGTAGTAGCGTTCAAATAAGTAAAACTAGAACAATGTTGCATGAAAACTGGTGTGTACACAATGTGTTAGACAAATACACGGCGCGGGATCGAACAGGGGAATTCAATCATATACGCGTGTGTTGTTTTAAAGTTAAAATACTGTGGCATTTGTATTAAAAGGGAAGATAGGGTGCGACATGAGAGGCAGTGGAAGCCACAGACGTGCAGAAAACAAATCATACCCATAGTAAATATCACATAACATATCCAAGGTTGTCTCGTTAAAATATGCTGTGGCAAAAGTGCAGCGACGAACGGCGGAACTAATGTGCCGCTGCAGAAACGGCAAATGGACAAATTGAAATAACACTGCATGAATACAATGTCAATTCAATGTGAAAAAGGGAGATGTGATGTATGTAACAACCCGAAACCGAAACCCAAGACGGGCCGCCGGCAGCAGCTGTGTGGAACCCGAATAAAGGCATTATGAAACTAGACATCGTTGAGTAGAGTCGGTTCTTAATCACGCATCACAGTATCCTTTTACATTCGATGTAAAAGCAGTGGTTGAATAATAATACCGTGAATATGGTACCACCCACCCACCCACCCAACAGTACCTTCCCAAAGCGGCGATGGTAGCGCTTCATGGCAACCAGCTGCTCATAATGCTCCCTTTGTTCTGGGTCTTCCTTGGCGGCATGTACACTGCCTAAAAGTAAAGAATGGAGCATCTTTTAGACAATTGTAACCAGTCTTAATACCAGTGTTAGTGAGATCTACAAAATGGGCACAGAATTCTAGCTAATAATGACAAACTATATGTAGATATCTGAATATATGAGACAGAGGTAGAAGAGTTCCTTAATGAAAACACTACTCAGTGTTACATTGTTCCACTATCGATACCATTAACTATCACTACAGTTCCTTAATGAAAACACTACTCAGTATTACATTGTTCCACTATCGATATCATTAACTATCACTACAGTTCCTTAATGAAAACACTACTCAGTGTTACATTGTTCCACTTTCGATATCATTAACTATCACTACAGTTCCTTAATGAAAACACTACTCACTGTTACATTGTTCCACTATCGATATCATTAACTATCACTACAGTTCCCTAATGAAAACACTACTCAGTATTACATTGTTCCACTATCGATATCATTAACTATCACTACAGTTCCTTAATGAAAACACTACTCAGTGTTACATTGTTCCACTATCGATATCATTAACTATCATTATCTATCAGACATCTTTGATTAATAATACGATAACTTCATTGCACATGTTCATTGGCGGTACAGTTGCAAATGGTACAGTTAGAAAGATATCATTCTGTATCCTGTTGGTAATGCATGAAAAAGGCATGTCATGGACAACAGGCGTCGACGTGACAACAGCTATCGGCTAGACTTCCTACCCAGTGAGTCGCGCTCCTGCTTGGCACCCTGCAGGTACTGGCGTCTCTTCTCACGCATTGTGTGCTGCAGCCGCTTGAACTGGTCAATGTAGAGTGACTGAAGACGAATGAGTTTGTCGCGAGTGATAAGCGCCACCTCCTCCGCTGTGTACACCCCTGCATGTCTAGACAAAGCACATCAACAGCACACTTTAAATATGTACTTATCTAAAATAAACTACTGCACAAATGTATTATTCAACAACAGTTTCAGGTTGTATGTTCTTTGACACCATCCCTTGAATGCTAACTGTTGATCCTTGTCAGCTGCTCTTGCATAGTCATTGTATGCGTGGTGCTACTGTATGTTCAATGCTGCAGCCGTAACCTGATGTGCATGATGCGTACGCGCAATATGCACAGCTCGCAGGAAGGAATCTGCTGTTCCAGCTGAAGCAATATCAGCTTGAACCAATGCTTCTACCCAGCCACTGTGACTGTAACTGTACTCTTTTGGCCAACTGTTCGTGATGTTTTCTTGATGGTTCATTCCATCACATACTATATGTCAACCTGTTAACTGATGATATGCTATGTTAATATAATAGCCTTTGGATGGTGTCTATCTTCGACTATAAGATACATATTCAATGTTCCCATTGGATTCCTAGACCCCTAGAACGTGGGTATAGGTGTTAAAAATCTATTACTTTACTACTTAATGAGATATTCAGCAAAATAGGTTGTCTATGGCAGCCATCTTAGATTTCAAGATGCCAGCCAGATTTCTCAAACATTTGATGTCACCAGTGGATTCCTAGAGCTATAAAATGTAGGTATAGGCATTGTCTCGATCTCTATACTAGTTAAGGAGATATTTAACAAAACAGGTCACAATGGTGGCCATTTTGAAATCCAAGATGGTCACCATACGGAGTACAATAATCAGTGGCCCCTGGACTAAAACTCCTTGTATTGTCTTAGTCTAAGTTCTAACCGCGTGCCAAGTTTCATTATTTTAAGGGAAAGTGCACAATCGACCTGATTTTTTTTGGTTATAGCTAAGCAGGCACCACTACAATGCATTGACAAACAAAACAGCACAGATTGAAGTTCCAACCGGCACTCTGCAAAGGACAACCTGTCTACCTAAACACAGATAAGAACGTGTAATTTATGTATGAAACAGGACAACCTTTCTGCCTAACACAGATAAGAACGTGTAATTATGTATGAACCAGGACAACCTGTCTGCCTAACACAGATAAGAACGTGTAATTATGTATGAAACAGGACAACCTGTCTGCCTAACACAGATAAGAACGTGTAATTATGTATGAAACAGGACAACCTGTCTGCCTAACACAGATAAGAACGTGTAATTATGTATGAAATAGGACAACCTGTCTGCCTAACACAGATGAGAATGTGTAATTATGTATACATGCCCATTAATACACTAACCCAAGGTGATTAAATCTGTGAAAATAATACTTTTTCGTCCCATATCCATCACACATACTGAAATGCTGCTCTGCCAACGGCTTTACTTTGGGGATTAATTAGTCAAAGTAACAGAGGATTATCACTAAGACTGGCAGCTGAAGGGAACCCGCCTGGAGCGTACAGGACTTACTTGAGCGGGTCCTCCTGCTCGCTATCAACACTCTCTGCATCGCTGTCTCCATCACCTCGCCAGGCTTGTTCAACCAGCATCGGTTCAGAATCAGAATCAGTGGAACTTGCATATTCTGAAATGCAAACCTTCTAATAATCTCGAGGCAACTTGTACATAACTACTCAGCAAATGCCAACAACTCTGAATGTGTAATTTACTCTGAGGATAACGTCGTCAATACCAGTTCGATGAAGCCAGATCACTGCTACTAAGTGCTAGGGTTTTTCCATGTTTTACTTCAGATATGAAACTGGCACATATATTGCCAGACACTGGAGAAGTTACACTCTCCCATTTCTGCTACTAAAGCTGCGAACACACTGGACGCGTATCTCGCGCGTGCGTCAAGCGTCGCGCGTGCGTAAAAAATCAAAACGTATGTAATAAAGAGAACCCGAACACACTGGCGCGTGCGTTTGTCGCGCGTGCGTCAGGCGTGCGTCACGGATCGCTTTTGGAGCGATTATTTACGCTTGACGCGTGGCTTTTGACCGAATTTGACCGACTTTGACCGACTTTGCCCGACTTTGCCTGACTTTGCCCTCTTTCATTCCCTCCTCTTCCAATCTCCTCTTTCATTCCCACTCTTTCATTCCCCCTCTTTCATTCCTCCTCTTCCAATCTCCTCTCTTTCATTCCTTCCTCTCCCATTCCCTCCTCTTCCATTCCCTCCTCTCCCATGCCCCCTCTTCCATTCCCCCTCTTTCATTCCCCCTCTTTCATTCCCCTTCTTTCATTCCCCCTCTTTCATTCCCCCTCTTTCATTCCCTCCTCTTCCATTCCCCCTCTTCCATTCCCCCCGTTTCATTCCTCCTCTTCCATTCCCCCCTCTTCCATTCCCTCCTCTCCCGTGCCCCCTCTTCCGTTCCCCCTCTTTCGTTCCCCCTCTTTCGTTCCCCCCCTTCCGTTCCCCCTCTTCCGTTCCCCCTCTTCCGTTCCCCCCTTCCGTTCCCCCCTTCGTTCCCCCCTTTCCATTCCCCCCTTCCGTTCCCCCCCTTCCGTTCCCCCCCTTCCGTTCCCCCCCTTCCGTTCCCCCCCTTCCGTTCCCCGCCTTCCGTTCCCCATCTTCCGTTCCCCCCCTTCCGTTCCCCCTCTTCCGTTCCCCCTCTTTCGTTCCCCCTCTTTCCGTTCCCCCTCTTCCGTTCCCCCTCTTCCGTTCCCCCTCTTCCGTTCCCCTCTTTCGTTCCCCCTCTTTCGTTCCCCCTCTTGTGTTCCCCTCTTGTGTTCCCCCCTCTTGTGTTCCCCTCTTGCATTCCCCCTGTTGTGTTCCTCCCTGTTGCTTTCCCCCCTCTTGTGTTCCCCCATCTTCCTTTCCCCCTCTTCCATTCCCCCTCTCCCATTCCCCCTCTTCCATTCGCCTCTCTTCCATTCTCCATCTTTCATTCTCCCTCTTCCATTCCCCCCTCTTCCATTCCCCTCTTCCGATCCCAGTCTTCCGTCCCTCCTCTTCCGTCCCTCCTCTTCTGTCCCTCCTCTTCCATTCCCCATTCTCCATCTTCCGTTCCCCCTCTTCCATTCCCCTTCTTCCGTTCCTCCTCTTCCATTCCCCCTCTCCCATTCCCCCTCTTCCATTCGCCTCTCTTCCATTCTCCCTCTTCCATTCTCCCTCTTCCATTCTCCCACTTCCATTCCCCCTCTTCCATGCCCCTCTTCCGATCCCCGTCTTCCGTCCCTCCTCTTCTGTCCCTCCTCTTCCGTTCCCCCTCTTCCATCCCTCTTCCATTCCCCCTCTCCCATTCCCCCTCTTCCATTCGCCTCTCTTCCATTCTTCCTCTTACATTCTCCCTCTTCCAATCCCCGTCTTCCGTCCCTCCTCTTCTGTCCCTCCTCTTCCATTCCCCATTCTCCATCTTCCTTTCCCCGTCTTGCATTCCCCATCTTGCATTCCCCATCTTCCATTCGCCCATATTCTGTTCCCCCCTCTTGCTTTCCCCCTCTTTCATTCCTTCTTCTTGCATTCCCTTCCTCTTGCATTCCGCCTCTTTCATTCCCCAAGAGGGGGAACGAAAGAGGGGGAACGAAAGAGAGGGAACGGAAGAGAGGGAACGGAAGAGAGGGGAATGGAAGAGGGGGAATGGGAGAGGGGGAATGGAAGAGGGGGAATGGAAGAGGGGGAACGGAAGATGGAGAATGGGGAATGGAAGAGGAGGGACAGAAAAGGAGGGACGGAAAGAGGGGGAACGAAAGAGGGGGAACAAAAGAGGGGGAACGAAAGAGGGGGAACGAAAGAGGGGGAACGAAAGAGGGGGAACGAAAGAGGGGGAACGAAAGAGAGGGAACGGAAGAGAGGGAACGGAAGAGTGGGGAATGGGAGAGGGGGAATGGAAGAGGGGGAATGGAAGAGGGGGAACGAAAGATGGAGAATGGGGAATGGAAGAGGAGGGACAGAAAAGGAGGGACGAAAGAGGGGGAACGAAAGAGGGGGAACGAAAGAGGGGGGACGAAAGAGGGGGGACGAAAGAGGGGGAACGAAAGAGGGGGAACGAAAGAGGGGGAACGAAAGAGGGGGAACGAAAGAGGGGGAACGAAAGAGGGGGAACGAAAGAGGGGGAACGAAAGAGGGGGAACGAAAGAGAGGGAACGGAAGAGAGGGACTGGAAGAGAGGGGAATGGGAGAGGGGGAATGGAAGAGGGGGAACGAAAGATGGAGAATGGAAGAGGAGGGACAGAAAAGGAGGGACGGAAGAGGGGGAACGAAAGAGGGGGAACGAAAGAGGGGAACGAAAGAGGGGGAACGAAAGAGGGGGAACGAAAGAGGGGGAACGAAAGAGGTGGAACGAAAGAGGGGGAACGAAAGAGGGGGAACGAAAGAGGGGAACACAAGAGGAGGGAATGGAAAGGGAGGGAATGGAAGAGAGGGAATGGAAGAGAGGGGAATGGAAGAGGGGGAATGGGAGAGGGGGGAATGGAACAGGAGGAATGGAAGAAGGGGAATTGAAGAGGGGGAATGGGGGAATGGAAGAGGGAGGGAGGAATGGGGGGGGGGAATGGAAGAGGGGGGAATGGGGGGAATGGAAGAGGGGGGAATGGGGGTTTTATATGGGAGGTGTGTTCCGGCCTTTAGACGCGTGGCAGACGCGTCCAGTGTGTTCGCTATTTACGCGTGAGAACCGCATGACGCATGCTTGTACTTGACGCACGCGCGACGCACGCGTCCAGTGTGTTCGCAGCTTTACACCTGCTGTCTTGACCCGGCCATGTGTATTGCAGGACAAACTAAATACGTTACAGTCTACGATTTCAGCTACTAACCGCTGTCTTGACTCGGCCATGTGTATTGCAGGACTAACTAAATACGCTACAGTCTACGATTTCAGCTAATAACACCTGATGTCCTGACCCGGCCATGTGTATTCTTGTTATGGTATGTTCTACACGTGCCTCTCCGACTACTTACCGAGGACTCTGTTGGTGGCGCTCTCTACTGACATGCGATGGCGCTTTGTTTGTCGGCCCAGCTCGTCCACCTTTGTGCCATAGTGCTCGATCTGCTCCAGCAGTGTCTCGGGCGTCTCGGCAGGACGCCGCTTCCGGCTGGCACGCTGCCTCATCAGCGCAGACTTCCGGTCGTGCTCCAAGCAGTACCTGGGTGGCCAACCTTTATTCAAATAATGCCACAACAACTAGACACAATGTGCCACAACAGTCTGCCTGCCTGTATATCCAAATCCCTTTATTTTCTATTTTTTTTTTTTTAAAGATAAATATATTAGGTTGCTCGATATAATCTGCTTTACTTAATGTTGAAGTGGCATTTATTTTAAAGGGCTAACTTTGGAAATATTTGAAGAGAACACACGCTAAAGTTAGGTATGCCCACTCACGCTATACCAGTATGGGAAAAGGCCAAAACACAGCAGACTTTGCGCTTGAAAGTTGACCTTCAGGAAACCTTTTATTGATAAGTCAAATTTGGTCACCTGGTAGGTCACTGTGGTCAATTTAAGCACTTTTGTTGTTGTTGCCTTGCTTTGCATCTACGTTGTTAACAGAAGGAGAAAAATTGACAAAATACAATAATTTCAACAAAAGCCCAAATTTGACATTTTTTTTGATATTACAATTACAAGTGCAAATGATAAAAATGCCATTTTTGAGGCATCATATAAATCATTTTCTTTATTCCTCTGTTGTATGACTAAAATAATTCTGATAATTGTACTATAGATACAGTATTGACCAAATATAGATACAGTATTGACCAAATATGAGCTCTGTACTATCAATAGTTTTAATTTATGAGTTTTGAAAAATGGCATTTTGATTTATATGTGCGAACAGTCAAACAAATTTGTCCAATAAAAGGTGTGTTTCCTACGAGTTTCATGTGATTTGGGTAATCATTTTTTTTAATGAGTGGGCAAACCTACTAAAATAATGTTAATGTGCACACTGAAACTTTAGGTTGTTGGAATTTTACGTCCAGGAAAATCTAAGGTCATAACAGGACGGGTACAGACTTGTGACAGTGCACACTAATGGTGAATTTATAGTGACACTGGGGAATCAGGCCGCCAGCACCATGACCCCATATCGTACTGTCAGATTATCCTGACAGAGCTGACCAGTCCTTGTCCTGTCCTATTAATGCCGAGCACCAGGCTAGGGAGCGACAATTATCAATTTTGTATGTCATTGGTTTGACTCAACAGGGAATCAAACTATTAATCTCCCGCAAAGCAGGCCTGCACTCTATCGATTCGGCCACCGTGGCCAGTGAAATTCTAGGTATTCAGACTTCATCTGAATCATGTTCTATTAAACTGACTTAATATTCCTTCTCGGCAACGATACAGCAGTACCAAATAAGTATCCTAATTGAATTTAAAAAGAAATAAAGAAATTGAGTGTTTTAATTGATTTCAAGTGTTAAGATCAGGGTTGTTTTTTTCTTAACCGGCCTGCCTGAAGTTCATTTAAAAAGTTAGCATTTGTTATGGTCCCCAAAATTAAATCACCATAGCTCAATTCCACCAAGGATTTTTCCTGCAATCCATGACCTGCACTAAGAGAATAAATAGCTCAACGAGAATATATTGGTAGTTTTCAAAACATGATGAGTGTGATGATGCAAAACCTGACAAATCAGCACGTATACACAGGTGACGCCACGAATGGGACTGAGGTTGTCAGAGCATAGTAGTCGATGACCAATAATATAAAGAACCCAGCAGTAGATTCCTGAGGGTGGAGTATCGGAGCAGCCGAGGCGGAAAAGCTTCTGATTAATTATACTTGTATAACGCTTATACAACATATATATATATATATATATATAAAGTGGGGGGGGGGGGCAGTAGGTGCAGACTACCCACCCCTCCTTCTTGTCTGTCTTGGGCGCGGCGTTGAGGCAGCGCTTGCCATTCTTGTTGGACACGTAGCCGCACTGCTTGAAGGTCCCGTTCTTGTCCTCCAGTACGTGGCGGCCACACAGGTCAAAGCCCTCGAGACGAGGCTGCATGCAGCCCCGGTACGGGTACTTACAGAAGAGGCCCTCTACAGGCAGTCGGGCCCGCCTCACCGCCTGCACCTTGCCCTTCAGCATAACCGTCTCCTGCAGACACCAGATGTCAGACCCGGCCACACACCCACACACCCTGCGCAGCAATACCCTGCAGCAGCAGTACGCCATTTAGCAGTTACAGCTGAAACGGGTGGCAAATTTACACTTGTTTCGCATATATATATATAGATTAGTTAGACGAATCTTACCTGGGTATAGATGATGGATAACTATTGTTTTCCCGAGGTATAAGCCTTGGATAGACGTGGGTGAGGGAGAAGGAAGCACATCCGCGTCCAGCAATC
The DNA here is from genome assembly GCA_030323885.1 of Branchipolynoe longqiensis. Lineage (NCBI taxonomy): Eukaryota > Metazoa > Annelida > Polychaeta > Phyllodocida > Polynoidae > Branchipolynoe > Branchipolynoe longqiensis. The sequence goes on along the minus strand of CM059199.1, from coordinate 76,870,583 downwards.
TTTACCTACTTATTCAGGATAAAATATGATCTAAAATAATAATAATGGATCTGTAATGTTTTCTTGGTACAAGCAAACGTAATAGACGTGGTAGGGCGTGGTGGGTAGGCCCTCACCCACGTCTATCCGAGGCTTATACCTCGGGAAAACAACAGTTATCCATCATCTATATCCAGGTAAGATTCGTCTAACTAATCTATTTTACCTCGGTATAAAGCCTCAGGCTAGCGAGAACTTTACATAAATCATTTTTATCCTGTGTATTGTATTATTTATTACATTTGTTACCTCTTTAAACATTTTGTAAACATCAATTCATTTTATGTTTAGACGGTATTAATGAGATTGACATATTTCATTTCTCACTTATGTAGTTTAGTCTTCAGTAATCGTCTGGCGATACCGCTTGACTTTTCTAGTCGTTTGTTGTAATGTTTTGCAAACGATCTAGCGGTCTTCCAGCCTGCATGTGCTAGGATTCGTTTTACCGAAATCCCTAGCAAACGTGCTTTTGAAATCATGGCGCCTCGCGTTGAATGAGACGCATATCATTCCGTATTGACTCCTGCCAATTTGTAAACTGTAATTGTCCATCGTGCGAGAGTATGTCGCGAAATGCCCTTGTGTGGCTTAATAAACCTCTCCAAAAGCTGTCTTGAATTCCTTAATTCTCTGGTCTTGGATATATACGCCCGTATAGCTGAAACTACACATAGTTTTGGGTCCTCTGTGAAACCTGTAACGTTCACTGTAGACAGAGGGTCTCCGGTGCAGTTAGATTTTAATAACTGTGTTAAATCAAAAGTAGCTTCTTTCCTATTTATCTCCAGGCCATCTAGTGATAACGCAACTATCGTCTGTCCTCTCTGGCCTGTCACTAATAAAAGTAGCATGGCTACTTTGAAACCTAACTTTTTAACATCTAAGTGTTTGTTATGCGGCCATTGTTTGAAAAGTTTAAATATGACCGATACATCCCAAAACCGATTATATTTAGGTTTGGGGGGGGGGGGTTACGTTCATAGATTGACCTTAGGATCCAGTGAATAACTTGATGTTTTCCTACTGTTTGGCCATCTATTCGAGGCAGAATAATGGACAACGCCCATCTGGCTGCATTAATAGCCCCAAATCCTAGGCCTTCATCTTCTAACATGCATAAGAATCTTGCTACCTGAGATATCGAAGGATTCATAGGTTTGACCTTCTGTATCAGGCAATGAACGCCCCACTTCCTTAATTACGTTGTGGAAATTTTAACTGTGCCTTTCCTCCATGCATGTGATACTAATGTTTGTTGAGTAATTTTGTCCAGGCCAAATTGTTGTAAATATTTATTTAAAAAAGGAATGCTAGCAGTGACGTTGTCGACACATCTCCGTGGCGTGTCAATGGGCCTTGATGTGTTAGATTTCCTGGGGATCTTGGGAATCGTAGGCAGTCTTTGCCTGTCGACACTATGGCTGGTAGCCATGGTTGTGTGTCCCATTTGGGGACGATCAAAATTGTGTGAGTTTTGTCCATCTTGATTTTTCTGGCCACTCGGCTGATAATGCTGAATGGGGGGAAAATGTAATATAATTCATTTTCCCAAATAAGAGAGAAAGTCGGACCCGGCCACACACGCAACATACTTTTGTATTTTATAATTATTTCTGGAGGCAAATAAATCGATATGTGGTCAGCCCCATTTTTGACATACGTTTTTGAAAATAAATGTGTTTAGGGACCATTCCAAATGATCATGGAAATGTCTGCTCTTTTTGTCAGCTAGGGTATTTTGGACCCTGGAATATGTGCCACTGTTAGCCAGACTTGGTTTTGTTGCGCCCAGTCCCAAATCAATTTCGCTATGTTATTGCATGGTTTCGACTTTGTTCCCCCCATGTTCCGTACATAAGCCATAGATATTATATTGTCCGTTAGAATTCGAACATGATTTCGTGGCACTCTGATTAAGCTCGCTAATCCTAAATAAATGGCTCTTAATTCCATCTCCCTCCTGTCGCTACATCGTTTCGATGTGCTCCCCAACCTTCTAGCGAAGCGTCGGTTGTGACTACCGTGTTGGGTTCTCCCATTCTAATGGGATTGGGAGAGTTATGAAAGTGTTCAAACCACCAGGAAATATCCTGTAGTCCTTCTTCGGAAATAAACATTATTCGTTTGAAATTCCCTTTAGTGTGAGCTAATGCCAAATTCTTATCTATTTCTAGGGATTTAATATGGGCCCTACCATATAGAATAGCAGGAGCATATGCTATCATTATACCGATTAGGACGGCAACCTGCCTTATCTTTGGCCTAGTTAGCTCGACCAAGCGGGTCACTGTATCTAGAAACTTCTTGAGTTTCTGTTTCATAAGCGAGACCGTCTTTGTTTTTGTATTAACGATAAACCCCAAACATTTAAGTTCAGTAGTCGGTTTAAACACCGACTTGTCTTTATGAATATAGAAACCCAACGTCATAAGCAGTTGGCAAAGATCGTTGACTGCGTTTTGACATTCTTTAAATGACTGTGCCATAATAAATGAGTCATCAATGTACGGGAACATAGTATGTCCTTTCCTAGCCATAACTGAGAAAACTGGCTTTAATAGCTTAGTAAACAGGCGAGGGGCGCAAACCAAACCATTAGGCATACAGGTAAATTGGAAAAGTTGGTTATTCCAAATAAATCTCAAAAACTTTCTGTCTTCTGTGCATATAGGAACTGTATAATAAGCGTCTCGCAGATCGACACTGGCCATCCAGGCTTCTGGTGTAACCAAATCCCTGGCAGTTTCTAATGAGAACATATTAAAATGTTGATATTCAATTATTTCGTTTAATTTAGTTAAATCTAGGATCATCCTAATCTCCATTGGGTTCCCGTCCTGATATGACCTTAGATGTTGCTAGGACGTAAAACAACAAACAAACAAACCATTGGGTTTAGGCTGGGAATATATATTAGAAATAAATTCACCTGGCATGTGGTTAACCTGCTCTATAATACTGTCATGGGGGTGATGAAAATGGGAAATACTGTGCCTAGAGCGGGACTCGAACCCACATCTCTTTGCACTCCGGGCCAGTGTGCTAACCATTACACCACCTAGGCTCCCTGATATCAACACACCACCCACGCCTACCTGTCTATGCGGCTCCTTGCCTGAGAGGTCGGTGCAGACCACCACACTCGTCCCCCTGGAATTGTAAGTCTTTTAATGCTTACAATTACATACACACAGGCAAGGCAACGCACTTACATACACAGGGTAGGTTCAACAACCATACAGCACAAAGCTTGTACAGGATCCTGGTCACGGCACCAGTGTCATGGGGGTGATGAAAATGGGAAATACTGTGCCTAGAGCGGGACTCGAACCCACATCTCTTTGCACTCCGGGCCAGTGTGCTAACCATTACACCACCTAGGCTCCCTGATATCAACACACCACCCACGCCTACCTGTCTATGCGGCTCCTTGCCTGAGAGGTCAGTGCAGACCACTACAATACCTTTTGTTTCGAAAAGAGACACCTGGTTTGTTAACGCTTCCTTTTCTATCTCATTAAACTTATAAGGGAAAGGATTTCGTGTCTGTTTTGGAATTTTAGTAAACGGAATCTGTACTCCACTATGTCCAAAATATCCCTATCATTTGTTATTTTACACCATTCATGAAATTGTGTATCAATGTTCCCTGCATTAAAATTCCTTACATCTGTCTGTGTTTCCTCCGTCACCATGTCTGCTGCCACTGGCGGCAGAGTCTGCGTGGCAGTTTCTATTTGTTCCCTGGGCGTGGGAATGGTTGTTTGGGTGTGTACTCCCTTCTGAACGGACGGTTCCCGTCGTTCCACCCCAATGACTGTCGGTCTCCTCTTCCCCTTCCCCTTGGTTGGAAGCCGTAGGAGGGGCCGGACCTTCCCGGTCTTGCTCCCCGGCGTTTCCGAAAATCCGTCCGGGGCCTGTGAAACCTAGAAGTATTATCCGGTTTCCGTCTTGTCTCCATGTTCTTCCCACTCTTTGCCTCTGCCTCTACCTCTTTAAAGAGGTAAGGGAGTTGGCCACCGAACATTTTCGTCTTGTCGAGTGGCTTCCCTTTCACTGGCTTGGGCGCTAGGAACAATGTGTACTCTTTACCATCGTTGTCCGTGATCTTCTTTGATCTCGCTACTTCTTTCCCAGCGTCTGTCGTTACTGCCCTAAAGATGTTTTCGTATCGTCTGTAACTTAGGAAGTTGCTAGCTGCGGTAAGCAATGCAATGTTCTTATCCATTGAGCGAGCTAGCGAGGAGAATTTGTTCTCTGTCTGCATCCTATTAGCGATGGGTGCCACTGACGTCAGAGCCCCTAACACTGCCTTATGGATGGTGAAAAGCACATTTTCAAATTTGCGTCTGTCGTCGCTCAGATGGACTCCTGAGTCCATCTCCTTTACCACCGTGTTCGGAATCCCTTTGATTCTCGAAATCTGCTCGGTCAGTTTTGTGATTACCTCTGCCGGCTTAAAGGTGTTAAAATGCCCTTTAATCGTCTCTCGCATCATAGTTGTCGTGCATACTTTCTTTGCCCTTTGTTTCACACACTTTTTGCAGACTTTTCCGCCAATTTTGGTGTAAACGCCCGCTCTTTCCGTGTCGGAGTCCGACTCGGTGGAAGACGAGTCGGAAGAATAGTCCGATGAAGAATGTTTCTTCTTTTTGCTCTTTTTCTTGTTCCTTTTGACCTGCTTAGCTTTGTTTGCCTTGGTGAACTCGTCACCAGACGAGCTGACGGTTTTCTTCCTTTTCTTAGGTTTTGGCGCCATTGGACAAACTAATTCGTCCGCCGAGTCAGTGTCTTCGGGTCGGAAAAATCCTCCCAATCCGAATCGAGGATAGGGAGAGGCCGGCCATTAGCCAGGCGTGCGTTCGGCTGGAATTGTTGTAGCTTCAACTCCAACATTTGGCTTATCCGGGCGTCCAGGTCTACCGGATAAGTGGTCCCGTCATCACTTTCCCGGTCAGACGGTAAGTCTGCCCCAGGCTGTGGGGACGGCAGTGCCGTCAACCGGGGCGACGAGTCATAGCCCGTGGGCACATGCCCCTCTGCTGCAGCCGGTGGGGGGCTTGTTTCGTTTCGTAGCCATCGGTAGTCTGTAACCAAATAAATTGTTACTATAAACCGGAATCAACTCAACGTGAACACAATAGTGATGCCAGGTTTAACCCGGGTTGAGGATCTATGTGGTATTGAGTAACGTATTTACAGCGTTCTCAGTACAGGCGTGGTAAGCTAAGTGTATTGTCGTAGGTGTCTCCTTTCTATCCATCTAGAGATAATGCCACAATGGTTTGTCCTCTATGCCTTGTTACTAAAAGTAGCAGTACTGCCAACTTAAATCCTAGCTGCTTAATGCCTAAATGATTGTTGCTAGGCCAGGATTTAAATAATTTAATTACTACTGATACATCCCAAAACCGAATGACTATATTTGGGCTTTGTGGGATTTCTTTCATACACCGATCTTAAGAACCAGTGTATAACCTTGTGTTTACCAACCGTTTGTCCGTCTACCCTTGGTAAGACAATCGATAATGCACCTCTTGCATTAATAGCCCCATAACCTAACCGTTGTCGACCACCTTCTTCGACTGCATCAGTACAGACGGATTTGAAGACGTTTTCAAACCGTCTGTAGGACAAGAAGTTACCTGCTGCCGTCAGCATCGCTATGCCACTGTCTATGGTTCTGGCCAAATACAAGAACTTGTTCTCGGTCTGCATGCGATTGGCCACTGGCGCAATCGCTGTCAGGGCCCCAAGGACCACTTTGTGGACAGTGTGGAGGACACCCTCAAACGTCTTCCTGTCCTCACTTAAGTGGACATCCCGGTCCATCTCTTTAATCATGGAATCTGGGATTCCCTTGATTCCAGTAAGCTTCTCACCTAGCTTGGTGATAACTTCCGCGGGCTTAAAGGTATTAAAGTGACCTTTAATCGTCTCCTGCATCATGGTGGTGGTTAAGACTTTCTTAGCCCTTTCCACCTGGCACTTCTTCCTCACTTTCCCACTGATCTTAGCATACAAACCAGTATGCTCAGTGTCTGAGTCCGACTCGGTAGACGACGAGTCAGATGAGGAATCCGAAGACGAATCTTTCTTCTTCTTTGTGTGCTGCTTCTTCGCTTTCTTCCTCCTTACAACTTCTTTCTCACCTTAGTGAACTCACTGCAGATGAACTCACTGCCTTCTTGCTTTTCTTCTTTTTCTTAAAGTTGCATAGTCTGATGGTTTTGCGTTTTGGTAATTTTTCTGAGATAAATATATTAAATTGATCGTTATAATCTACCTTATTTCAGGTTAAAGGCCCTGTCACATTACGGCATATGGCGGGAGCGTATTGAAAACTTAAGTAGGTCCTGCGCGTGCTGGCCTTTGATGACATTTGGTGACCTTTTGGCTGGTTTTGAGCGTATGTGGAACCTATGAGGAGTGTATGAGGAGCGTGCTGTGACATTTTTTGACAGTTTTGATTGGCATGTGGAGCGTACGAGTATCGTACGCATAGCGTATGCGCGTATGAGTAGCGTGCATATGCTGTGCATATGCTAGGAGTACGCTCCCATACGTAACTCGTAGGTTATGCGTACGCTACATACGCTAGAGATACGCTAGTGACACAAGTTGAGCGTATGAAAAACCTGTGCCGGCGTACCCCTAGCGTACGAGGAGCGTATGCCGGCGTATGAGGAGCGTATGTCGGCGTATGAGTAGCGTATGGGCCATACGCTCTCATAGGTCGAGATTTTTTGAGCATGCACAAAAAAATGTGGACGGACGGATTTATGAAAGCGTATGGCGGCGTATGCCTCATAAGCCGGCATCTGGTGGCGTATGAGTAGCGCATGAGTAGCGTATACAGCGTATGCCGACGTATATGACATAACGCGCCTGCGCCGCCATACGCTCCCGCAAAAAACCCTTATGTGACAGCCCCTTTAAGTAGCTTTGATTTTAAATGGATAAGTTTTGAGATATTTGAAATTCAAACATGTAAACTTAGTTTTGGCAAGCATGCCAAAACTCTGACCCCATAGGCTGCAACAGTAACAGGTTCTATCAAATTGTCTCAGTGTTCCCTTCTACGTGGCAATAAATGCTAATATGTGGATCAATATCTAACTTAGATGTGTAGAGTCAAATCTACATCATTATTTTGGTTTTGAAAATTTGATGCTTCATCGGACTATGCAGCTTTAATGGGAAGTGGCTCCGGTGATGAGTCCACTTCTGGAAATTTGTCATCACTGACGTCCTCCCAGTCAAGTCTTCCTGAGGAGGAGGTGGCCTCTTCCTTCCCCGAGGTCTGGCCGGGCGAAACTCCTGCAGTTTCGACTCCAAAAGAGTCATCATACGTGCCTCCCAGTCCAACAGTACTGTGGCAACCATGTCAGGACCACTGTCAACATCCTGTTCGGACATGACATGTGCACCGCCTTCGGGAGATGACGGGACAGTCACCACCGGCGATGAGTCATAGTCCCTCAGCCGGCCGCGCTGCTGCAGGCTTACTCCACTTCGTAGTCATCGGTAGTCTGTAACAATCGAAAGAAAGTTACTATAAACCAAAGATTTTTCTAAATAGCACAACAAGTTAACAAAAACCACATCTGTGCATCTAGTGGTAGTGGATTACGTATTTACACTATTCCAACATAGGCGTGAGAAAGCTAAAGTGTATATAGTCATAGGTAAGTGGTATGGAAACCAAAACCAAACGAGGGGTAGGGACCAGTGTATTGGTAGCCTCCCACACTCTCTGTTCCCAACGAGATGTGGCTCCAGCCAACATCGCTCTTCGTTCGGCAATGGGCAGCTTGTAGAACAAAGGAAAAAATGTTCTATCGGTGTTTCTCAAATCGTAAAACGCCCATAAAAGTAACCAATAACATCTCAAAGTTCTGAAAACTTCGTCAAAAGGTGCAAAGGGTATCATAACCAATCTGCACCACTTCCAAATAAATACTTACAGTTAGTACGTCGTCGTAGATCTCAACGAATGTCCTCCCATCGTGAGTTGACTATGCTAATTGCTGGACCCGGATGTGCTTCCTTCTCCCTCGTCTACGAGTAGCCTGAGGCTTAGTACCGATGTAAAATAACAGAATTAGATTGTAGCACTGAATAGATTTGTGCTTCTTGTTTTATTTACATTCAACAATATCGCCGCCGTTGCAGCGGCGATGTTAATATTGCCAGGATTTTGGGTTTAATTTGACCGTATCTCATGTTTTGAGTAGGCTATTCACATAAATAACATTATTTCAACCCAAGATTTAATATTCATGACTGTAAATAACATAATTAGATCATAGCAGTGAATAGATTTTTGATTTTTGTTTTATTTACATACACTTGATAGTAGAAGGAACTGCTTCTATCCAACCACGATGCGGGAGTAGTGTGATGCATATAGCCGTGTTTACACGGGGAATTGTGAAACGATCTAGACAAACCGATTTATATGAGGCGATGTAGTGGCGCGTTTACACGGACCAAGTTTGAAAGTGTTTCGGTGCCGGGAACCAGCAGCCTTAGTGGTCCGCCTGTAGCCGGCGAGCACTGCTATTTGTTTAGTTTACACTCGTCAATTCGACAATAAAATAGCTGCTACGTTAATATCGCTTGGAATTTAGGGTTAATTTAATTAAATTTCATTATTTGAGTATGTAATTCTGTTAAATATGATCGCATTAAATAGATTTCGGCCTAATCGGCCCCTAACACTGCTGGGCACCAGCGATAGTTACAGCTGAGCTTGTAGCCGGCGAGCACCGCTATTTTACACTATCGCCGCCCGGGAACCAGCTGAATCGCTTCATCTATACTACCTCCGGAGGTGGTTTACATGTACCGATTTATATGAATCGATTCAGCCCTAAAACGCCTCAGAGTCGCGTTTACACAGCAAATGTGAATCGATCTAGGCAAGTAGTTTTATATGAGGCGTTTTAAATCGCCCGTGTAAACAGGGCTTATGTCACACGCACATTTTGGCTTGATATATAATTGTATGTGTGTAAAATCGTGCGCCCAACACTACGTTCGCCATGCGCAACATCAACAGTGTAACTGACAAATTTAAAACGGATACCCACGTATTTTCAAATGATGATGCGCATGCATCCTCATGTATGCCCTAGACCGTGAGGCTGCGCATATGGCTCATGTACGCATAGACACTACGGATAAAAAAAGGAAGTGGCTATTCATACGGGATATGAATAGCTAGCTACTGGCACTGGTACTGCCATAAAAAAGTGCCCCCCTCCCCCACCCCCACCCCCTGAGATATAATTTAAAAAAGAAAAACCCCCCTCACCACCTGATAAAAGATCACCCCGTACTTGTCTACCCTCCCGCAGTGATAGGATATGATCTATCCATGCTACTACTGGCACTAGGGATATATTTAATATTAGCATATAGTATTCTCGATGTTGGACATCTGGGCACTTTTTGCACTCACAACGCGCGAAGGGTAAAACAAATGCCACTGTCATAGACTGATAGTCAGATAGACACAACACTAAAACTACCCTATCACAGTAACTTGTCCTTTTTGAAAGCAAATTTGTCTTATTTCTACAAAATAGTTAAGATCTTTCTCTACAATTTCACATTCAGCTTTTTTTTTTAAATCAGCCAATTGGAAGTTCTTGAATTTATTTTACGAAAATAGTTTTTGAGGCCGTGATCCAGTAGGGCCACTGGCACTGACACTCAGAATATTCCAACTTTCAATATTATGTCTGTTTTTAATCCTTTCAGAGAAAATTGCTCTTAGGTTAAATTAAATACTTCAGATCTTTCTCTTCAATCGCGCATTAAAATATTTTTAATCGACCCAATGAAAGCTTTAAAATTTATTTTGCAAAAATAAATGCTCTGCATAGACATAGCATTGCAGCAGCACAACTTACTGCATTGTTTTACCCTTCGCGAGTAATTTGGCCGGGCTGTGACGTCACGCCGACATTGAGAATGCCACACTATAGATAGTATTAAATTCAATTCTTTTATTTTAACTCTCTGCAAGGTATGTTTACAATAAACTGAGGTGATACAATAAATGCATACAAATTCCTTACAGACAGAAAGGATCCAAGAAAAGCGATGCTTATCTAGCTGGTCTCCATCATGTAGATAAAAGATTCACCCGGTACTTGTAGTACACGGGTGAAGGACAACGTAGTGTAAATACGGGCGAAAATAGCTTTAGAAACTGTGGCTCCAGTATCAAAAGGCTACCCATATAGGCAGAGAGTTGGTGAAATGGGAGAGAATGCAAAAAGACAAGATGGCGGCGCTAGAACGCCATCGATTTCAATTTTAAATCTTATTAAACTAGATATTACATTATATTTTTCAACTCAAAGGTAGCAGGCTATCAATAAGACATGTAAAGAATAATTGTTGCTTCTTAGATTGTGAAATTAGGCTCTCATTTCCTCAACCCGCTTTTTCGACCGTTTTCATATAGGGTTGGTATTCACCCGTGTACTGGGAGTACCGAGTCAATGCTTTATCTAGTCTCCATGATGTGAATGAACAAGTGACGACAATAAGTGAATTATGATGAGATACTGATGTGTCTCTTCACAGTTAGTAAAAAAACTAAGTAATGATAGGAATATTATATGTATATTGTGTTCATGTACTTACAGTTACATGCTGTATCAGTAGTTATTTTGCATGTATGTTAATAGGGGTAAATCTTATGTTCTTTGCCATACCCATAGGCATAGCCACTTGATATTTTAAAGTATGTGACTAGTTAATGACAACTATATCCTATTAATATATAATAGTATAGAGGAGGTGTAATCACAGTAATGACGTTACAAGACAACTTTCGGTGGCCATATTGGATTACAAACAGAAGGCTTACAACTGCCTACACTGTGCTGATTTACTGATTTATTGGATTATTTGTCACTGTTCTGAGCAATTTGGCCTCAGATGTTGTTGCTAAACTTAAGTTCTGTAAATAAACACATTGTGACTGTCATTGCCAATGTCAATGTTGAATGTGTTTATTGGATGTACACTGCCCAGAACACAAGAAAACTCTGTTTTACTGCATCTGCATGCATTCACAACATGGCTATGGAGGGTGCTCGTAATCCAAGATGGCTGGCCTCTGACTGTCTGAGTGCTGACGTAATGTGCACTCCCTCTACAGTCTACTGCGACCACTTCGCACTTGTTTACCTTCATTCAGTCGACAGTCGTAGGATCTCCCCACCCTGCCAGCGGAGGCTACCAAAGCCGAAGCAAATGACTGACGGTGAGGGTTGTTATGCCTTTAGGCTTTATGGGACGACAAGTATGGAAAGCAACAAAATGGAGCAGTTTGTCGGGACTTACAATAATAGGCGTTCAACGAAGTAATCCAAATCTGAGCAGCGCCCCTTGTGTCTTCAGTGATTGTGGCTCATTTATCCTCAAAAGCCATCAGAAGTAATCTAGAAATAATCGGTCACGTGCAAAATAGACGGGTCCTTCCGCTGTCTCATGTCTGTGAGTGTATCTGAATGTTCTGTTGAAAGTAAAATTGAAAAGCGAAGGTTACTTCGATTAAATTATCTAATAAAAGCCTTATCCGCTGTTATTGTGTACTACTTTAGTAAATCAATAATTTCGGAAGTAAATAGTTGGATATGCGTGTTTAAGTCGTACTAGAAAGAAGACTTGGACGACACGCTCTCGGTCGTGTGTCTGGGCCTTACGTCATTATCTTTTATTAGATTTATCTTAAAACTGGAAAATACCTTTTATTACCAATTACTTTCATTATAAATGATATTTTAAATAGTGTACATTGCGTATGCGATCTAACGAGTAATGAATCAACGAGAACATTAAGGTAGTAAATAGCGTATCTACCAACCAACTGACGGAAAGCCATTCGCTGCGCATCTGATCAGTACTGCGCATGCCTCCCCGAGTTTCTGTCTGTGCGTCTTGGTGCTGTGTAAATGGCGGGGGAATCACGATGGATATTTACTCGAGCTCAACTTATCGACACACCAAGCCGAAAATGCGGTATAGACAGCGACAAAGAATTAAATTATAGACAACAGACAGCGAACTTTATCCAGGACATGGGCCAGCGCCTTCAGGTGTATCCTTTCATGTATTAAATTACCGTCCAAAATTGGGGTCGGGAGCCTCGTGCACGACCGTCGCTCATTCTTTCCGTTCTGTTGTAAAAATGTTATTTCACTTTTGTGTTAGTATCTTTGAGAATTTACAGATAATTTTCTCTTCGTAGAATTGTTCAGTGCATCAAGATCGTGTGCACTGAGGTATGTTGTGACGTTTGCAACCCATATTGTTTATTTTGTTTCTGAATGTGTACTACGCAGTGTTTCACGTTCCTTTGTACTTGTAATGGAAGAAGCCGGTTCCGAACTCTTCGTGGTTACCGGTAATTTCTCGGGCATTGTTTTATCTTATTTTTACAGTTTAAGGCAGGCAATGGTAGCGAATAACTGCTTTGGTCTTAACACGTCGTGAATCCCTTTTGGTAACCGGATGTACGGTTATCGTCATGGGGAAGTCCCCCGCCCGATAGTGGCTTCTACTCCGACTGGGCGATGATTCATATAGTTGGTGACTTGTTACTTATATAGGCACATCACATGAAAATTGTTACACAGTACTGCAAATCGGTACGCAGGCAGACTTCACAGAATAGATTATAGGGGTTTTTAATTCGAGTAAATAAGATTAGTCGTTCCAAAGTTATCTACGATTTAGTTTTCCTAGAAATCAACATTTTGTCCTATTCTTAGCTATTGTAGGTATGTGCGTAAACGGCGACTCGCGGCGGATATTTTCTTAGAACAAAACTGATCCGGCCAATCGCACCGATTTTTGGGAGGGGTCTAGAAAAACGGCTCTATAATTGGTTTGCCTTGGTCAATCTTCATCATTTTTGTATATTATGTAGTATAGGAATCCCTTTACAGCTTAGTTTAACAATATTTCAATTTGGTTAAGTTTTGCTATTCCAATAATTTCAAAAGTTTCACTCATTTTCAACCTGAAAATTCACCCTTTTTTTTTTTAGCAATCTCAAGATTTAGAAAAGTTAATATGAGGGTGCAGCCATTATTAATCTTATATAGTGTTGAGTTTGGGGAAATTGTGACTAGCCACTCAGAATCGGCGCGAGTAGGGATGCAACAGTATCACCTTTTCTGACACTCTCACCTCTGCCTCACACCCCTCTGCATTCACGCCACAGAGATGAGAGAGTGTGGTTTTCATGTCACTTATTTTGTTTCAAAGGCCATCTTATTGAATTGCATCTTATTTTGTTTCAAATGTCATCTTATTGAATTGCATCAATAGAACATGAATTAAACTAGCTTCACTGAAAATTTCATCAAGATATCTCAATTATTAAAGAAAGTACATGAATTTCACCAATTTCAGTCACAGAAATGTTTTGTTTCAGGTCACTTTACTTTTGTGTCAGGTCACTTAATTTTGTTTCGAATGTCACTTTATTGAATTATATCAATAGAACATGTCTTAATCTAGCTTCAGTCCAAATTTCATCGAGATATCTCAATTATTAAAGAAATTACATGCATTTTCCCTTAAAAGTCACCAATTTCGGTCACAGAAATTTAGTGCTTATACCTTAATTTTATGTAAGAAAATTATGACCAATTTCAGAGTTGGAAACGGCCATAACTTCCTTAATACTCCCCCTTTTCCCATAATCTTGGTGTCATGTTAAATGGCATTTCAAGCTCTTTCCAGCGGTGCCTTTTTTTTTTATTATTGAAGGGGTTTGAAATTTTTTGGCACATACCTAGCTATTGCCAGTATTGGGGGGATTGCATTGGTTATACTGATAGCTAATAAGTTGTGACCACTGGCACTGACACTCAGAATATCCCAACTGTCACTATTATCTCTGCTTTTAAATCCTTTCACACAAAATTGCTCTTAGGTTAAATTAAATACTTCAGATCTTCCTCTTCAATTGCGCATTAAGATCTTTTTAATCGACCCAATGAAAGCTTTAAGGTTTATTTTGCAAAACTGATCCAGCAAATCACACTTTGTTTGTGCGGGGGTGTAGAAAATGCTTCTATGGTCGGTTTGCATTGGTCAATCTTGGGTATTCCTTGTGGCTTGTCTATAAATTATTATGATGGGGGGGGGGGGGTCCCTTTACATAGCATACAGCCTGGTTTTAGAATATTTCAATTTGGTCAAGTTTTGTTATTCCAATAACTTCACTCAATTTCAACCTGCAAATTCACACTTTTATAGGAATCTGAAACATGTAAGAAGTAGACTGTAGTGAATAACCATTATTAATCTTATATTATATACTGTTGAGTTTGAGGAAATTGTGATGATTACATCAAGATTGGCCCCATCAGCCTCAGGGATGCAACAGGTATGCACTTCAGCCACTTGCCTTTATCACTTTTTCTGAGACTCACCTCTGCCTTGGGTGACTTGGCATTCACGCCTGGGTCACAGAAATCTATTGCTTTTACCGTAAGGCTTAATTTAATGGAAGAAAATAAGGCCCAATTTCAGAGATGGAAAATGCCATTACTTCCTTACAATTCCACCCATTCTCATAATCTTGGTGTCATTTTAAAGGGCTTTTCAAGCTCTTTCCAGGGATGTTTTTTGTTGTTTATTTTAATTGAAGGAGTTTGATTTTTTTTGCCACATACCTAGTATACGTTCACACCGGCCGTGCACACTCTGTATGTAGCAGGCAAACATTTATATATGAATAATCGTAAGTAATTGGAGAGTCACATTGTCCTCGTTTTATTTATTTTTAAATAAGCGGATTACCCAATTCTGCATTATAGGTATGTGACGAAAAGAAAATATTCAAACTCCTTCAATAATAAAACAATAGTCACTACTGGAGAAAGCTTGAAAAGCCCTTTAAAATGACACCAAGATTATGAGAATAGGTGGAGTATTAAGGAGGTTATGGCGTTTTCCATCTCTGAAATGGGTCCTAATTTTATAACATTAAATTAAGGTAAAAGCAATCGATTTCTGAGACCGAAATTTGTGACTTTTATAGGAAAATGCATGTGATTTCCAGGATTTTCTATGTAGGCCCTTACTGCAAGCCTGCAACATGATCAGTGTATAGGCCCTACTAATATATTGTTTAATGTTGCAGCACTATCAGCATTAGATAAAAGATTCACCCGGTACTTGCGTAGTACACGGGTGAAGGACAACGTAGTCTAAATACAAGCGAAACTAGCCTTAGTATGGGACATGAACTAGAAACTGTGGTTCCAGGAACAAATGGCTACATATATCGGCACAGAGTTGGTGAAATGGAAGAGAATGCAAAAAGATAAGATGGCGACCACAGAACGCAGTTGATTTCACTTTTAAATCTTATTAAACCAGATGTTTTATTATATTTTTCAACTCAAAGGTAGCGTGTAAATATGAAGACATCTACAAAGAATAAATGTTGCTTCTTAGATTGTGAAATTAGGCTCTCATTTCATTAACCTGCTTTTTCGACCGTTTTTATATATGGTTGGTATTCACCCGTGTACTGCGAGTACCGGGTGAATCCTTTATCTATATCAGCATCATCATCATGCTGTCGGTCGCGATGCGACAGAGACTGCTTTCATTACTTGACTGTCGCTCTCCATTTAGCTCTCTGCTGTGAGAGTTGCATCCATGAGTCGGTCTTAACGTCTCTCAGCTTCAGGTTTCTCTTGATGGTATCCTTGAACCGGAGACGAGGGCACCCTCTCTTTCTGTAACCAGAAGACAGTTGAGAATAGAGGATCTGCTTTGGTAGCCTGTCTGACATTTCATGAAAGCTGCCTGCAAAAGTGTTGCTGCTGGCTTTTGCAAGTTACCAGCGGCACTCTCTCGGGGAGCAAATGGAGGTTTCACGCCGGCAAGAACATGTCAAGACAGGCGCAAAACTATTTGTCCCTGCAGTGGCTGGTCGGGAGATGTTGGGAGTTCCATACATCAACCGCCCTTAATGCTGCCACAGTGACATGGTTTTCTGTTTATGGTTTGCTCCCTTAGCCTTCGGCTCTGTCAAGAACCTGTACCACAAGGCAGTGGGGTTTACAATTCTGCAAGGCAGGAGCATCAAACTCCCTGAGGAATTGCTATACGTGCAATACCTGCATACTATATCAGCATATACATAACAATATGGACCCGACTTCCCAGAATTTTCTGTGATTCCCTAACAGTGCTGAGCCTATGGGAGAATATCCGGATTTCGTCCTCTCTTTTTTTTGCCAGAGGCCACTTTCATCCATACTTGGGTTTTTCTTTGTGTTCATAACAGTATGTAAAATTTTCTGATATAATACATGAGGAACTATGTGAAATTACTATAATAAATTCCAAACTGTCTATATAATGATAAAAG
The DNA here is from genome assembly GCA_030323885.1 of Branchipolynoe longqiensis. Taxonomy (NCBI): domain Eukaryota; kingdom Metazoa; phylum Annelida; class Polychaeta; order Phyllodocida; family Polynoidae; genus Branchipolynoe; species Branchipolynoe longqiensis. Next base: position 76,854,115 of record CM059199.1, on the reverse strand, counting down.
GTAATATATAAAAACCCAAAGGCATAGGAGGGATGTGTGAAGTTGGTAAACTATTACTCATTAGGTATAGAAATTGTATAGTAAAATAGTCTTTGGAGGAGTGTCACTTCCTAGAAATACTCTTTGGAAGAGTCACCTCACATACCCCCTCCCCCCATGGTGTTATTTATGGATCATTGACCACTACAGGGCACTGTAGCCGGTGTGGCAAGGCCTTGGCAACAGCACATTGTACTCTGATTGGTGGATTGAACCATATGACCACTGCCATCTTGGATTCTAGAAAACCTATATAAATCAATAAATGAAGGAGTCTCACTCTCCTACTTTCACTCTTCTACTTTCACTCATTACCTGTATTGTTTTCCTTTGTGGCTTGTCCACACCACCAGCCGGCGACTTTACAAGTAGGCTTAACTTAACGGCCCAGTGTCAGTCAAAAAGTGCAATTTATAACAAAAAATAATTTGATCGTAGAACCATTTTCAAAGGATAATATTTTCTTTTGAAATTGAAGCAAGACTGAAAAGGTGCTAAATATAGTTTGTACAGTTTAACTAGTTATGCACATATTATTTAGGCTGCAGGGCCTATGGCCACCGGCGGGGGGGTGGGTGCTGTGTCGCCTGCGCTGCCTCGGCTGCTGCTCTGTGAGCCGTTGCCATCCACCCGGTGGGGGGGGGGGGGGGGGGGGGGGGGCGCTGTCCCGCCTTACTCCCCCAGCTGCTGCTCTAAGTCGCCTCTCACGACTACGCATCCTGTCTGAGGACGAAGACGGCGAACAACTGCGATGCCTCGAAGGACTCATGCCTCGTCGCAGCTCCGACTTGCATGTCTCCAGCACCGGCGTCCTCGACCGCCGGTGCGCGCCTGGCGACCCTGACTCCCGGCGCTTGCCTGACGAGGCGGTGCGGTCCCTGCACGCACCCCCCCCCCCCCCTCTGTCGCCCGACACGCTCCGACCGCCGGCACTGGAGACACTCCGACGGCGACTCACCGAAGGGCTCCTCCGCCGCCCCCTCGACACGCTCCCCCGCCTGCCGCCCGACCTGCTCCGCCCGCCACCGCTGTCCCGTGACGCACTCCTGTCCGCACCTCCCAACGACATTAATGACAGCTCTCTTTCAATTGCTATAGTCTTCTCCGCTATCACCGCTTTCCTCTTCTTTTTCTCCAAACCCCGCAAACGCTCAAGCAATGGCCGTTCGTCGTCACTTAGCGGGTCGTCCGAGACGACCGGTACGACCAAACTAGCCTTAGCAGGCTCCAACAACTTTTCCGACTTCAATTTTTCCTTTTCCATCACTTCCTCAGTCTGACGCGTAGCACGACGCGTCCGGGCTGGGCGTCGAGTGCACCCGACGTTAATGGGCGCAGGGTGTATGTACCCACACGGTGCACAAAAGTCCTTCGGCATATGTCTAAAGACAATAACCGACAAGTGACAGTTACCAAACAATGAAGTGCGTACGGTGACAGGAGCGGTCGACCGCTGACAGCAGACGGTGCAGGCTTCAGTAGTGAAGGGAGGTCGGGTGAGCTGACCGGCGCGCAGGCCGGGTGCGTATCAGGAAGGCGCCGGGCCGACTACTGGCACGCCGCCTAGCGAGCAGCGGGTGCATAATGCTTAGCCCGGAGCCGCCGCGTTCGAAATGCCCGAATACTGACCAGCTCATATGTACATTCGTCAATGCCCGCGGGTGCCTATACGGGTATATACCTCCTATATATTTTTTTAGTTGGTATTCTATGTTTCAAACAAGAGCTGAGATGAGCTGACACTAGCACATTTCATAGCTGCACCCAGTGTATTAGCATGTGCCATGTGCTTCTGGGGGGTTGTTTTGCTCTGATGCATCCCCCAATGCACTGCACCGCTGGAACCGTGATGTCTATTCTATAGATAGTGTGAGAGGGGCACTATTGTTAGAGTGATAGGGCCTTAGCAGCTCTGCTCACAACCCACTCCCCCCCCCCCCCCCCCCCTAAAAAACAAACACGGCATGGTTACAAGCATGCTTAGTGCTAAGCACAAAAAATAAACACCAGAATGAATATAAAAATAAGCACCAATAAATATAGAAGAACCACTAACCAAAATTTAAAGCACTAGAAATACTGTGTATAACATACACCCATTCCAGGGCATGTACCTCCCCTCCACTCGCACAGGTGCAGTCTACGGTAATGTATGAAACTATATAACAAACCAGGGCATATGTACTGTATGCACCAGCCCATACACCCATAAAACAATCTAAACAAAGTTTAAAACTCGCAAAATCTAACAAACGCCAAACCTAAAGGTAAAGGAAGATGGTAGAAGAAATTGAATGCAAGCTGGGAAGGGGCACGCACTTTGCCCACCTAAACTGCCAGAGTGCATCCAATAAAATAGACACAATAAAAATGCACCTAAAAAAATGAAAATCTTGATGTTTTAACACTATCAGAAACATGGGTCACTGACAGACATCAAGACAACACCCTCAACATAGAAGGATATAGGCTTGTACGTAAAGACAGACAGCAAATTAACATAGCAAACCAAACAAAACAAGGTGGAGGTGTTGCAATCTACTGCAAAACCTAAAAAAATCTAGACACTGAGGCCCTAAAAATAGCAAACAACTCAAATGAACACCTGGAGCTACTATGGTGCCTAATAAAAAACGAGAAACAGGCTAACATAGCCATAGCAAGCCTCTACAGACTACCGTCCGGGGATATTGAAACATTCCTTGAAAATCTAGACAAAAGCATAAATACAGTGAGAAAACTAACAAATGCAGAAATCTTTGTGCTAGGGGACTTCAACATAAACTACAGTAGCAATGACAAAAATAAACTAATGCTACAAACCACTAGGGCAAAATCTTAGGGCTACTGCAACTTATTACAGACAGCACAAGATTAGGAAACAATAGCTCAACAATTGACCTAATACTAACCAACTCAAACCATGCCACTAAATGGGGCACCAGAAGCTGGGGTATAAGTGACCATGAGCTAATATATGTAACGAGGAAAAAACTCAAAAACACAGGCCAATATAAATATAAGATGGGCAGATCCCTAAAAAAACTACTCAAAAGAAACATTAAAAAAAACACATGAAAATATAGACAACCTCACAACAAACAGAGATGACACTGATAGCTACTGGAATAACATTGTCACAGAAATAAAACAATCATTAGATGAGATGTGTCCCATAAAGAAACTACAAATACAGAGAAACCAAGACCCGTAGGTAGACAGGGAACTGTTAACGCATATTGCAACAAAACGAAAGCTAGGTGACAAAGTGAAATGTACTAAAGACCCAGATAGCAACCAAACTGAACAACCTCCTGCTAAAGCTGGACGGCTGGTGTGAATCCAATAAAATAACCATCAATGCAAATAAATCTAAAACTGTACTCTTCTCACATACAGCAATCACAGGAAGAAACCTACAATGTACACTAGGAAACCAAACACTGGAAAGTGTAAATCACTACAAATACCTAGGCCTAGAACTAGATAGCCAGCTAAACTACAATCTGTGTGTAACAAAAAATCATACAAAAAGTAAACCATAAACTATGGCTATTTGCTAAACTAAGAAACTATATGACACAAGATATGTCAATAAAAATCTTCAAAGGCATGGTACTCCCCTACTTTGACTATGGGGATGTAATTTACATGGGTGCTAAAAAAAAGAGCTACTAAAAAAATTGCAGATATTACAAAATAGGGCCCTAAAAATCTGCCTGAAGGTAGACAAACTACACCCCACTTATGACCTACACAAAAGAACTAAAGTAAAGCTACTAGAAAACAGAAGAATAATCCACCTGTCATGGGGGTGTTGAAAATGGGAAATATTGCGCCTAGAGTGGGACTCGAACCCACATCTCTTTGCATTCCGGGCCAGTGTGCTAACCATTACACCACCTAGGCTCCCTGATATCAACACACTACCCACGCCTACCTGTCTATGCGGCTCCTTGCCTGAGAGGTCAGTGCAGACCACTACACTCGTCCCCCTGGAATTGTAAGTCTTGTAATGCTTACAATTACATACATACAGGCAATGCAACACACTTATATACACAGGGTAGGTTCAACAACTATACAGCGTGTAGCTTGTACAGGATCCTGGTCACGGCAACCAGTGTCATGGGGGTGATGAAAATGGGAAATATTGCGCCTAGAGTGGGACTCGAACCCACATCTCTTTGCATTCCAGGCCAGTGTGCTAACCATTACACCACCTAGGCTCCCTGATATCAACACACTACCCACGCCTACCTGTCTATGCGGCTCCTTGCCTGAGAGGTCAGTGCAGACCAAAAAACATTAGCATATGGATATAGCCAAGACATTAAGCGTCTAACCCAACCACTAAGGGACACCAGAGCAAGCAAGGCAGACCAGAAGCCGAATCAAAGCCCATGAAAGGAGCACGCTGGAAATGGCCGCCAAGGCATGGAATGCCCAAACGGTGAAAGAAAGACAAATCCCTGACCTAAAAACATAGAAAAAATATCTGTGCAAAATAAAAACTGGAAACCCCAACTGAACTGAAACCCCAACTGAACATATGTCACGGCCCCCAACTGGACAGCCCAGGCGGGACAACCAGAAATATAAAAGCCAGATAACATATCTAACAACAATATAAGTCAAATCAAATTCAAACAAACATAACTCAACCACCTATTACGTACAGGCCTATGGACATGTAAATAAAATAGGCTAGTATAGAATTAAGTAGAAAAAAAGCGGAAAACTCTTCCCAAGAAAACCCCAAAACACTAACATAGAACCTTAAGAAAACAACTAACATAGTAATAAGAATAGAACAAATATACAATGCCAAGAGGGCCCCAAAAAAACTAACATAGACTGCTAAACATACCAACAGACTATCTATCTGCTACTGAAATGCAGACAATCAAATAACTTATCAGCAGCTACTGCTTGGTAAGACAACACCAAAACTACAGCTGGCCAGCATTGAAGACAAGCCTGGGTACCCGGGCTTACATGCTATGGACAGTATAAATACAGTCTCAATAAAAAAAATTAAAAAAATGTTAATTGGTGGATATGTGGATGCTTACTGTTGATTGTGGGATCTGGTCATGTGACAGGACATCTTGGATTCTAAAACCACTATATAATAATAAACCTGAGGGTGCAAGCTCTCTCTCTAACTTTCACTCTATACTCTGCCTTTCTTCTACTTGCCTGTAATGATTTCCTATTTAGCCTGCCCACACAACTACAGCTGCCAGCCGACGACTTTACACTTGTGAATGTGTTTCTTGTCACTAAGGTTGTGTGAAATGACGGCCCTTAACCCAGCTGCACAGAACTCAACTATGTATCAACACGGCCATTGTTTACATGCATCGCTTCTACATGTTCCACTCCTTCACCAAGTTCAACAGAAACGTAAGTGCCAGGACTTTGCATTAATCTCTGCATCTACACCATCTTGTCTTCTTGTCTATCCTTTGCCATACAGTGGTCTTAATCCTTTTGAATAAAGGTAGGACCCAGACGCTATATATTTGCCATAGTCGTAGTTTAGTACTCCTTGGTTTGTGTCCCAGAATTGGTTGTCTTGGTAACTCAATAATGCTAGTTGTATGTTCTTCCAATCCCAACCGTCAGAAGCTATTTGACCATATCAGCTATCTTCACCCCCGTCAGGTCGGCACAGGGGAGGCCAAGTGTAGCCGTTAAGTGTCATACACATGATGTATGCTGTAACTGAACAACTTTTTTTTAAAACCATTCTCAAAGTGCCCACAGTTCAAATTCTCTTTCTCACTCTTTCTCTCTCACACTCTTCACACTCTCTCACTCACACTCGCTGGTTTTGATAGTTTGCCCCCTACTTCCACCCATGATCTTCTGAAATTCATAATTGACGCTGTTATGCCCCAGTCGCTATGCTAAATCTGAAACAAACAAATCATTTTCAGTGGCAGTTAATCATTTGTGTTCTGCGCTTGAAAATGCTTGTTCAGAAAGTGTGTTGCATCGGACAGTTGAACAGGGTTTTTACTTGTTAACTACTGTCTTTCAGTAGCTTTCGTTTGATTACAGAACATGGCATCGGCCTGCTTGTTCCTGGCTGCCAAGGTGGAGGAGCAGCCCCGCAAGCTGGAGCATGTCCTCAAAGTGGCACACGTGTGCTTGCACCGAGAGAGTCTCGACCCCAAAAGTGAAGTGAGTGCTCCTGGTTTTCATAATGATGCATGTTGAGGGAAGCTACATTAAAAAACTGCACAAATTAGTCCCACAATCTCAGACATGGTCGCCTTTTGACTGACAAACACCCCCATCCCACAACAACAAAAAATTAAATTATTGGCATGAATATTGTTGCATATTAATATGGTGACTTAGTGAAATCTGAAGTTCTGCGGATTGGGCATCTTTACTGATGAAATATGTGGTACTGTGAGGTGAGGTGGGTTTAGTCAGTGGGTATGTGGCTCAGGTGACTTTACTGATGAAGTCTATCCTAGTATTCCTACTGTGGCTCAGGTGACGTTACTCATGAAACATGTGGTTCTCTGCTTTGAGGTAGTTTTTAATTACATATAAACCAAATTGCTGGTGTTTTCCAGGTCTGAACTGTTACTGTATTGTTTCAGACCTATCTAGAGCAGGCCCAGGAGCTGGTTGTCAATGAAAACATCCTGCTCCAAACATTGGGTAAGTATCATTTATTGATTATCTGTATGCAGGTTAATAATGCAAATATTTATTGAATATTTAAATCCAACCCAATCTAGACATCTATCAGGTCAATATAAACCCACATCCTGATCATAGTTGCGAACAGACAGGGTGGCCGAATGAGTTGAGTCCATCTCCTGTTTTGGGAGATTGAGGGATCCGAACTCATGGGTTCGGATCCTGGTCGAGTCAAACCAATGGATGGATAGATGTCGCTTCCTAACCATGTGCACGGCATTATTAGGATATGGCAAGGACTGGTTGGCTCAGTGTCAGGATAATGTGACTGAGTGGGATGTCAAGTCATGGTGCTGGCAGCCTGTCTCCCAGTGGGGCAGCACTAAAAATTCGCTATCAGCACGTACTGTCACGAGTAGGTACCCGTCCTCATATGACGTAAAACAACAAACAAACCTAGTTGCTCCAGTAAACCCACATCCTCATCATAGTGGCTACAGTAAACACCTCCTCATCATAGTAGATGCTTTTAAAAACATCGAACACCACCTGACCTCTTTGTCAAACCCATGTACATTTTTGATAGCCTGGTCACTGGAAGAGCTATGTCCTAAACCCCCCACCAAAAGAAGGGCCTCCTTTTCTGTAGGCAGGTGCTAGACATTTATTTAATGTTGGTTGGTTTGTTGGATTTGCTGCAGGCTTTGACATCCAAGTGGACCATCCACACACCCACGTGGTAAAGACGTGCTCGCTTGTCCGAGGTCAGTACCCTTCTGTTCACATCTGTAATATCCTCATCGTGAGAATCATAGGTGAAGAGTTAAAAGTATGTTGCTGTGGTGTCTTAACCGAAATGTGCTTAAACCTAATACCAGCCTTTTCACTAAAACTTTACGACTTGAGTAGAAAAGTTTCCACCGGAATAACTGGCTTGTGGCAGTCAAGCGTTTATATCGACGTGGATTTTTGATCCTCCTATTCTTCACCAAGCAGACCTAAGGGTCTGCTTGGTGAAGAATAGTAAGAAGAAAGCAGGAGGCTGCCGATTGGCGTCATGTGGTCACACCTTATCGATGGCAGCTGACCGAGAGTAGGTCATGAGGTGCTCCTGTCAGTTATTTGTACCCTGTTATAAAATGGCTAAAGCTCGAATCTGTGGTTGTGTAGGCAGACTAGTGAAATCAATACAGAAAGAGAAAGGAAGAGTATAAAGTGTAAACAAGAAGAGAGAGTCAAGCCCTCTGGTTTATTATTTATATGATTACATGGGTTCATTGTAGAGTATCACCCCACCCGCTTCCTCCAATGGAAAACAAGCATTCTTGACCCTACCAATAGGGATCCAGCATTCCTGGTCCCCATGGCTACCAGCGGTCTGCCCACCACCACCAAACTGTATGGCCCCCCCTTGGCCACCACCAACCTTGACCTTTGAATGTGGTGATCACTATCCCAGCAGAGGGGGTAGGCCCTGAGTGCACCCACACCCAGACCTGCCAGCACCACTGTGTCTATTTACATCCCACTCAGGCACCACCAGCCCATAGATATATACATACATGCGCCTGGTCATGTACACCGATCAGTAATAGAACATTTGTATTCCTCCCTATGTCGTTTATCGGAATATTTTACAATTTTACCTCGGTATATAGCCTCAGGCTAGCCGCAGGCTAGGGAGAGATAAGCACATCCGGGTCCAGCAATTAGCATAAGCAGCTCACGGCGGGAGGACGTTCGCTGAGCTGCTCTGGCAGGATTTAACTACTACAACACTTTAACCAACAGTAAGTATTGCAAAATCGCGATAAACTTCCTAAGGATGGGTTATAGCATTCAATTATGAAAGCTTAGAACTTTCTCAGGTCCGATTTGGACATGTTTTGGGTGTTATAAAAAACACAAGGTTAGAACACTTATGTACAGAACCGAAACCGATACCGCTTGATAGCGCAACTTGTATACAGACAGGCAGAGATGTTAACCCGAGTTGCATCTCCTAAGGAAATTCCTCCGAACCCTAAAAGAGGGTTTTGTTGGGGATGATCCTGGGTTTCTTTTATAGACTCCCCAGACCGGTTTTTGAGGCGAGCCTTCGAGTTTTGTAATATTTTCTTCAACTTGCTGGCGCAGAATGCCGCGAGTGGGAGAAGTGTACGAAACAGAGAGAGCGGTCGTGCCAATGGCCGCCCTTCCGTTTGGTTGGTTTCACTACCGATAAAACCTACGGCATACCATTAGCTTAACGCCTGTATACAGAATGGTGTGAACACGTTACTCTATACCATACGAATAATACCTCAACCCAGTTTGGGGCTCACTTTGTGACCATGTTGAGACGATACCGGTATTAAGTAACTTTTTTGTTACAGAAACCGATGGCCACCAAGCGCAACAAAGTTCCGCCGGCAGCGGCAGAAGGCCGCGTGCCCTCAGGGTACGATTCGTCGCCGCCACAGATGCGGCCACCGTCCCCACAGCCAGGAGCTGGTCCTTCGGATAAGGATAGCGGAGACGAGGACCTAGAGGACAAGATCGTCAGGCTTATGGAGAAGTACAAACATACGCAACCCGTTATACGGGTTCCCTCTCCTCCTATCCCAGACGACGACTGGGAAGACTTTTCGGATGACGAAACTGAATCAGCATTTGAGGTTCCGAAACTGAAAGTCAAGAGGCTCAAGAGACCCGTGAGTAGCTCAGGTGATGAATTCACCAAAGTCAACAAGAAGCGGGTTAAAAAGAACAAGAAGAACAAAAAGAAGGACTCACCATCTGATCATTCAAATGACTCGTCCACGACGGAGTCTGATTCAGACACCGAAAGAGCGGGTGTCTATGCACGGATAGGGGCAAAAATTAAAAAGAAATGCCCGTTGGCGAAAGCAAAGAGGTTGCGTACCACAACCATGATGCGGGAAACGTTAAAAGGACATTTCCACACATTTAAACCCGCTGAGGTGATCAGTAAGCTGACTGAACAAATCTCAGGAATCAAAGGCGTTCCCGAGTCCATCAGCAAGGAAATGGATGCAGGTATCCAACTCTCGGACGAGAGACGGCGTTACGAGAACGCGTTGTGTACCATCCATAGAGCAGTGCTCGGAGCTCTCACTTCCATAACTCCGGTAGCAAACAGAATGCAAGCCGAGAATAAATTCTCGTCGCTTGCTCGCACCATGGATAAAAGCATTGCGCTGCTTACCGCAGCGTCAAACTTTATGACGTTTCGAGAACGTCTTTAAGTCGGTGACCACAGATGCTGGCAAAGAAGTTGCCAGGTCTAAGAAAGTTACGGACAATGACGGTAAAGAATACACACTTTACCTCCCACCAAAGCCAGTGCTAGGTAAGCCGCTGGACAAAACCAAAATGTTTGGTGGACAGCTAGCGCACCTCTTCAAAGCAGTGGAGGTAGACACGAAAAGCGCTAAGAACCAACAGGGGTAAGAAGTTCAACAACCCCGGCAAATTCCGACGCCCCCGCTCGGATTTTCGCTTCCGCCGAGGAGGCAGGCCAGGACGCGGAGGTCCATCCTTCGGGTTCAGTCCCAGGGGACGCGGCAGAGGAGAACGACAGACCACGGGGTGGAACGAGAACCGCGGGTACAAAAGGGAGTTTACACCCAGACCCCAGTTCCCACGGCCAGGAGCCAAGTAGAGTCGACAACACAGACTTCTAGCCTCAACACTGTGTCTGAAGAGACACAAACATATGTAAGCACATTTAAGGCAGGAAATATCCTGAACTGTTTACACAACTGGTGTAATATTACAAATGATAGCGAAATTTAGGAAATTGTAAAAGGGGTTCAAATACCCTTCACAGACATACCAAAACAGGAAAGAGTTCCGTTCCCATATAAATTTAACGCAGAAGAAAAACTACAAATTGATTTTCAGGTTTCTCTTTTTGAGACTAAGAGAATCATTGAACGAGTACACAACACAGAAGGACAGTTTATTTCTAATGTGTTTTCTAGGCCGAAACCAAATGGCGAAATTCGCATGATTTTGGACTTAACCAAATTAAATGAGTCGGTTACATACAAACATTTTAAAATGTTCTCATTAGAAACGGCGAGAGATTTAATTACGCCGGGAGCCTGGCTCGCCAGTGTAGACTTAAGAGATGCGTATTACACAGTCTCCATTTGCAAAGAACACAGAAAATTTCTGAGATTTATTTGAACGGTACCCTCTTCCAGTTTACATGCATGCCTAATGGTCTAGCTTGCGCACCGCGACTGTTTACCAAATTGTTAAAACCTGTCTTTGCAGTCATGGGTAGAATAGGACACACAATGTTCCCATACATAGATGATTCATTTATTATGGCAGAATCCTTTGATAAATGCCAAACGGCAGTTACTGATTTGTGTGCTTTATTAACAGAGTTAGGATTTTACATTCATAACAAGAAATCTGTTTTCGTCCCGAATAGGGAATTAAAATGATTAGGGTTTCTGATTAACACCAAAGCCATGACCGTATCTCTAACGGAACAGAAACTCCAGAAGTTTCACGACACAGCCTCCCAGCTGCTTGACATATCCAGGCCAAAGATTAGACAGGTCGCCGTCCTTATCGGGATAATGGTCTCGTATGCACTGGCTGTTCTTTATGGAGCCGCGCATATCAAATCTCTAGAAATAGAGCGTTAGCACGCAAACATGGTAACTTCGAAAGACCAATGAACATTTCCCGAGACGGCTGTAAAGACATTTTTTGGTGGATCGACAATATTGATAACTCCCCCAATCCCATTCGAATGGGTCAACCCAACACGGTAGTTACTACGGATGCTTCATTACAAGGTTGGGGAGCTCATCGAAATGATGTAGCCACAGGGGGTAGATGGTTAGATAACGAAAAATCAGACCATATTAATGTTCTTGAATTAAGAGCGATTTACTTGGGCCTTTTGAGTCTAATTAAAATACCTAAAAAGACGGTTCAACTTCTGACAGATAACACTACAGCTATGGCATATGTCAGGAATATGGGAGGTACAAAGTCAAAAGAATGCAATAACTTGGCACAGTATTTGGAACTGGGCGCAACAACATCAAATATGGTTAACCATATCTCATATCCCAGGTTCGCAGAACGTCCTGGCTGACAAAAAGAGCAGAGTCTTTCACGATCACTTAGAATGGAAATTAAACACAAAAAATTTCAACAAAATTTGTCAACAATGGGGGTCACCTACGGTAGACTTATTTGCATCAAGAAATAATTTCAAGATTAGCAAATATGTGTCATGGCACCCAGAACCATTTGCTTGGCACATAGATGCTTTCTCACTGATTTGGGAAAATGAATTTTATTACATTTTCCCCCCCTTTAATCTCATTACCAGAGTGGCACGAAAGATAAAGATGGATCGGTCCCACGCCATTCTGATTGTCCCCGAATGGGACACACAACCGTGGCTAGCGGGAATAGTCTCGACAGCCAGCGACTGCCTAAGATTCCCAAAATCCCAAGGAAATCTAACTCACCAAGGCCCTCTGGAACATCACGGCAACGTAGCAACAACACCATTGCTTGCATTCCTTTTCTGAATAAATACCTAGAACAATTTGGTTTAGACAAAATTACACAAGAACGGTTGGTGTCGCATGCGTGGAGAAAAGGAACAGTTAAAATGTATACCACATATTTGAAAAAATGGGGCGTTTACTGTCTTATTCAAAAGGTTAAACCGATGGATCCAACCATTGCCCAAGTGTGCAGATTTTTCAGGATGTTAGAACAAGATGGCCTCGGTTACGGCGCAATTAATGCGGCCAGGTGTGCTCTATCGATCATTCTCCCCAGGTTAGGGGGAGAATCAATGGGTAAACATCACGTAATACACTGGGTACTAAGGGGGATTTATGAACGAAACCCACCTAAACCAAAATACGACCGATTTTGGGATGTGTCACTGGTCTTTCAAACTGTTTAAGGATTGGCCACATAATAGATTTCTAGACATAAAACAATTAGGGTTTAAGTTAGCACTTTTATTACTGTTAGTCACAGGTCATCGAGGCCAAACTATAGTGGCACTTTCACTCGATGGACTGGAACTAGATAGAAGGCAAGCCACCTTCGATTTAACAACATTGTTAAAATCTAATCGCATAGGCGACCCTTTGTCATCAATTGATGTAACGCAATTCAAGGACAATCCAAAACTGTGTAGTTTCTGCGATTAGAACATATATATCCAAGACACAAGGAGTTAGAAACTCAAGACAATTATTGATAAGCTTTATTAAGCCACACAAGGGCATTTCAAGGGACACACTTGCCCGTTGGACAATTAATGTGCTAAAGCTGGTAGGAGTGAATACGGACAAATATGCGTCACTCTCAACGAGAGGAGCCATGGTGTCAAAAGCATGCCTCCTAGGAATTTCGGTCAAGCGCATCCTAGCGCATGCAGGGTGGAAGACCGAACGATCGTTTGCTAGACATTATAACAAGCGTCTGGAGAAGCCCAGTGGTGTCGCACAACGACTGCTACAGCATTAAAGGTCAAAAGGTGAGAACATAAGCATAGTCACAAATAGTGATTTTAACAATGTTCCATAACAAACAAATAATCAGAATAACATAACAATAACAATGAAATATCAGGATAAAATGATATTACGTAAAGTCTCCCTAGCCTGTGGCTAGCCTGAGGCTATATACCGAGGTAAAATAGATTAGTTAGATGAATCTTACCTTGGTATAGATGATGGATAACTATTGTTTTCCCGAGGTATAAGCCTCGGCTAGACGTGGGTGAGGGCCCACCCTCCACACCCTACCACGTCTAGTCTGTTGCTTGTACAAAGGAAACATTAGTTTCAAGAATTTATTAGAGATCATTTTATCCTGAATTAGTAGGCAAAGATTGCTGGACCCGGATGTGCTTATCTCTCCCTCACCCACGTCTAGCCGAGGCTTATACCTCGGGAAAACAATAGTTATCCATCATCTATACCAAGGTAAGATTCGTCTAACTAATCTACGTATTCTGCCCCTCAACTTCTTACCACCTGCGTCCAAAGTATGCAGCGAGGAAAGAAGTTTACATCACTACCGTGTCTCCATTTTACCTTGTTGAATCCACCTACCAATAATTAACAATATCTTAAGAGCTAACATTTTTAATGGGTAAGGTTTCTGACTTCGAATGAAAAAATCACCTTTTTTGGTCACTTACGAAGAATAGAACTCATTTCTGACATTCAATATGATGTTATAAGATGCATGCAAACAATTTGTGATAATTTTTAGTCTAATCCGACCTTGTGACACGCAGTCTGACAGCAACGACCTTACATTGGTACAAATCGGATTTGGCGTTACTACCATTTAGTTCGACCGGGCGCGGTGGCCGAATCGGGAGAGCACAGGCCTCGTGTTTGCGCGTTCGGTTCCCGGTCGAGTCAAACCAATGATTTAAAAATTGATACTTGTCGCTTCCTAGCCTGGTGCTCAGCATTATTAGGATAGGGCCAGGGCTGGTTAGCTCGGTGTCAGGATAATGTGACTGAGTGGGATATCGCATCATGGTGCCTGCAGCCTGATTTCCCATTGAGGCAACACTATAAAATCGCCCTGAGTACATACTGTCACAAATCGGTACCCGTCCTGATATGACCTTAGATGTTGCTAGGACATGAAACAAACAAACCATTTAGTTCTACATCGATACGCTTGGCCCACCCATTTCGTCTTTCCAGCTGTCAAACTCGGAGAAACCCAACAACGTCGATGGTAGACATGTGGTTGCTCGACAGGTCTCCATAGATTTAACATTGCGGATCTCAGCTCTGTGAGAAAACAAGGCTTAAGCGGTTTGAATCGATGACCTAGTTTCACAGACTATTTTCTTGTAAAAAAAAACAACCAAATACTCTGATTTCACCAAAAATAAGTCGTTTTGAGTGGAAATAAGGGCAGAAATAGAATCAAAATGTCATTTTGTACATTGTGTACATCTATCTAACATCAAAAATCAGTTTTAGCAACAACAAAAATAGCACTGACGGCAGAAAGCTGTATACCTACAGCATATACTCAGCGTCAAAAGGTGAACAAAGCAATGACAGCGCTCTCCGAGCATTGAAATTACAAACGCCACGTCTATATTATTAAATAATAGATTTCTATCTGTTAGCTTTAGTTTTACATGCTGTCTTGGTTTCCATACACTTTCTCCAGCAGTTGCCGTCGTTTCTTCATGTTAATTGTCTCCATCGGTGAAATGTCGATTATTTCTTCGATTTAATTATATATGCCACTATTCTCCTCCAAACCAGTGCATTCACGGTGCGATATTGACGATATCGATCCATTCTTGCATAGTAGCTATCGCTCTTGGTCATCATTTCGCAGAAAGTTACCTTTCTTTGCGTTAACATATATATATATATATCTAGCCTACGTGCCATAAATTTAGACCATGCTTCTAACGCTCCCGTCTCAGCCGAATAATTGCCCAGTGTACACTGACCTTGAAACCAAAGTTGAAATTCTTCACACAATAGGTCCTCCTTTCCAGACCAGACAGGATGGCCAAATGAGTTAGAGCGCCCGTCTCCCATGCTGGTAGGTCGTGGGTTCGAACCCTGGTCTAGTCAAACCAATGACTTAAAAATTGATACTTGTTGCTTCCTAGCCAGGCGCTCGGCATTATTAGGACACAGCAAGGACTGGTGTGCTCAGTGTCAGGATGATGTGACAGTGGGAGACCAGGTCATGGTGCCTGCGGCCTGGTTTCACAGTGGGACAGCACTATGAAGTAGCCATGAGTGCACACTGTCACAAGTCGGTACCCGTCCTGATAAGACCTCAGATGTTGCTAGGACGTAAAACAACAAACAAACAATCCTTCTTTGCATGTGTCACTGGCACCTTCAAGCTGCTGTTGTATTGGGTGGCCCATTGTTGATGGTAGGCAGTCTACTGCTTTTCCTTGCTCTATGGAGTTCGCGAGTTTGGTTCTCGGTCGAGTCAAACCAATGACGTAAAAATTCCTAGCCTGGTGCTCTGCATTATTAGGATAGGGCAAGGGCTGGTTAGCTCGGTGTCAGGATAATCTGACTGAGTGGGATACCGGGTCATGGTGCTGGCGGCCTGATTTCCCAGTGGGGCAGCACTATAAAATCGCCGTGAGTGTGTACTGTCACAAGTCGGTACCCCTCCTGATATGTTCATAATCATTCGTTGTCTGGAGAGACAAAGCGCATAAATGTGAAGTGGAGATTTTTACTGATATAGAATAATCATGTCTGCAACTTGGCCCGTATATTGTTCACACATTGAAAACATTGTTTTCATATTATACAATTGGAATAGGTAATGTTGCATAACCTGAAAGTTTTGAGTAACTTATTATAAATCGCTCACTTTCGAGATGGAAGAACAATTCATATTTTATTTAGTTAAATTTGCTGAAATTGTGGACATCATTGGCTTGCATGACTGGCTCTATGGGCGCATCCATGCGCTCTCATCCCCAAAGGGTTAATGTGACTTGATATTCCTCATGTGCTGCAATGCATGTTTGATGCGCGAGAAGGAAGAACAGAGGCGGATGTGGGAAAACTAAGGCGTTTATTGTGACGCCTCGGGCAAATACAGAGAACAGTGAGAAGGAGCAAAAACATATGAGAAATGTAAGGTAAACGGTACAAGCAGGGCAACAGAGGAGGTAACACAGGCTGAGGAGGCAGAGAGCAATAAGAGGGGCTCATGAGGAGCAACAGGCTCGTGAGGAGCAATACAGTAAGGGGCTCATGAGGAGCAGAGGATAAATAGAGGAGGGGCTCAGAAGGAGCAGTGTCAGAGTTGGTAGAGGGGGGGCCGAGGAGCCCTCCGCCAAAGAGTAAGGAGATGGCTCGAGGCGCGGCGGGGGCGGGGGCGCGGGGCGCCCGAGGCGGGGCCCGGAGAGGCAGGCCTGGTTGAGAGGAGGGTCCGGGGCCTACGTGGAAGGGGAGCGGGCGGCCAAAAAAGGGAGGCCCGCTCCTGAGGCCCGGGGGGAGGAGGTCCGGCGAGGGTCGAGCAGGGGGGCAGCGAACTCCTCAGGGCTGGGCTGGGTGGGTCTCTCGTGAGGCTGGGCTGAGTCGTCTGCGGTGTGAGGTGCGAGGTGATGATCCTCGGCTTCTTCTGGGCGGCGTTTCGATCGGTGTTCGCTGGGAGGCCGTCGGTGGGAGTCGCGGGGCTGTCGGGAATGGTTGGGGTGAGGCGCCGGGCTAGGCAGCCGGGGGGAGGCCGGCGGATCAAAAATCCGCCGAGGCAGCCGGGGTCTGGCGCTCACGGGCTTGCTTGGTGCGGCAACCGGCCTCGCTGTGCATTGTTAATATGCGCCGCACGTTGGCGCAGTACGCACAGACGTGCCGGCGCCTGTCTCCCACCTCGCCGTGAGCCTCTCCGAGGGGTGCCAGATCGCACGAGGCGATTTCGCGATTCCAACCGGAGCAGGGAGCTCCGTGAGCGTGCCTATCGTAGGCGGTGCGGGTGTCGGCTTGCTGCCGGGGCAGGTGTGCGCCTCGGGCCCCATCGTCGCCTCGGGGAGCTGGTGTTGCCGGGGTGGTGGGCGTGGTGAGGGAGTCGACCCTGAGCGCGTTGAGGGCCACAGGGTCATGCCACCCCTGGGGGAGCCTTCCGTCCGCGATCCAGGAAAAGATGGTCTCCGAGTACCGGCGGACGGTCGGCCAGGGGTGGATGAGGACGTCTCTCATGAGGGTGAGGTGGTGTTGGTGTAGGCCCTGGAGGGAGTGATCCGGGAAGGATGGGTGGTTGACCATGGAGAGGAGGGCGAGGCTGTACTCGTCCTTGGTTGCTTCTCTGAGCTTGACTACCTTGCGCCCCGCACCCCTCTCCACGAGGTCGCAAGGGAAGAGGTAATCGGCTGGGATCCCTCGGCGGCGCACGGTGCGATGCGCCTCGGCGGATGCGAGGATCTCGCGGATGCCGGGCTGTACTCCTCGGGATCCTGGCGGTAGGTGGGCGGTGGTGCTGAGCTGGCGTGGGCGCGGGTGTAGCCCTGGTACTGTAGGTGCGGGCCTCCGGGCTGAGTTGCTTGAGGTGGAGGTGGCTCCCGGCTGCGGCGTACGCCCGAGGTGCCGGGACGTGGTGCAGGCTGCAGGCGGGCTCCCGCCTCGGCGTGGGCGGGGGGCTCCGCGGGGCCCCTCGGGCCTCCCCCCTGTCGTCCAGGTCTCTGTCCATGCGTCTGGTGAGGCGGGTGATGGCCTCGATGAGGAGGGCCGTCTCGCTGCTGGGCTGGCCCGAGGGTGCTGCCGGGGAGGTCGGGGCCGTACAGGGGACGGGGCTACCCGGGGAGCCCGAGGAGGGTCCTGGTGTGGCCATCCCGGAGGTCTTGGAGTTTCTCCGACTCTTCCCTTTGCCGCGGCCGGGCATGGTGCAGGGTCGGCAGAGGAGCAGCGGTCCGAGGTGGAGTAGAGCCAAAGAAGAAGAAGAGGGCAGAGAGCTGGAAGGCGGCTGGAGGCTGAGTGCCTGAGGGGGCCGGCGGGCGGCCTTATAAGGGGGAAAGTGAGCAGTGGCAGGAGAGGCGTGAGTCGCTCAGGGCCGGGGGAGGGCGAGGGTGAGCAGCGGGCGTCGCGCGAGGCGCGAATGCTGGGTGAAAGCCCGGGTAGAGGGGGGGGGGGGGGGTGAGTCGCTCTCCCTTCCCTCGCATCAAACGAAATGCTTCGCATTACGACCAATGAGTGCACCCATATCTAATAGTCAGGCAGTTTAGTAAGATGATGGGCACATGGCGGATAAAAGCACCAATTTCTCCCCCCACGTCCTCTCCATCACCAGAACCTTTTACCAGAGCCACTTCATCAAGATGGCAGGTGGTTGCCATCTTGGACTTCCAAGATTGCAACCATGTAAAATCACTTTGGCCAATGTAAAAATATACATGTTCTGTGTCAAGGAATGTGTTAAAGCTATTGAGAATATCACCAGGTGATTATGTGTGTCAAGAGTAAATCATTTGGATTATTCTGGCACTATATCCCAATAATGGCTGTGGATGCACTATCGATTGCAGTGGCCGAATCGCGAGAGCACATGCTTCCCCTGCTCTTAAAAGTTGACAAGCCACCAGAATGCTTTGGCTGCCAGTGTTTATTGACAATGAAACACATTTTATATTGAAATTTGACAGGCCACTACAATGCTTTGGCTGCCAGTATTTATTGACACTGAAACACATTTGATTGGAGTGTACTGATTTTACAACACACAGACAACGCTTTTATGAAACACATAACCTGCAAGACCTTTTTAAGAATGTCAAAGGTGAAGTAATCATCAAATTTCTGAAAACAGCTGGACTTTTACCCTTGGATGGTTTAATCCCATTGCCTTTTACTTCTTTGAGTGATATAGTCGAAATGTAAATAAATAAAATAAAACATGTGGACATGACGTAAAACCTGCAAGTCACTCACTGCCTCCCATGCAGACGGTCGAGAGTTCGAAAACCCAGCCATGTCAAACCAATTATATATTAAATTAATACTTGTCACTACCTAGCACCATGACAGAACTGTCCTGACACGTGGGTCGATAGTGAACATGTAGTACCTGGACAGTCAACCCTTTACAGATGAAGGTCAGTTACAGACACGTGGGTCAATAGTAAACATGTAGTACCTGAACAGACAACCCCTTACAGATGATGGTCAGTTACAGAACATCCCCCATGGTTGCTGAGGAAGCCATCGGTCATCCTCCTAATCACGGAACTGGGGAAGTCTGGGACACATCCACTTGAGTATCAACAACTGTACACAGAGATTCAAGGCCAGTTTGAAGACCACTTCTCCATGTATACCGATGGTTCAAAAGACCTAAGCCAGGCAGCTGCTGTGGGAGTTTGCCAGGGCAAGAAATTTGGCGTTGGCATGCCCAATCAGAGCTAGACTTTTACGGCAGATCCCCAAGCACTCCTTCTCACGTTGGAAGTCCTTGAACTATCCCAACTACACTAAATATGTCATCTAGAGCATTTTCCTGCCTGCAAGCTGTTGCTAGGCTAAAAATGGACCACCCTTTCGTGGCAACGGTCATTTACAACATGAACCAGTTGGCAACAGATGGATATGACATCCACTTATGTTGGGTGCATGGCCATGCCGGCATCCCGGGAAACGAACGAGCTGATCAGCCTGCGAAGGAGGCTCTGAACTATGATGTTGAACCATGTCTGATACCCCACTCTGATCTGAAACCACTAATAGCCACCCACATCAAATCAAAATTTCAAAATGAGTGGGATGAAAACGTCAACAAATTGCATGAAATTGAACGGGCTGTGGGAAAACCACAGGTCAAATGTGGGGGGTCGGCGGGACCAAGTGGTCCTAAGCCGCTGCCGTATTGGCCACTCGTCGTTAACACACGTTTTCCTGCTCAAGGGGGACCCTCCCCCTGAATGTATTGGATGTCAGTCCCCACTGACAGTCAAGCACATTTTTACTCAACTGTGTCGATTTTATGGCACTGCACCAACAATTTTACACTGCAAACATACCTGCCAACTATTACGATTTTGGCGGAATAATTAAGATTTTTTTATTCTCATTCCGCCATACGAATTATTACGCTTTTTCAAAATCAAATTCGAAAGATTTTAGTTCATTATTATATTTAATTTCTCGCTTGAAAAACAGGACTTATTCGGCCAAAAATAAAATGTTAAATGTTGCACTTACACTACCTACTCAATAAAATGGTTGTGTGAGGGGAAACAAAGAATATTTTATTGTTGGCCTTATGGTATGCTGCTGTCCGTCCGTTTGTCTAAGTTTTCAATCTGTCAATCTAAAAGATTGTAGTTTGTAGGCAGTCCAAAGAACATTGTTTATGACCGTAAAGACTTTAATCGCCTGATAGTTTCCATTTTATATACATATACATGTACTTTTAACTTTACTCACTCTATTATTTAGGCTGAAAACTGGTAATAATTTCTTTAATAATGTGCCTAAAATGTCTCTGAAAATGCACCAGAATGCACCATTTTTTATGTATTTTTCAAATTTTTCCGGGGGGGGGGGGCATGCCCCCGGACCCCCTAGAACGCTTGGATGGATTTCTATTATTACGTTTAACAAAAGTTGGCAGGTATGTGCAAACAGCATGCATGACCTTAGTACTAAAGTAAAACAAAAATATATTTTAGCCTTTTTGAGGGCAGCTGATCTGTACCACCTCATAGTTCATTCAAACAATTTGTATCAATTAATTCTTTCATCTATTTTATTTAATTATATGATTGTGAGCTTTTAAAAATTCATAAGTGCCTATTGACACATAATTGATTGTATGCTTTTACATTATATGTAACGGTGATGGTTGAATTTTTTTTTAAACAGTTCTCGCCGTGAATATGACCTATGCTGCCGACACGGTGTAAAGAAACCATCAATCAATCAGAACTGTCCTGACACATGGGTTGATAGTAAACATGTAGGACCTGAACAGTCAACCCTTTACAGATAACGGTCAGTGACAGACACGTGGGTCGATAGTAAACATGTAGTACCTGGACAGACAACCCTTTACAAATGACGGTCAGTTACAGAACTGTCCTCACACGTGGGTTGATAGTAAACATGTAGTACCTGAACAGTCAACCCTTTACAGATGACGGGTCAGTTACAGGCACGTGGGTCGATAGTAAACATGTTTTTTTTTGTGTTTTTTTATTCTGCCCATAACGTATAAGCCACCGTGAGGGTGCTTGTTTTCAACGCTGGACAGCTGTGGTACTGGATTGGTCTGGTCCCGCACTCAGGCGTCTTTACCTGATCTTGCTCGGGCCATCCTTTGCGGTTTTGGGTGTTAGTAGTTTCTATATTAGTTTTTTTTTATTTTCTAGTTTTTTCCTAACCTGTATATGATAACTTAGCCTACTATGTATATCTACGCAGATGACATACAGGCCTGTGGGAGAGGTCATGCCCTGTCCTTAGATTGTACACCAGTGTGCCAGAACTCCCCTGGACCCTTCAGGACTGCGACTAGGTGGGATGGCTGTGTTGTATGGTTAGCCATTTCGTATTTCCGGGTGATTCGGATGCATGACCGTGGCCTGCCCGGTTCTGCTTTGGTTTGTGCCTGAACAGTCAACCCTTTGCAGATGACGGTCAGTTACAGACACATGGGTCAATAGTAAACACGTACTGTCTGAACAGTCAACTCTTTGCAGGTGATGGTCAGTTACAGACATTTAAAAAATTTTTTTATTGAGGCTGTATTTATACTGTCCATAGCATATAAGCCCGGGTGCCCAGGCTTGTTTTCAATGCTGGCCACTTGTAGTGTTGGTGTTATCTTGCCACACAGTAGCTGCTGATAAGTTATTTGATTGCCTGCATTTCCGTAGCAGATAGATAATTGGTTGGTATGGGTATGCGGGTATTGCAGTACCTCTGATACCTTAGGTGTTAAATACCTCAGGGAGTTTGATGCCACTGCCTTGCAAAGTTGTAAACCACTGCCTTGTGGTACAGGTTCTTGATAGAACCAAAGGCTAAGGGAGTAAACCCTAACAGAAAACCATGTTACCGTGGCAGCATTAAGGGTGGTGATGAATGGAACTCCCAACATCTCCCGACCAGCCACTGCAGGGACAAATAGTTTGCGCCTGTCTTGACGTGTTCTTGCCGGGGTGAGACCTCTATTTGCTCCCCGAGAGAGTACCGCTAGCAACTTGCAAAAGCCAGCAGCACTTCAACACTTTGCAAGCAGCTTTTATGAAATGTTCAACCGTATGAAATAACATCACTCTCACAGCAGAGATCTAATTGGACAGCGGCGATTAACTAATGAAAGCAGTCTTTGTCGCATTGCGACTGACAGCGCTGATGATGGTTAGTAGCCCATGTTAATTTTGTTGGGATTTTCTTGGCATATATATATTTGATTTTGTCTACTCTTACTACTAAACTAGCCTACTCCTATTTACACATCATAGGCTTGTTTGTAGCCGTGTGGTGTGTTATCTGGCTATTCTTGGCATGGTTACCTTCCATTGGGCATCCCGCTGGTGGGCCATGACATATCACATGCCCCTTTGCAGTGCAGCTTAGTGGGGGTTTCCTAGCCTAATTTGCACAGATATTTTTTGTAAGATTTTAGGTCAGGAATTTGTCGTTACTTTACCGTTTGGGCATTCCACACCTTGACAGCCATTTCCAGCGTGCTTCTCTCATGAGCTTTTATTTGGCTTCTGGTCTGCTTCAGTAGTGGTGCATTATTTGCTCTAGTATCCCTTTGCAGTTTTGTTTGGAGTTTATTGTTTTGACTGTTCTTATATGCTAGTGTTTTCAAATGAATTATTCTCCTATTTTCTAGTAATTTCACTTTGGTTCTTTTGTGTATGTCATAGGTGGGGTGCAGCTTGTCTACTCTTAGACAAATTTTTAGGGCTCTGTTCTGCAGTATTTGCAGTTTTTTTAGTAGTTCTTTTCTCGCACCCATGTAGTTTACATCTCCATAGTCAAAATAGGGGAGCACCATGCCCTTGAAGATTTTTATTGACATTTCTTGAGTCATGTAGTCTCTTAGCTTTGCAAATAGCCACAGTTTGTGGTTTACTTTCTGGATAATTTTATTTATATATAGGTTGTAGTTTAGTTGGCTGTCCAACTCAAGGCCTAGGTATTTGTAATGGTCTACATTTTCTAATGTTTGGTTTCCTAACTTACAGTAGTTTTCTTTCTGGCATTTGTTTATGTGAGAAGAGTACTGTTTTTCATTTGCTTGTGTTGATGGTTATTTTGTTGGACTCGCACCACTCGTCTAGTTTTAGTAGGAGTTTAGTTAGTTTAGTTATTACCTCCTCTTCTGTGGTGCCATTTGCTTATATGACTGTGGCATCTGTATATAGTTGGAGGCACTCAGTTTGCAACCATTTTTCTAGATTGTTTATATAGATTTTACCTCGGTATACAGCCTCAGGCTAGCCTCAGGCTAGGGAGAGGTAAGCACATCCGGTCCAGCAATTAGCATAAAAAACTCACGACCGGAGGACGCTCGTGAGTTGCTCCAGTTGGATTTATCTACAAAAAGCTAATAACTGTAAGTAATCGTGATTATCTTGGTTAAGCTTGTTTATGATGCACTATCGCATCTAGATTGGAAAGTTCAGAACTTTCGTACGTCCAGTTTGGACAAGATTAGCATTTTAAAAATTGAATCGGATAGAACAAAGGATTCCTTTGTCTTGGTTCCGTGGTTCGATTAAACCCGCTTTGTACGGGTAGAGATGTTGGCACCGTCACATCTCCTGTGGAGATTCCTTCGGACCCTAATAGAGGGTGTTGTTGGGGATGATCCTGGGTTTCTTTTATAGACTCCCCTTTTGATGAGGCGTTTCTCCGAGTTTCGTAGCATTTTCTCTCACTTGCTGGCGCAGTAGCCGCGGGTGGGAGAAGTGTACGCGACAGAGAGATGGGAGGTTCTAGAAGCCTACCCCACGTACGGTTGGTTTCGATACCCAAAACCTACGGAAAACTTAGCTTACCACGCCTGTATTGAGAACGGTGTAAATACGTTACTCTTTACCAATAAGATCCTCAACCCAGGTTCCCTGGCGTCACTTTGGTGTTCAGTTGAGTTGATACCGGTTACTAAGTTTCCTTTTTTGGTTACAGACTACCGATGGCTACGAAGCGAAACAAACCGCCGCCCGCCGCGGCGGAGGGACGCGTGCCTACCGGCTACGATACGTCACCGGATCGGACAGCTCCGCCGTCCCCACTACAGGGGGCACATGTGCTCTCAGATAGAGAGTGAGGACGACGAGATGTTCCCAGGCGATTTGACCTTACAGGTCAATAGGCTAGTGGAGCAAAAGATGAAGGAGCTCCACAGCAAGGACCAACAATTCCCGCCAGCTGACTCAGACTGGCAGGATGTCTCTGATTTCGAAGAGACGGATTCGGCACCTGAGCCCCCGCGCCCTGAGGCCAAAAAGCGGAAACGACCGGCTAGCTCCTCTGGTGATGATTACACCAAAGCCACCAAGGGCAAGAAAGTGAAGAAGCCAAAGAAGAAAAGTAAGAAGAAGAAGAAGAAAGATTCTTCTTCCGATTCATCGTCCGACTCGTCAACTACTGAGTCGGACTCAGACACGGAAAGGGCTGGCCTTTATGCCAACCTGGGAGGCAAGATTCGGAAGCGCTACCCGATCCAAAAGGGAAAGAAAGTCAGAACAACGACTATGATGCACGAGACTATAAAGGGACATTTTAACACCTTTAAGCCAGCTGAGGTGATCAACAAAATCACTGAGCAAATTTCCGGGATAAAAGGTATCCCGGATAGTGTAGTGAAAGAGATGGACGCTGGGATCCATCTGAATGAGAAGAAGCGCTTCGAGACTGCTCTGTTTACCGTTCACAAAGCGGTGTTAGGGGTCCTCGCCTCAGTCGTTCCGGTAGCTAACCGGATGCAAACTGAGAACAAGTTCTCCTCACTGGCCAGAGGCATGGATAAGGGCGTGGCCCTCCTCACAGCTGCCAGTAACTTCTTGAGCTACCGTAGATACGAAAACGTGTTCAAAGCGGTCACCACACAAGCTGGGAAGGAAGTAGCCAGATCTAAGAAGGTCATGGACAACGATGGCAAGGAGTATACTCTCTTTTTGCCGCCCAAACCCATCAAGGGCAAACCTTTGGATAAAGGTAAAATGTTTGGTGGCCAACTTCCATACCTCTTCAAGGAGGTCGAGACGGAAGCCAAGAGTGGTCATAACCTTGAGCCGGCCAAGAAAGCCGACTCGTCAAGATTTCGTCGCCCCCGAGGGGATTTTCGTCCTCGCCGAGGAGCCAGAGCTGGCAGGTCCGGCCCGTCCTACGGCTATCAGCCCAGAGGCAGAGGTCGGGGAGACAGGCAAGGTTGGAACGACGGCAACCGCCCGTTCAGGAAGGAGTTTGCCCCGAAACAATCCTTCCCACGCCCAGGCAACAAATAGACATTGCTACACAAACCCAACTTCCTAAGTTGGTGGCGGAATCTACACAAACAGATGTAAGCGAATTTTGTGCGGGGAACATTTTTAATTGTATTTCTTCTTGGTACGAAATCACTACTGACGTTAACATTTTAGATATTGTTACCGGTGTTAAGATTCCATTTACTGAAATCCTGTTACAACAACGGGTACCTTTCCCATATAGATTTAATGAGTTGGAGAAACAAGCATTATCAGAACAAGTTGCACTTTTTGAATCTAAAGGTATCATTGAAGAGGTGCCTCACACCCCAGGAGAATTTATCTCTTAATATATTTTCAAGGCCAAAGCCAAATGGCGATATTCGCATGATTTTAGATTTAACTAAGTTGAACGTACTCGTAGAATATCAACATTTCAAAATGTTTTCCCTGGACACTGCCAGAGACTTGGTTACAGAGAATGCTTGGATGGCTAGTGTTGATTTACAAGATGCATATTATACTGTCCCGATATTTGAAGGACACCGCAAATTCTTAAGATTTATTTGGGAAGATAGACTATTTCAATTTACATGTATGCCAAATGGCTTAGCATGCGCTCCACGCTTGTTTACTAAATTATTGAAACCGGTTTTTTTCGGTCATGGCAAATAAGGGTCATACTATGTTCCCTTACATTGATGATTCTTTCATTGTTTCACAATCATTTGATGAGTGTCAACACGCTGTTGACGATTTATGTTCCCTTCTGACAACGTTAGGTTTTTATTTGAATCATAACAAGTCAGTTTTTGTCCCCACAACTGAACTCAAATGTTTAGGCTTTATTATTAACACACGCTGTATGACTGTTTCACTCCCCGATAACAAGCTGACTAAGTTTCACGATACGGCGTCTCACTTGGTCGCCTTAAGTAGGCCAAAGATAAGACAGGTCGCGGTGCTAGTTGGCATACTTATTGCTTACGCCCCGGCTATTCTATATGGTAAAGCGCACATAAAATCTTTAGAAATAGATAAGAACTTAGGGTTGGCTCGTACTAAAGGCAATTTTGAAAGGAAAATGTTTATTTCAGAAGATGGAATGAAAGACATTAACTGGTGGTTTAATAATATTCAAAATTCCCCCAATCCTATACGGATGAATGAACCCAACACAGTAGTGACTACTGATGCTTCATTAGAAGGTTGGGGGGCACATTGCGATTCCATAGCAACAGGGGGACGTTGGTTGAAAGAAGAAAATTCAGATCACATTAATGTTTTAGAGCTACAAGCTATTTATTTAGGCCTTGCTAGTTTAGTTAAGGTACCACGTAAACACGTCTGTATTTTAACGGATAATACAACGGCAATGGCATATTTACGAAACATGGGTGGGACAAAGTCCAGGCCATGTAATGCGATGGCTAGAAAAATTTGGGAATGGGCCCAAATGAATAAAGTTTGGCTAACAGTAGCATATATTCCCGGAACGCAAAATACCTTAGCAGATCATAAAAGTCGACATTTTTATGACCATTTGGAATGGTCCCTTAATCCAGACATTTTCACCACAGTGTGCCAAAAGTGGGGCCAACCTGAAGTTGACTTGTTTGCTTCACGAAACAATTGTAAAATTGACAAATATGTGTCATGGCATCCAGAACCTGATGCCTGGCATATAGATGCTTTTTCTATCACATGGGAGAATAAATTTTATTATATCTTCCCCCCATTCAGCTTGATCAGCTGGGTAAGCCGAAAGATAAAGATGGACAAAGCACACGCAATATTAATCGTTCCCAACTGGGACACGCAACCTTGGCTACCGGGCATACAGGCAGCCGCCAAAGATTGCCTCCGATTCCGAAGATCACCAGGCAATCTGACACACCAAGGCCCTCTAAAACAAAGAGGGGACGTGTCCACAACACCGTTGTTGGCATTCCTTTTTTAAATAAATATTTAGAACAATTCGGTTTAGATAAAATTACACAACAAAGACTTGTCGCAGATGCTTGGCGTAAAGGTACAGTTAAAATGTATACCACATATTTGAAAAAGTGGGGTGTTTATTGTTTAATTAAGAAAGTCAAACCCATGAATCCTACTATTTCCCAAGTTGGTAATTTTCTCCGAGGGTTAGAGGACGAAGGCTTATGGTTTGGATCTATTAATGCTGCTCGCTGTGCTTTACCCGTCATCCTTCCACGGATAAATAATGAGACATTTGGGAAACACCATGTTATTCATTGGATTGTAAGATCGATTTATCAACGAAACCCAGCCAAACCGAAGTACAGTCGCTTCTGGGATGTTTCGGTAGTGTTTGATTTGCTAAGACAGTGGCCTCATAATAGGCATTTAGATCTCAAACAATTAGGGTTTAAGGTAGCGTTGCTCTTATTATTAGTAACAGGACATAGGGGACAAACTATTGTTGCCCTATCACTAGATGGCCTAGAGATAGATAGAAATGAGGCCACATTTGATTTGTCAAAGCTGTTAAAATCTAACAGATTAGGTGACCCTTTGTCTACTATTAGTGTAAGTAGTTTCAAAGAAGACCCAAAACTTTGTTGTATCAGCCATTAGGGCCTATATATCCAAGACCAAGGACTTGAGAACTTCAAGACAGTTGTTAGTGAGCTTTATTAAGCCACACAAGGGCATTTCGCGAGATACTCTAGCGAGATGGACAATTAGTATGCTGAAATTGGCAGGCGTTGACACGGACAAATATGCCTCACACTCAACAAGAGGTGCTATGGCGTCTAAGGCGCGACTGCTTGGCATCTCTGTCAAGCGGATCCTGGCCCATGCAGGATGGAAAACAGCACGATCGTTTGCAACCCACTACAACAAACGATTAGAAAAGTCGAGCACACTAGCCCGACAGCTGCTACAAGACTAGATCGGCATTAGGTGAGAATACACTTCGATTTCACCAAAAATGTTATTTTGCTGATTGATGATAATGTATGTTTAACAATTATTATTGACTTGTGACATAAGAATACAGGATAAATGAGATTACGTAAACCTCTCCCTAGCCTGAGGCTAGCCTGAGGCTGTATCCCGAGGTAAAATAGATTAGTTAGACGAATCTTACCTGGGTATAGATGATGGATAACTGTTGTTTTACCGAGGTATAAGCCTCGGATAGACGTGGGCTAGGGCCCTCCCGCCACACCCTTCCACGTCTATTCGTTTGCTTATACCAAGGAAACTTCGCAGTTTAGTACCATTGTCACCATTGATGTACTTTTAGATTATTTTTTCATTTATCCTGATTAAGTAGGTAAAGATTGCTGGACCGGATGTGCTTACCTCTCCCTAGCCCACGTCTATCCGAGGCTTATACCTCGGTAAAACAACAGTTATCCATCATCTATACCCAGGTAAGATTCGTCTAACTAATCTATTATAAAGAGTAGTGGCCCTAACACTGACCCTTGGGGTACACATGTGACAGGTTGGTTCTCTGATAGTGTATTGTTTATTTTTGTTTTCTGTTGCTGAGGTAGCATCTTATCTAATCCATAGTGTTGGATCTTATGCCCATAGTTTTTCCAATAGTATTTTATGGTCTACTGTGTCAAATGCTTTGCTGAAGTCAGTGAAGGCTGCTCCAACTCATTGTTTTTGGTTCATTGATGCCCGTACGTCATTTGTTAGGTTAGCTATTGTTTTTGATGTGGAGTGCAGTTTTCTGAAGCCCCCTTGTCTTTCGTTTAGTATATCGTTTTTGTCCAGGTGTTCATTTATGTGTCTATGTAACACTTTTTCAATGAGCTTGCCTGGGGTTTGAAGAATTGATATTGGCCTGTAGTTTCCCATGTTTTGTTTGTCTCCACTTTTGTGAATAGGGTCAATAGTAAAGATGTAGTACCTGAACAGTCAACCCTTTACAGATGACAGTCAGTTACAGACATGTGGGTCAATAGTAAAGATGTAGTACCTAAACAGTCAACCCTTTACAGATGACAGTCAGTTACAGACATGAGGGTCAATAGTAAAGATGTAGTACCTAAACAGTCAACCCTTTACAGATGACGGTCAGTTACAGACATGTGGGTCAATAGTAAACATGTAGTACCTAAACAGTCAACCCTTTACAGATGAGTCAGTTACAGACATGTGGGTCAATAGTAAAGATGTAGTACCTAAACAGTCAACCCTTTACAGATGACAGTCAGTTACAGACATGTGGGTCAATAGTAAAGATGTAGTACCTGAACAGTCAACCCTTTACAGATGACAGTCAGTTACAGACATGTGGGTCAATAGTAAAGATGTAGTACCTAAACAGTCAACCCTTTACAGATGACAGTCAGTTACAGACATGTGGGTCAATAGTAAAGATGTCGTACCTGAACAGTCAACCCTTTACAGATGACGGTCAGTTACAGACATGTGGGTCAATAGTAAAGATGTAGTACCTAAACGGTCAGCCCTTTACAGATGACGGTCAGTTACAGACATGTGGGTCAATAGTAAACATGTAGTACCTAAACAGTCAACACTTTACAGATGACAGTCAGTTACAGACATGTGGGTCAATAGTAAACATGTAGTACCTAAACAGTCAACCCTTTACAGATGACAGTCAGTTACAGACATGTGGGTCAATAGTAAAGATGTAGTACCTGAACAGTCAACCCTTTACAGATGACGGTCAGTTACAGACATGTGGGTCAATAGTAAAGATGTAGTGCCTAAACAGTCAGCCCTTTACAGATGACGGTCAGTTACAGACATGTGGGTCAATAGTAAACATGTAGTACCTAAACAGTCAACACTTTACAGATGACAGTCAGTTACAGACATGTGGGTCAATAGTAAACATGTAGTACCTAAACAGTCAACACTTTACTGATGACGGTCAGTTACAGACATAGACATGTGGGTCAATAGTAAACATGTAGTACCTAAGCAGTCAACCCTTTACATATGACGGTCAGTTATAGGCATTTGGGTCAATAGCAAACATGTAGTACCTAAACAGTCAACCCTTTACAGATGATGGTCAGTTACAGACATAGACATGTGGGTCGATAGTAAACATGTAGTACCTAAACAGTCAACACTTTACAGATGACGGTCAGTTATAGACATGTGGGTCAATAGTAAACATGTAGTACCTAAACAGTCAACCCTTTACAGATGACAGTCAGTTATAGACAAGTGGGTCAATAGTAAACATGTAGTACCTAAACAGTCAACCCTTTACAGATGACGGTCAGTTACAGACATAGACATGTGGGTCAATAGTAAACATGTAGTACCTAAACAGTCAACACTTTACAGATGACGGTCAGTTACAGACATGTGGGTCAATAGTAAACATGTAGTACCTAAACAGTCAACACTTTACAGATGACAGTCAGTTACAGACATGTGGGTCAATAGTAAACATGTAGTACCTAAACAGTCAACACTTTACAGATGACAGTCAGTTACAGACATGTGGGTCAATAGTAAACATGTAGTACCTAAACAGTCAACCCTTTACAGATGACAGTCAGTTACAGACATGTGGGTCAATAGTAAAGATGTAGTACCTAAACAGTCAACCCTTTACAGATGATGGTCAGTTACAGACATAGACATGTGGGTCAATAGTAAACATGTAGTACCTAAACAGTCAACACTTTACAGATGACGGTCAGTTATAGACATGTGGGTCAATAGCAAACATGTAGTACCTAAACAGTCAACCCTTTACAGATGCGGTCAGTTACAGACATAGACATGTGGGTCAATAGTAAACATGTAGTACCTAAACAGTCAACACTTTACAGATGACGGTCAGTTATAGACATGTGGGTCAATAGTAAACATGTAGTACCTGAACAGTCAACCCTTTACAGATGACAGTCAGTTACAGACATGTGGGTCAATAGTAAAGATGTAGTACCTAAACAGTCAACCCTTTACAGATGAGTCAGTTACAGACATGTGGGTCAATAGTAAAGATGTCGTACCTGAACAGTCAACCCTTTACAGATGACGGTCAGTTACAGACATGTGGGTCAATAGTAAAGATGTAGTACCTAAACAGTCAGCCCTTTACAGATGACGGTCAGTTGCAGACATGTGGGTCAATAGTAAACATGTAGTACCTAAACAGTCAACCCTTTACAGATGACAGTCAGTTACAGACATGTGGGTCAATAGTAAACATGCAGTACCTAAACAGGCAACCCTTTACAGATGACAGTCAGTTACAGACATGTGGGTCAATAGTAAAGATGTAGTACCTAAACAGTCAACCCTTTACAGATGATGGTCAGTTACAGACATAGACATGTGGGTCAATAGTAAACATGTAGTACCTAAACAGTCAACACGTTACAGATGACCGTCAGTTACAGACATAGACATGTGGGTCAATAGTAAACATGTAGTACCTAACAGTCAACACTTTACAGATGACGGTCAGTTATAGACATGTGGGTCAATAGCAAACATATACCTGAACTGATAACCCTTTACAGATGATTGTCAGTTACAGAACTGTCCTGACACGTGGGTCGATAGTAAACATGTAGTACCTGAACAGTCAACCCTTTACAGAAAACGGTCAGTTACAGACACGTGTGTCAATAGTAAACATCTAGTACCTGAACAGTCAACCCTTTACAGGTGACGGTCAGTTACAGAACTGTCCTGACACGTGGGTCGATAGTAAACATGTAGAACCTGAACAGACAACCCTTTACAGAACTACCTATAGTAACCCTGCAGCACCGCTATAGCTAACACAGTTGCATAACCTAATGGTTTTGAGTTAGTAATTTTCTGTAAATTATATTAGGACGATTGTTCTATTTTAAAAGGTTATCCTTAATGTGAAAACAGGAAATGGAATTTTATTGTTTGCACTCCAAGAATATTAGAATTTTGGTGCTTTCATCAGATTATGTAACCAGACGGGGTGGCTGAATGAGTAGAAAGTCCTGTTTTCGGAGATCGGGAGATCCAAACCCATGAATTTGTGGGTTGGAATCCTGGTCGAGTCAAACCAATGACTTAAGAATTGATACTTGTCGCTTCCTAGCCTGGTGCTCAGCATTATTAGAATAGGGCAAGGACTGGTTGGCTCAGTGTCCGAATAATGTGACTGAGTGGGATATCAGGTCTTGGTGCTGGTGACCTGGTTTCCCAGTGGGACAGCACTATAAAGTAGACATGAGTGTGCACTGTCACAAGTCGGTATCTGTCCTGATATGACTTTAGATGTTGCTAGGACGTAGAACAACAAACTATTCAGATTATGTAGCTTTTTTAAAACATGGCAGTTGGTACTATTACAGAACTGCTCCAACAAAAGACGACTCATTTATATTGCTATCATTTTGGACACAAGTTAACCGGGTGAGAAGTGTAGTATTATTGGCGGAGGCCTAAAGTAATGCTTAGCTGGTGGCCGTGCAGGTTACTCCCTAATTATGGGACCAGACGGGGCGGCCGAATGAGTAGAGGGTCCATCTCCAGTTTTGGCAGATTGGGAGATCCGAACACATGAGTTTGTGGGGTTTGAATCCTGGTTGAGTCAAACCGATGACTTAAAAATTTAATACTTGTCGCTTCCTAGCCTGGCACTCAGCATTATTAGGATAGGGCAAGGACTGGTTGGTTCAGTGTCATGATAATGTGACTGAGTGAGATCAGGTCATGGTGCTGGTGGCCTGGTTTCCCAGTGGGGCAGCACTATAAAGTCACCCTGAGTGCACTGTCACAAGTCGGTACCCGTTCTGATATGACCTTAGATGTTGCTAAGACGTAATACAACAAACAAGCAGAGCTGCCGTTAGTGGACACATGACTAGAGGGCGACATCAGCTGGTTATTGGTTTGACTCAGCATGGATTTGAACTCTCGACCTGTTCTGGAAGCATATACTCTGATTCTGCCACCGCATCCAGTATATGTAGCTATATGACAAAATGCCATAATTATTTTATGATCGAGTTTACAAATATTTAATTCCTTTTTTGGTTTTTGTGAAGCACTTACCCACATTCTGGAATATAATGGTTTTAACAAACAACCATGACTGAACCGTGTTGGTAGCCTGTGGGTTTGAACCCTGGTTGCGTCAAACCAATGACTTAAAAATGTATGCTTGTCGCTTCCTAGCCAGGCACTCTGCATTATTAGGATAGGACAAGGACTGGTTAGCTCAATGTCCGGATAATGTGACTGAGTGGGATATCAGGTCATGGTGCTGTCGGCCTGGTTTTTCGCCTTTTAAGACTGACCTGTTTCTCATCCCAGTTATACACAGAGATGAGAATTTCTCGCCGATCTGCGGTTTTCCACCTTTTTAGGTTTAACCTGCTCTCATCGCTGTGATTACTTATGATGAAATGTGCACAGTACTACCTGTGTTTAACAGACCTCTTTGCATCCACATTAACGTTGTCCTGATATACCAAGTGTTCTGTCATCACATGAAACAAAGATAGTTTGTAAATTGAAACCTTATTTGCATGTGGAGAGGTTCGCCTACCAAAGAGGTCGCTGAAGACAGGTAATTCGGTAGTGACAAGCCTGTAAAAGACTTGTGGTTTTAGTGCTAAGTGCTGCTGCTACTGGACAGATCTTTGGTGGTTTGACAGCATATCTTACCAAAGATTTGATGGAAAATTCAATCAGGCATATTTCACATTTGAAATAAATCTTAAAAACTTTTTATTAATGCAAATTTGTGCCATGTTGTGTGCACAAATCTTGTCTGCTTTTATGTTTATTCCCCCAAATATTGTGTAATTCAATGTTATATAAAACTGCAGCTGGTAGCCTGTGTGGGTGGCAGGGGCTGTGGGCGGTGCCCTGTACCAGGGGGTGCAGAAGCAGGGCTCGGTGTGGTGGTTCTAATGCATTGTGTTTTCTCTCCCTACCTGGATGATGGTGCCTGGTTGACGCTGCTGTGCCTGTACGCTCGGACACCGCTCGTCTCCGCCCGCCGGCACGTGGCACACCACAGCCAGCAAGGACTTGGCTCAGACGTCCTACTTTTTGGCGACCAACAGGTTGTGTGTGCTTACCTCTCTACACACACCCGTGCCACATGCCCCGTGGTTCGGCCCGCCCTCTAGCTCTGCCTTGGTCCCAACAGAAGTGTCACTCGGCCTGTGCTATCTAATGTAGACCTTGCCATCACCAGTCTGTAACATTCATGAATCTAGTTCAATAACCTAGTACGCCTCCTTTCAGTTACCTCCTCAGGAAGCAGGAAAAGCAGTGAAATCAATCAGTAACAACTCAGCATATGCAATTCTTGTAGAAGTCGCATCAAGCACAAACAGCCCCAAAGCCTGTCATTATTACATGAAATGGTGACGCTGATGTTTGCCCGTCTTCACCAATGTTGGTGCTCGCTGCTGGGTGAAGTTGGCTCCACTTCCACGTCTGTGATCCTTCTTTTGGTCGTTGCCCAGCTTTTCTGTTTCTGGATATTTAAACTAAAGTCAGGCATCTGAAGATAGACCAGTCAGAATCCTCCTGTACCATCTTGTGTTTATAACGACTTAACTGCAATTTGTTCCCGCTCTAAGTGACTGCTAATTGCTGTGTGTATAAGAGTACGACACTGGGGTGCAGACCCCACCTCTCATAACAGCTGAACGGCATTCTTATGCTGACCGTCCCTCATTATTAATAGTTGAACACTTCCTTTGTTGCCTGGCTATGTAGGTGCGACGCCTCACATGTAACAGCTGGACACTACAGATCCAACCTGACTGTGACAGCTGAACACTGTACAGATCCAACCTGACCGTGTCTAACAGCTGAACACTGAGTAGGCCCAACCTGACCGTGTGTAACAGCTGGACACTGTGGTCCCAACCTGACCGTGTGTAACAGCTGGACACTGTGTGGTCCCAACCTGACCGTGTGTAACAGCTGGACACTACAGATCCAACCTGACCGTGTGTAACAGCTGGACACTGTGTAGTCCCAACCTGAGCGTGTGTAACAGCTGGACACTGTACAGATCCAACCTGACCTTGTGTGTCAGCTTAACACTGAGCTAGGCCCAACCTGACCCTGTGAAACAGCTGAACACTGAGTAGGCCCAACCTGACCATGTGTAACAGCTGGACACTGTAGGCCCACCTGACCGTGTGTAACAGCTGAACACGGAGTAGGCCCAACCTGACCGTGTGTAACAGCTGAACACTGTAGGCCCAACCTGACCCTGTGAAACAGCTGAACACTGAGTAGGCCCAACCTGACTAACAGCTGGACACTGTAGGCCCAACCTGACCGTGTGTAACAGCTGGACACGGATTAGGCCCAACTTGACCGTGTGTAACAGCTGGACACTGCGGGCCCAACCTGACCCTGTGTAACAGCTGAACACTGTGTAGGTCCAACCTGACCGTGTGTAACAGCTGGACACTGTAGGCCCAACCTGGCCACGTGTAACAGCTGTATACATGTCCAACCTGACCGTGTGTAACAGCTGGACACTGTATGCATGTCACACTAGGCCCAACCTGACCGTGAATATCAGCTGGACACTGTAGTCCCAACCTGACCGTGTGTAACAGCTGAACACTGTACAGATCCAACCTAACCGTGTGTAACAGCTGAACACTACAGGTCCAACCTGACAGTGTGTAACAGCTGAACACTGTACAGGTCCAACCTGACCATGTGTAAAAGCTCAACACTGTGCAGATCCAACCTGACTGTGTGTAACAGCTGAACACTGTACAGGTCCAACCTGACAGTGTGTAACAGCTGAACACTGTACAGGTCCAACCTGACTGTGTGTAACAGCTGAACACTGTACAGGTCCAACCTGACCATGTGTAAAAGCTCAACACTGTGCAGATCCAACCTGACTGTGTGTAACAGCTGAACACTGTACAGATCCAACCTGACTATTTTTTTACTCAATGCCTCACTTTACGCCCTGAACAGTGGACAGGTCCAACATGACCATGTGTAACAACGGAACACTGTACATGCCCAATGTGACCCTGTATTCATCCATGCCCAGTCTATAACGTGTTCCGAATTGTTGCTGCTGGTACAAAACACCTCCACCCCTCGCTCATACTGCCCAGCTAAATAAACAAAATAACCTGCATGTTCAGCCTGACTGCATGCAGGTGGAGTCTGCACTGTGAAGCCGGCCTCTACTCTCAATTCTAATGAGACAAAATGAATCTTTTGTTGCGTCTTCTTGGTTCCTGTCATTTATCCATTTGTTTTTTCCACCTATAACCAGTCAACTTAGAAAGGGTACTTTCTGTGGAATTGCGAGTCTGCCATCCTTGTTCTATTTCAGTGCCTATAGAGCGTTCCAAACTAGCTGAACCTATGGGAGATGTCTTAACGAGTGCCTTCTGCACATGGACACAATACACTGCGCACATTGGTACTGGCGGTGCAGCCTTCAGCACTATTGCAAGGTGCTGCAGCCTCGCCTGTCAAGTGGCACTGGCAGCTGGACTTGCCGGACTGGCGGTGCAGCCAGCATGCAGTGTAGAAGGGCGTGCCGCTGTACAGATGGGTGGTGGGGCCTGTACTAGCCATGGGCCGACTCTCTAACCAGTTCTACCTTGGCCTTGCAGCTTACACCTGACGTCCATGTGTCTGCAGAACAAGCCGACCGTTGTCGCATGTGTTTGCATCCACCTGGCGTGCAAGTGGTCCAACTGGGAGGTGAGTCTCGTCGTGTCCACAGTCTGGTTCTAGACATTTTGCTCTAATTTTGTATATTTCGGAATGCCCCAACTTGTGTCCCTGTACATGTATTGCCTTTGTGCACTGCAAGAGGTTTGCAACTGTCTGGTTCTGAAGCGCACCGCTTATTCGTTGTAGATTCCTCAGTCAAACGAGGGCCGGGAATGGTTCTGGTATACTGATAAGGATGTCACCCTAGAATTACTAGAAGGTGAGTGTGCTGTTTAAATGCTTCGATCCTTGATTTGTGCAATTATTTGGCCTGATTTCTAACCGTTGCTCCAAATCCCTATGCGAATGTTTTTAATGTAATGGGAAGTACAGTTGTTACATAAGGGACAGTGTTGGGGATAGGTCTACATGAAGCTACCACGCAAAGGTGCCCAGATATGATGTTAGATGCCGCGAGACTGTAATGCCCCAACCGTCTACTAACAGTGGAGACAAGCGCAGTCACAGTATGGCAACATAGAATAACAATACATGCCATATAGGTCACCCACAAATACTATTACCGAGGCACTGGCACAGATTACCGGACTGCATGCCCAGAGGGTACCACCCATTTCTTGTGCTGGAGGTGGTTCAATATACGATATCGTCATTCCGACCGCGCATGCGCTTAAAACGGCGTTGAGAGCAATGCAAAGGTTTTCAGCCATTGAGTTTGCCGAGACGCATATGGCAAAACTTTGATTTTATTCAAAATAATAGAAATACATAACAATTTGGCATAAACATGGATGCACACATGCAATATAATGTTATAGTGAATATATTATAAGACAAAACTAACCATAGTTCAGCATTTTGAGCTAAGAAACATACAATTCCACACAAACAAATGCGTATGGCCATTGAGTTTCCTGATACGCGTAGGGCAAAGCTTCGACTTTATTCAAAATGAATAGAAATACATAACTAACAAGTTGGTATAAACATGGATGCACCCGTGCAATATAAGGATCTGATGAATATATCTAAGACAAAACTAGCCATAGTTAAACATTTTGAACTAAGAAACATACAATTCCACACAAAACAATCAGTCATTTACTACACTGGCTATGGCTCTAACACTACTCTGTGTGAGCAGATTTGTGTAAATCTAAATGCAGATGGCATAAGATGTGCTGATTAGATTGATATAAATGAGTGATTCTCCAGAATTGGAGACCCGATTGTTGCATTAGTGTCAACAATAAAAATGTATTCTGAACATCTATTGTATACTATTTATAAACTTCCAGGTGAGTGAAATCATCAACCAAAAACAAAAAATCACTACCACCACTGGTTTTGATGTAATTAGGCTTCAAAGAATTTTGATGTAAAGGGTGTCCCGTGTATTACAATGTGACACCACCATCGTTTAAGTACAGTATCACAGATGTTGACCAAAATATTGGTATGGGATGTTGAAGTACAACAGGAAAGATAACTTTTAAAGCACAAAGTGCAGTATCTACATTAAACACTGATCACAAAAAAAACTAATTCAATTTGTGACACCGTAACGCACGTCCCATCACAAATAAAATGTTTTCCATCTTCATATATAACAATGTTTTGTTGTGTTATCAAAAGAATTATTCCATATAATATACTCATTATATGTGTAGTTCCTTAAAAGCAGATCATACATATTTGTCATAGTATAGCGAAGTTAGTAGTTTGCGAGACAGTGTTACATGTGACACCAAAACACACACGACAGTGTTTCATGTGACATTATCTAATGTGTTATATAATAAGAATTTAAATGAAAAAGTAGTTAATTGCTTACATAAGAAAGGTATGGAGAATAGGAGATATATCGTGAATAAAATTCCAAGGGATCAGGCGGATAGGATTGTGCCCTCGACTGAATACACGTCTATGACAGCTTTAAGGTACTCTTCCGAGTAAGATAGTAACATAAAGCCTCTTTTCCCTCTTTTGGCGTTGCCTGGCAGTACTCCCACCAACACATGACAATAGCAACACTGCTCAAACTAATGGACTTCATACCGGTGAACAATCTCCTCGTTTTAGTAGTGTAGTAGTGTTCTATTGAGCGTAAAATTATGTAATCCTGGCTCTGAGAGTCCATTGACCTTAGATAACCCGTCCTGAGAGCATCCATGGTTGTGGGGGGGAGGTCATCTAAGGTCAATGGACTCTCTCAGAGCCAGCATTGTGCATGTTATTAGTAACATCGGTAATTTCGGGTGGAGGCGTGGGTACGCTATGGTGGAGCCACCTTGTGGAAAAAACCCGAACTAGCCTTAGAGACACGGCTGCAGAGTTCCCGCCAAAACGCGATCACGCGCCCAAGATTCAAAATCAAGCCCCTCTCCACTCCGCACTTCTACTAATGCTCCTGATCAATACGGACTGCCTCCACACTTTCTTCAATTTCTACGTAATTTTATGCTCAATAGAACCCTACTATACTACTCGTTTTGGTGCTGTGCATACATGTGCACAAAAACATGACACGTCATGATTTATTGCAGATTACGTCACTTCCTATTGGAGTCCTGAGAGCATCCATGTTTGTGGGGGGGGGGGGGGTCATCTAAGGTCAATGGACTCTCAGAGCCAGGATTACGTAATTTTATGCTCAATAGAACCCTACTATACTACTTGTTTTGGCGCCGTGCGTACATGTGCACAAAAAACATGACACATCATGATCTATAGCAGATTACGTCACTTCCTATTGGAATTTCCATCTAAAACGTCACCAATCTGTCTGATAGTCTGTAGTCTTTCCTTCCCCCCTATAACATTTCAGTGCTCAAATATTGAATTAGTAAATTGTCTGGTCCGTACGTTACATATGTGACACGTTCAATAAAAATTGCTTTAAATCGGCCAATTTCTGATAATTCCAGATTATCTTATTATTTGAAAACATAATAGGTCATAGATTAAATAAAAGTATTACTGATTATGCATACCATGCTTGATAACTGATCAAACTAACGAACCCATCTGTGCTATCAGTGTGACACCAACGGTATGCACAGGACCGGTATGTTTACAACGATATTGTCATGTACCTATGCAATGTAAAAACTAAAAGTAGTGAAAAATATCTTTATTGATATAATCTTGCCAACATAGAAGCAAATTGAATTAACTGTGCTTGATAGTTTTCTTAATTTACAGCTTCAAAGATGGTGGGCACTCCAGTGCAAATTCATTGCTGCCATTTTTTGGTCAATTTTCCACTTTATTTAATTATTTTTACACCGACCGTCATCTGTAAAGTGTCTGGTTTTGATTACTAGTGTTTGCTTAGTATATTCCCTATAGGTATATGAACAAATTGTTTTTCTGAAATTGTTTTAAAGAGTTTAGTGATTAATAATGAAGCACATCCCAACGGGTCTCCAATTCTGGAGAACTGCTCAAATGCAATACTGGATAAAACATGTTAATTTATTGTATATGTTTTTTTAGTTGGTATTCTATGTTTCAAACAAAGAGCTGAGATGAGCTGAAACTATCAAATTTCATAGCAGCTGTCAGAACACCACTTACAAATTGGAAATTTAAATCCTTACTCTTTGTAAATGTGGTTTGTTATTCGTGCACGACCTACTTGGCATGTCATTGATATGCATATGATTGGTAGGAATCTAAGGCGACGTTCAACTAGCTTCACATTATTGTAACAAACTTCTAATGGTATATGACAGCAATTGCATTGACATAAAACGCAAACAAGGAGTACTAGCAGAGAGAGAAAAGGGGGAATTGGTGGGCTGGGCAATAATAGTCACAACAAGGACAGTGCAAGCTCCATTATGTTGATAGGACTGCATTTTGTTATAATAACAAAAACTAAACATCGGCTATTGGGAGTTGCTGGGACAGTGCAATGAAGCTAGGATATTGCTTGGAATGACTATGAAACTTGACTCCAGGAATTTTCTGTGATTCCCAGGCAGTGCTGAGCCTATGGGAGAGTATCCGTGTTTGCGCAGAAATTTATTGATATTGGACAATGTAAGACAATACTACCATATGATTTGTTATTTTTGCATGATGCCGCTTATTGGTACAATTTGTTTAACCAAAATATTGTGGACTGAACGGTAATGGTAATTTTAATCCATCGTATCTTTCCAATTCTTACTTCATCTTCCGAAAATAGGAAGTTAAGTTTCAGGGCAGAGGAACAAGCTTGCACACTAGGGACAAGCCTCAGTTTGAAACTGGACAGAGGCAAGTTCCGACATGTGTTGATAAAGGAAATTTAGGTAAGTGGAACAAGGAGTTGTTAATGCTTTAGTGGATTTTCAATTGTAGGTCAATTATGGTTCATTGAATATTGTGATGTTGCATTCACAACAAGTACTTATGAGACGTTGCCTCTCTTACAGAACAGACTGCGTCAGTTGGCATCCCTGTGCACGCTTTCGGCCATTACTGTTGCAAGTAAATGGTGTGGTCGCAAATATGGCAAAACAAAATAAAAATGCTCACCATTTCAAATGGGGCACAATATGAGTGGAGCGGAAGGAGAAAACATTGCCTTAAAAACCACGTAAAACCAAATAGCAGTGGAGAAGCCAAAAGCAAGAGTTGTAAAGAACGTCGATGACGTTCAAGTTGTTTTGCCAACCCCTGAAGAAAGTAGTGAAGATAGGGCAGATTTCAGATGTATGTACGAGGGTATGGTTGCCATGGGGGATAAGACAAAGGAAATTCTTGAGGCTGAAAAGGCAAGCAATTTAGTGCAGTTGGCTGTGAATTTGTTGGTTGCTAAGAACGCGGAAAATTATTCAGGTCAGCTTAGTGTGGAAAACATGGGTTGCTAGTACGCAGATGTCATTGGTTTAATTTCACCCTTGGCAATATCCCTAACATTTAGGAAGAAGGCGATTATGAAACGGATGTGCTTGATATTGATGAAGATGGCAGTTCACTTCCATCGTTTAGTGTTCATCAAGTAGCAGCCCCCCAAAATGGCTTTTGCTAATGGTGTTGTTTCAGAAGTGGCCAATCGTTTGAATTCTGTCAATCTTGGTGTCATCCATCGGTGGCGGCGATGACAGCAGCTCATCATTTGTTGTCAACTCGTCGATGACTGAGTCCAATTTGTGCTTGAATTCTCTCAATAAAGCTCTGCCGGGAGAGGAGCCAACTTTACCGCGTACTGGTGCGTACCCAGCTTGGAATGTATATTCAAATTGGATCAAGGTTTACACGAAGGCTCACTTTTGGCACAACTTCAGGAAATTCATAATAATTTATTTTTAAGTTGGGGAAACCCCATTTGTTCCCAGGATTGTAATTAGTGAAAGTGGCTAGAGCAATTAACATTTATTATTAGAAACCAAACTCGGGAAGGAATTAATAAAAAAGAAATATGGGGACTTAACAGAGGTATCAGCGTTCCTGCTCGGAGGCAATTCAGGAGAGAAGAATAAAGAACTTATGATAGGGTGAGTGTCGGAAAATAGTATGCTCTTGGGGATGCCTTATAGAGGGAAGCGCGGAATGCACTGTGATGGAGCAAGAGGAAGTAAAGCCTACAAGTTCTGGGGGCTCTGTATTTCCGTCGTTCACAGGGCCCAGAGTTGCCTCTTCTTGGGGCCAAAAGCAGCAAGCTCTGGAGAAGAAGTTTGCATGGATGAATGATCTAGGTGATTTCCGTGACTTTTTCTTTTTATATAGATATTTACCAATTAGCATTAAACTGCAAAGTATGGATGTATATCACTATATGACAACAAATTGGTTGGTTCGAATCCTGTTCTTATATGACCTTACGTGTTACTATAACATAAAACCCAAACAAGAAAGTGTTTGGTGTGAATGATAATACAGTCACAACAAGGACAGTTCAAATCTGACTTCTGGTATTTTCCTGCGATTTCTTGACCGTGCTAAATCCTTTGGAATTCGCTGTCCGCTTAATAATCTTGATTTGGCTTCCACTTTTTTTTTGCTGGAGACCACTTTCATCCACGACTTTGGTCCTTCATTTGAAGATTATGGTCAATACAACGTACCCAAGAGGCGGTAGAAGCAGAAAGGCTCCTATGGTGGGTTTTCTGAAGTGAGCCACGCCGTGAATATGGCCTGTGCTGCCGACACGGCGTAAAGAAACCACCAATCAATCTGAAGTGAGCCACCCCTACCAGGTGGGTGTCTCAGAAGTAGCTAAGACTGGTAAGAATTTAAATAAATTTGGAGCAAGTAGAATAAAGGATTTATTAATTGGAATGACTTAACCTCAAATAAATAGATCCTAAACTGTACAGCGATTACCCATACCCTTCATAAAAACACCATTGCAAAAGAGTATACCGTTTCCCTTTCGGATGGGGATTGCAGCAAACATGCATTATCATTTAAGTTGGATTGTTTATATTTTGTTTCCTACCCTATAGTCTACTTCCAAGAGTAGCGAGGAAACTGAGACGGAGTAAGTGCAGTAGTGGTGGCTCCTCATTGGTCGGCCTAGCCCTGGCATCGTATTTTGCAGGAATTAGCCAGAAAAAAACTGGATTTTACTGATGCGCAGCGAAGGAGGAAGACGGAAGCAGGGGTGGAGAAAGCACACTTTATTATGTAACGTGGGGGGGCAATGTACAATGAGGGGAGGTAGCTGTACAATGTAATGAGTGAATAAAGTGCAGGATAATGTCAGGATAATGTCAGTCTTTTTAGGGGAGCGGCCCTGAAGAGCCCTCCGCCAAAACATAGGAGAGGGCTCGAGGGGCAGCTGAGGCGGCGAGGCGGGGGAGGTATGTGTGGACCGCCCCGGAGGTCCAGGTGCCCTGGGCCATGATATCGCGGAGGGGGACCCCGGCCCTCTGGCAGGCCTGGGCC
The DNA here is from genome assembly GCA_030323885.1 of Branchipolynoe longqiensis. Classification (NCBI taxonomy): domain Eukaryota; kingdom Metazoa; phylum Annelida; class Polychaeta; order Phyllodocida; family Polynoidae; genus Branchipolynoe; species Branchipolynoe longqiensis. Next base: position 76,809,912 of record CM059199.1, on the reverse strand, counting down.
GCGCCCCGACGTAGGCTGTGGAGGGTGTAGCTGTCGGGGGCGGGGATGGCGAGGGCGCGGAGCGCGCCCCTGAGGAGGGCGGTGAGGGTCCTGGGGTCGAGCGGGCGGCCCGAGGGCATGATGAAGACCGGGGCATCCGGGGCGGCAGGCACAAGGGCGGTGGAGGCGTGCCAAGCGGCGACCGGGCAGATGGGGGAGCCCGGGGTCACGGGGATTAAGAAGGCGACTGCCCCCGAGGGCAGCGTGATGGTTTTTGATGTCCTGAGGAGCACGCGAAGGCCGCCGGGGGCGGGGGCGATGTCGGCGCGGGTGATGGTGTGGCGGCCGCCCCACCCCTCGGGGCTGGGAGACAGGAGGCTGGATTGCCTGAGCATCCCGTAGTACCCAAGGAGGAGGGCGGCCCGAGGGCCCGGCAGAGCGGTGGTGTGTGACGACAGTGGTGAGGCAGGAGGGGCGGGGCTGCCCTCGGGACGTGGGTGGGGGCCCGCTCCCCGCCTCGGCAGACGTCCCGGGCGAGGCGCGATCCGAAGGCGGTGGGATCGCCCCCGGAGGCCTCCACCCAGGAGCGACGGATAGGGCGTTGCGGATGGAGGCAGGGGCGATGGAGTGGGTGTAGAGGGGGGCCGTGTAGGCCGCGAAGTCGAAGGCGGTGGGAGCCAGAGAGTCGCGCACGTGGCCCGAGGCGAAGGTGACGTAATCGTGAGCCTGGCGGCGGCGGTTTCTCCAGGTGGCGGGGGCGAGGGCGGCGATCCTATGGCCATCGACCGCTGCGACCTCGGCGGAGGAGAACCCAGGAATCAGAGGCCAGGGTTGTAGGGGAAGCTGTCGTGATCGGGGTGGACGTAGGTGAGTCCGAGGCGAGCGACCTCGGTCTGGGCGAGCTCGGCACAGGGGCCGGGGAGATGGGCGCGGCTGAGGGTGTCCGCGAGGATGAGCACCGCCCCGATCTTATGGGGGATGGCGAGGGTAAATGAGCCCTCGGCGCCCATAAGCCAGAGCTCCCGGGCGCAGGTGCCGAGGACCGCATCACGGGCCCGCCCGGATTCGGGGGCGGCCGCGGAGGCCTGGTTGTCGGTATTGACGACAACGGTGGCCCCCGCGACGTCGCAGGGGTGGAGGGCGACCACCAGGTTGATGGCCTCGAGCTGGTGGATGGAGGGATACCGCTCTCGGTAGGCTGCGGAGTACCCTCGGGCGTAGCAGTGAGTGGCGGAGTAGGCCCCCCCGCCAGTGAGGCAGGAGTCGCACTCTATCACCACCCGGTGGACCTCAGAGCGCGGAGGAGGCAGAGGCCATTGGTGGCCCGGGCGTAGGCCACGAACCACCTGAGGTCCCGGAGGGCGTCGTCCCCGAGGGCGTGAGATGGGAGGGCGGGTCCCCGAGGTGTGGAGGCGGCGCGTAGCAGGTGCGGTGGGCGGCGAGGAGGCGGGCCACGTACTTCCTCGCGGGGAGGACACAGCTCCCCACGTGATTGAGGCGCCCGAGGACACTCTGCAGATCGCGGCGCCCGAGGGTCGGGTGGGCGACCCGGGCCTCGCAGTCCCGGATGAGGTCGTCGACCTTGTCGGGTGCGATGCGGATGGTCATGGCCTCGCTGTCGATGGCGAAGCCTAGCCAGGTGAGGCGGACCGCAGGGGGTGGCACTTCCGGGGGCACGCCAGGCGAGGCCCCGGTGAGGCGATGAATGTGTCGAAGGCCTGGCGGGCCCTCAGGAAGGTGCACTCGCACCCGACAAAGTCGTCCACATAGACGAGGGCATGGAAGCCCTCGCGGCGGAGGACCCAGGCGACTGCGGAGGTGACTCGGACGCAGGCGGCGCCGGAGGAGCGGCACCCGAAGGGAAGGGCGAGGTCGACGTAGGTCGCGCCGTCGAGGGTAATTCCATAGAGAGGGCAGGATAGGGGGTCGGCCCGGAGCTGACGGTAGGCGCGGGAGATATCCGCCGTCCAGGTGTAAGCTCCGGGGCCCTCTCTGACGAGGCGGCGGCCCACGTCGGCGACACTGGGGAGGGTATAGGCGTGGGGGGTTCCGAGGAACTCGCGCCTGGGGATGCCAGCGTTGACGCTGCAGCCTGGGGGGTATGAGAGGTCAACGATGAGTCGCCTCTTGCCCGGGCGGATTTGGGGCGGGTCATCATGGGGGAGACCTGGGCCCAGGGGGTGAAGGGGGGGGGCGAGGAAGGGGCCGGCGATCGCACCGTGGGCGAGCTCAGTGGTTTATGAATTCGCGGAGGTGGGCGTGGTGTGGGGGCTTCACGTGATTGGTGTAGGTAGGGCGGGGGGGGGGTGCTGGCAGAGTAGTTGGCGGGGAAGCCGAACTCGAGAGGTCGACGAGTCGCTCATGGTATCCGTGGAGGCGGCGCCAGGCTGGATGTGGAGGCCTGAGGGGAGGGGATGCGGGCGGCCAAAAATTAGTAGGCCCCGACCGGGGGCGTCGTAGGCCCGGGAGAAGGTGGGGTAGCGGTCCCAGGCGGGGGCGGAGAGGTGGGGCCATATGGCGAGGAGGGTTGGGGCGGTATTGGTGGGGGGAGGGGCCGCAAGAGGGGGCGGCGGGGAGGGTGTCCTGAATGTCAGGATCGACGACGTCGGCGATGGGTTCGCCTAAGTCGCCGAGGTGGGGGGAGGAGGCGCGGTTGTCGTGAAGGAGAGGGAGGCGGGAATCGGTGGGGAGGGGGGAGGTGGTGGAGGTAGGCGGTATCGCCGGGGGAGGGTGGCGACGGGGTTGGGGGGAGGGAGGGGGGGGTGGGTGTATGGGTCGGCGCGGCGGCCGGCAGGGGAGAGGGGAGCAGGGCGAGCAGGGGCGAGCAGGGGCGAGCAGGGGCGGTGGTGGTGAAACACTGCTGGCGGGGAGCGGGAAGGTTACGTAATGGGCTTTTGGAAGCGGCCGGTTGGCAGCGGGCCGAGGGAGGGTTACGTAACCGGCCGGAGACGAGAGAAACAGCAGCGCGGGGGGTCCCTTGGGTGTTGCGTCGGCCCGGGAGGTGGGCCGGGGGGCGGCCTGTGTGCGGGCAGAGGACTTCCGGTCGGCTAATAGCCGTTTCCGGTCTGTGGCCGTTGGGGAGGCTGCTTGTGACGTCAGAGGTGTGAAGGCGGCAGATGGTCGGGGGATGTGAGGAGCCCTCCCGGGAGGGGGGTCGCCGCTGGGAGCGGTTGGTGCTCGGGTTGCGTGGAGGGGGGGCGGGGGTTGGTCCGGGCCCTCCTCGTGCGCGCCTCGCCGGAGCCGGGTGGGCAGGTCGCCGCCGACGGTCTAAAAATCCGCCGCGGGGGCGGCAGAGGCGCGCTCCCGGAGGTGTTTTGTGTTGCACACCGCCTCACTGTGCATAGTGAGGATGCGCCTGACGTTGGCGCAGGCGTGGCGCCTCCGGGCGCCCTGCTCCCCGTGCGCCTCACCAGCGGGGCGAGGTCGCATGAGGCGGGGTCCCGGTTCCATGCTGAGCATGGGACCCCGTATGCCTCTCGGGTGTAGGGAGTTCTGGCATCGGTCTGGGAGGCGCGTGGTTGGGGGGCGGGCGGGGGGGCGGCCGAGGCGCGTAAGGTGGGCGCCCTGGCGCTCGAGACGTGCAGACGGACGGCATTGATGGCGATGGGGTCGAGCCACCCGTCTGGGAGGCGTCCGTCGGCCACCCACGCGAACACCGCCTCGGACCAGCGCCGGACCGTAGGCCAGGGATGGGTTACACAGTCGCGCTGGACCGTGAGGTTGTGGTAGAGGAGGCCTGGGATGGATTCCGAGGGGAAAGCGGGGTGGGACTCGAGCATCCTGAGGGCGAGGTTGTACTCCTCCAAGGTAGCCTCTCCCCTCTTGACCGCCTTCCCCTCGGGGCCACGCTCGATGAGGTCGTGGGGGAACACGTAGCCCTGAGGAATACCTCTGCGTCGTCCCGTGTTTTGCGCCTCGGCCGACTCCAGGATCTCGCGGACGGCGTCGGCCGCGGAGGTGGGGCTGAGGTCGGTCGCGGAGGCGCGTAGAGTCCGGGAGGCGACCGTTCGCGTCGTGGGTGCAGCCCGCCTCATCGTCTGCAGGTAGAAGGGGTGGACGTCGGAGGCGGCAGGAGGCGGGGCTGCGAGGTGGCGCTGTGTCGCGGGTGAGATCCTCCATGAAGGCCGAGAGGCGCTCCAGGGCCGAGGGGGGCGGCGCGGGGGCCGGGGTCGCCCCTTGGAGAACGAGGCTCTCCACTAGTCCCGTGAGGTGTTTCAGGGCACGGGTGTTGGCGTCGATCCGAGCCTCAGCTGAGGGGACCCGTTCGGCAGGCCGAGGGGAGGGGGGTGGCGAGGCCGTGGAGGAGGGCGGTGTGGCGGCTCCTCTCCTGGATGCGCGGGGGGCGCGTCGGCCTCTTGTGCGCGGCATTACTGGCATAGGCCGGCGAAGTGAGGATCGCGGAGGCGTGGAGGCGGCTGCAGGGGGCGAGCCAAAAAGAAGAAAGGAGGAGTGCGTCTGGCAGGAGAAGGAGGCTGAGTGGCGAGAGAGGGCAGATAGGCTGGGTTATAAGGGAGGGAGAGAGGGGGGGGGGTTACGCAACGGTCGCGGGCTGTGGGGGGGGGGGGGAGAGGGGGGGTACTCCTCCTCCACTGCGAATCAAACGCAATGCAAGCATTACGACCAAGGCAGAAAACAACCTGAATGGAGCAGACAGCCTGAACTATTTAAACGGAACGGATTTAAGGAACATAAGATTGATGGCTTACCTTTTTTTAGCAAAGACATCGTTAGACTATAAAAATCGTTAGACTATAAAATAGATAATAAGCAGGCATGTGATTTCTCCGCTTTTAAACGGAATTCCATATTTTTTCTGGCCGTCGAAACCAGAATGCCGGGTTTTTTTTAATTCTGTTTTTTATATGTCCGTCGAAACACCTGAGATACACTATTTGCATCCCTCTCGCGACTCAGTGGGATGCTGTGTATCCCCACGATAACCTGAACAAAATATCAGGGTTTTTTCCTGCCCACAATCACATGCCTGTAATAAGACTTACACATATTTGAAGACCATTTTCAAGAAAGTGTTATATTAAACACATGGATGGGCTTTGGAAAATGTGTTGAATCTGCCATTGGCGGTTGTCTTAAATATTTACATACTTTGAGAAAGGTAGGCTATGGGGCCATAAATGCGGGTAGATGCGCACTTAGGCTTATCCTTCCATGTTCACAAGGGGCTACTGTAAAGCTTTTTAAAAAGAAATACAAATGGGGTGGGATTTTAAAACATCAATAAAACAACATCCTGCTTGTTTTTCCTGCTATGCATTTCATATTCTTGTTCAGATTTGATGCCAGAAATAAAGGAAATAAAATAAACTGTTGTCAGGTGTTTTTGTACCCAAAAAAAACATTTCACAGTCAGCCATTTGTAACATGACATATGGGACATGCTTGGGGACATGCTTGGGAACCAAACGGGATGGCCGAATGAGATAGAGCATCCGTCTCCCGTGTTGGTAGGTCGTGGGTTCGAACCCCAGTCGAGTCAAACCAATGACTTAAAAATTGATACTTGTTGCTTCCTAGCCTGGCGGTCGGCATTATTAGGATAGAGCAAGGACTGGTTGGCTCAGTGTTAGGATAATGTGACTGAGTGGGATATCAGGTCATGGTGCTGGTGGCCTGGTCTTCCAGTGGGGCAGCACTATAAAGTCACCATGAGTGCTCACTGTCACAAGTCAGTACCCGTCCTGATATGACCTTAGATGTTGCTAGGATGTAAAACAACAAATATACAAACAAACATGCTTGGATCCTTACCAACATTTGGTAATTCATTGATATATCAGACAAAACAGTTCCCAAATCAAAAGGAAGTATTTATTAACATGTATGCATGCTTAAACAACCAATAATATTTTTTTGATATGTTCATAATGTTACAAATGTTGTGTCACAAACGTAACCAGTGTTGTCCTGATAACATACAATTATTGTATGCTAATTAGTCAGTGAATAAAGCACAACTGGGAATTCCTTCTTTTTTCTTAACGCCAGTTTTGAGGAGAGTGACCCAAATACTAGGAAAGATAAGTTCCCCGTTTTAAGAAAGGGGCGGGGGGGGGGGGGGTAAGATCACGCCCCCTGCACCCATGCCTAAGAAATTGTTGATGCACTGGGAATAAAGGGTGGCCAAACATGTTTTAGTTATGTTCACATTTTATTTAGCAGCTTAGATTTTTAGTTACCCTCCAACTACGAATACTGAAGCTTGTTCCCTACTGTGAGAGCTTTTTCCTCTCTGCTGATGCTTACCGTTGTATTCGTAGATTTGTAAAAATCTTAGTAATACTTCAACATACAGGTAAGTCTAGTCTAACTATAATAATGTTATAACAACTTGTTTTGATGGTTGTAGAACCTGCTCTTATTAGACCATGGTTTATTTCCATGTGCAACTCGCCGTTGTGGCTTGCTCCCGGTGGATATAGTCTGTAGTCTGTCATGTATGTCACTTACCTAGCCTATTGTGTTTGTGGCTAATCGCCAGGTCTGTGTAGTCTTTCATGTATGTCACTTACCTAGCCTATTGTGTTTGTGGCAATATTCAGGTCTGTGTAGTCTTTCATGTATGTCACTTAACTAGCCTATTGTGTTTGTGGCTAATACCCAGGTCTGTGTAGTCTTTCATGTATGTCACTTACCTAGCCTATTGTGTTTGTGGCTAATTGCCAGGTCTGTGTAGTCTTTCATATATGTCACTTACCTAGCCTATTGTGTTTGTGGCTAATCGCCAGGTCTGTGTAGTCTTTCATGTATGTCACTTACCTAGCCTATTGTGTTTGTGGCTAATCGCCAGGTCTGTGTAGTATTTCATGTATGTCACTTACCTAGCCTATTGTGTTTGTGGCTAATACCCAGGTCTGTGTAGTCTTTCATATATGTCACTTACCTAGCCTATTGTGTTTGTGGCTAATCGCCAGGTCTGTGTAGTCTTTCATGTATGTCACTTACCTAGCCTATTGTGTTTGTGGCTAATCGCCAGGTCTGTGTAGTCTTTCATGTATGTCACTTACCTAGCCTATTGTGTTTGTGGCTAATACCCAGGTCTGTGTAGTCTTTCATATATGTCACTTACCTAGCCTATTGTGTTTGTGGCTAATCGCCAGGTCTGTAGTCTTTCATGTATGTCACTTACCTAGCCTATTGTGTTTGTGGCTAATCGCCAGGTCTGTGTAGTCTTTCATATATGTCACTTACCTAGCCTATTGTGTTTGTGGCTAATCGCCAGGGGCCATATGCATGGAGCAGTGTTAGCAGGCAAAACGCGTTTAGCGCGGGATTTCTGGTTTAGCGCTGAAAACTTGGTATGCATGGAGCAGTGTTAGGCCTAACACCGAGCGTTTAAACTCGGAAATTCTAACTCCGATCATATTTGGTTTACAGCGGTGTTAGTGTTAGGTTAGTGTCAGGATGGAACCCAAATCTACTCAATGCTATCATATTTAACAGAATTACATACGCAATAAGTGACATTTAAGCAAATTAACCCTAAAAACGAAGCGATATTAACGCAGCAGCCGCATTGGCGGTGATATTATTAGTTATATTTTCGAATCGACGAAGTTACAGTAATGAAACCGCCGCTGCCGCCAGTATGGAAAGCGACGTCGATGCGGGGGCTGCGGCAATTTGTTTACTTTGCGTTCGTCGATTCGAAAATATAACTATTAATATCGCCGCCGTTACGGCGGCAGCATTAATATTGCTTCGAATTTAGGGTTACTTTGCTGAAATTTCACTTATTGCGTATGTAATTCTGTCAAATATGATCGCATTGAATAGATTTGGGCCTAATATATAGCCGCCGATTCGGCGGCGGCGGCGATTTGTTTACTTTACATTCGTCGATTTGACACTATGAATATCGCCGCCAATGCGGCGGCAGCGTTAATAACGGTTCGAATTTAGGGTTAAATTGATAAAATTTCACTTATTGCATATGTAATTTTGTTAAATATGGTCGCATTGAATAGATTTAAGCCTAATATACGGGTACAGATGCAGAGGGATTTCCCAAATCTATAAATACATTCACGTTTAGCTAACACTCACCGTTTAGGCCGCCATGCATACTTTTTCGACGACGCCAATAAACGGTGATAGCTATACAGTGTTAGAGGGATAACACCACACGTCTCTAACACTGCTCCATGCATACGGGCCCAGGTCTGTGTAGTCTTTCATGTATGTCACTTACCTAGCCTATTGTGTTTGTGGCTAATCGCCAGGTCTGTGTAGTCTTTCATGTATGTCACTTACCTAGCCTATTGTGTTTGTGGCTAATCGCCAGGTCTGTGTAGTCTTTCATGTATGTCACTTACCTAGCCTATTGTGTTTGTGGCTAATCGCCAGGTCTGTGTAGTCTTTCATATATCTCACTTACCTAGCCTATTGTGTTTGTGGCTAATCGCCAGGTCTGTGTAGTCTTTCATGTATGTCACTTACCTAGCCTATTGTGTTTGTGGCTAATACTCAGGTCTGTGTAGTCTCTCATGTATGTCACTTACCTAGCCTATTGTGTTTGTGGCTAATCGCCAGGTCTGTGTAGTCTTTCATGTATGTCACTTACCTAGCCTATTGTGTTTGTGGCTAATCGCCAGGTCTGTGTAATCTTTCATGTATGTCACTTCCTATTGTGTTTGTGGCTAATACCCAGTTCTTTTGTTTGCAGCATTAACCCAAGACTTCTTAACGATTCTCGATCGGTGTCCGAGTAAATTGAAGAAGAAGATACTGACGTGGAAGGTTTGTATCGAAAAGAAGAAGCATGAACTTGTGAGTGTAGCTACAAATGGCAGACATTCGGTTTACCAGGCCCTCAATCTAGCCTCAAAGTGGCACTTTCAACAACAGGCATTCTCTGAACTCACCTTGAGTCATTTGATTAATCAGTAATGTAAATAAGTGAATTTCAAACATTACATAACATTTTATTTAACGATGAATTTAGTCTCTTGACAGCAGATGAGTGAGTAAAATGCCTGTGATACACTGTCTTACCCTACCATTCCATCTCATGTCATTTCAACACAACCACCCTGTGATATTCCTAGTGTACAACTACTTACACACTGACCACCGCCCCCTTGTAGTCTACTGCTCGAGTAGAGTATAAAGTGTGAAAGAAAAGAGTCAAGCCCTCTGGTTTATTATTTATATGCAGAGATGTAAGTTCTCCGCAATTTCGCGGATTCCCGCGATTTTTAAAATTTTCGGATTATTGGTTAGTTTGAACCCCGTCCTTACATGTTGCTAGAGCAAAAAATCTAAACAAGAACGAGTTTGGTATGTGCGATAATATACGCACAACAAGGATAGTTGAAACTTCACTTCTGGCATTTTCCCACCATTCCCTGACAGGGCTAATTCTATTGGGGAGTTGGGAATTCGCGTTTACGAGGGAATTCTCCATTGGTGTAATAATCTCGGATCGATTTCCGCTTTTTTTGCTGAAGACCACTTTCATCCCTGATTTATATGGTACATGGATTCAGTATAGATTATCACCCCACCCCATTCTCCCAATGAGAAGCAAGCATTTCTAGCTCTACCAATAGGGATCCAGCATTCCTGGTCCCCATGGTTACCAGTGATCTGCCCACCACCACCAAGCTGTGTGGCTCCCCTGGCCACCACCTACCTGCCTTGAGCCTGAGTGTGGTGATCCTGACTAGCAGAGGAGGGAGTGGGTAGGCTCTGAGTGCCCTTTACACACAGTCCTGCCAGCACCACTATGTCTATTTACCTATCAATCAAGCACCACCAGCAACTACATAAACACATTTATGCATCTGGCCATGTATACCTGTTTCACAATAGAACATTTGCATTCCCCCACCAATGCTTTATTATCAGAATATTTTACACCATGTTTTGACCAGATCGGATGGGTGAATGAGTTGAGCGTCCGTCTCCTATTTTGGGAGATCGGGGGAATCAAACGCTGGTCGAGTCAAACCAATGATACTTGTCGCTTCTTAGCCTGGCGCTCAGCATTATTAGGAAAGGGCAAGGACTTCTTGCCTCAGTGTTAGGATAATGTGACTGAGTGCGATATCAGGTCATGGTGCTGGTGGCATGGTGCTGGTGGCCACCAGTGGGGCAGCACTATAAAGTCACTGAGTGCGTGCACTGTCACAAGTCAGTACCGGTCCTGATATGACCTTAGATGTTGCTAGGACGTAAAACAACAAACAAGCAAAACAAACCACCCCATGTTAGTCATACAGTATACAACAGTGGACCCATTTGCCATTTGAGCTATTTTCCGTTCCAACCAGTGGTCCACAACTGGTTCATCAAAGGCTGGGGTATGTGCTGTCCTGTCTGTGGGAAAGACCCCTTGCTGCTTTTCTGAAAGAGTAGCCTATGTGGTGGCAGCGGGTTTCCTCCAATGAAATGTGTCAGAATGACCATGTTTCATGTCCAATAGACGATGATAAAAATCATGTGCTCTAGAGGCATCGTTAAATACGAATATAAAAGGAATACACACTGACCACCACCCCCGTATTAGTCCTACAGTATGAGAAACACAGGGATGAAAGATCTCTGCGATTTCGAGGATTTCTTTAATATTTACCAATTAACTTTAAACGACAATTTTTTTAATGGGATGTATATGACCTTAGATGTTGCTGGAACATAAAGCCTAAGCAAGAACGAGTTAGGTATGGGCGGTAATATATGCATGACAAGGAAAGTTGAACCTGACTTAAGGCATTTTTCCATGATTCCCAGACAGTGCTAAGTCTATGGGAGAAGATCCGCGTTTTCGCGGAAATTTGCCGTTGGTGTAATGATAATAATCTCGACTTCAGTACTTACACACTGACCACTGCCCCGTGTTAGTCCCATAGTATACAACAGTACTTACACACTGACCACTGCCCCGTGTTAGTCCCACAGTATACAACAGTACTTACACACTGACCACTGCCCCGTGTTAGTCCTACAGTATACAACGTACTTACACACTGACCACTGCCCCATGTTAGTCCCACAGTATACAACAGTACTTACACACTGACCACTGCCCCGTGTTAGTCCCACAGTATACAACAGTACTTACACACTGACCACTGCCCCGTGTTAGTCCCACAGTATACAACAGTACTTACACACTGACCACTGCCCCGTGTTAGTCCCACAGTATACAACAGTACTTACACACTGACCACTGCCCCGTGTTAGTCCCACAGTATACAACAGTACTTACACACTGACCACTGCCCCGTGTTAGTCCCACAGTATACAACAGTACTTACACACTGACCACTGCCCCCGTGTTAGTCCCACAGTATACAACAGTACTTACACACTGACCACTGCCCCGTGTTAGTCCCACAGTATACAACAGTACTTACACACTGACCACTGCCCCGTGTTAGTCCCACAGTATACAACAGTACTTACACACTGACCACTGCCCCTGTTAGTCCCACAGTATACAACAGTACTTACACACTGACCACTGCCCCGTGTTAGTCCCACAGTATACAACAGTACTTACACACTGACCACTGCCCCATGTTAGTCCCACAGTATACAACAGTACTTACACACTGACCACTGCCCCGTGTTAGTCCCACAGTATACAACAGTACTTACACACTGACCACTGCCCCGTGTTAGTCCCACAGTATACAACAGTACTTACACACTGACCACTGCCCCAGTGTTAGTCCCACAGTATACAACAGTACTTACACACTGACCACTGCCCCGTGTTAGTCCCACAGTATACAACAGTACTTACACACTGACCACTGCCCCGTGTTAGTCCCACAGTATACAACAGTACTTACACACTGACCACTGCCCCAGTGTTAGTCCCACAGTATACAACAGTACTTACACACTGACCACTGCACTCTGTTAGTCCCACAGTATACAACAGTACTTACACACTGACCACTGCCCCGTGTTAGTCCCACAGTATACAACAGTACTTACACACTGACCACTGCCCCGTGTTAGTCCCACAGTATACAACAGTACTTACACACTGACCACTGCCCGTGTTAGTCCACAGTATACAACAGTACTTACACACTGACCACTGCCCCGTGTTAGTCCCACAGTATACAACAGTACTTACACACTGACCACTGCCCCGTGTTAGTCCCACAGTATACAACAGTACTTACACACTGACCACTGCCCCATGTTAGTCCCACAGTATACAACAGTACTTACACACTGACCACTGCCCCGTGTTAGTCCCACAGTATACAACAGTACTTACACACTGACCACTGCCCCGTGTTAGTCCCACAGTATACAACAGTACTTACACACTGACCACTGCCCCGTGTTAGTCCCACAGTATACAACAGTACTTACACACTGACCACTGCCCCGTGTTAGTCCCACAGTATACAACAGTACTTACACACTGACCACTGCCCCATGTTAGTCCCACAGTATACAACAGTACTTACACACTGACCACTGCCCCGTGTTAGTCCCACAGTATACAACAGTACTTACACACTGACCACTGCCCCATGTTAGTCCCACAGTATACAACAGTACTTACACACTGACCACTGCCCCATGTTAGTCCCACAGTATACAACAGTACTTACACACTGACCACTGCCCCGTGTTAGTCCCACAGTATACAACAGTACTTACACACTGACCACTGCCCCGTGTTAGTCCCTACAGTATACAACAGTACTTACACACTGACCACTGCCCCGTGTTAGTCCCACAGTATACAACAGTACTTACACACTGACCACTGCCCCGTGTTAGTCCCACAGTATACAACAGTACTTACACACTGACCACTGCCCCGTGTTAGTCCCACAGTATACAACAGTACTTACACACTGACCACTGCCCCGTGTTAGTCCCACAGTATACAACAGTACTTACACACTGACCACTGCCCCGTGTTAGTCCCACAGTATACAACAGTACTTACACACTGACCACTGCCCCATGTTAGTCCCACAGTATACAACAGTACTTACACACTGACCACTGCCCCATGTTAGTCCCACAGTATACAACAGTACTTACACACTGACCACTGCCCCGTGTTAGTCCCACAGTATACAACAGTACTTACACACTGACCACTGCCCCGTGTTAGTCCTACAGTATACAACAGTACTTACACACTGACCACTGCCCCATGTTAGTCCCACAGTATACAACAGTACTTACACACTGACCACTGCCCCGTGTTAGTCCCACAGTATACAACAGTACTTACACACTGACCACTGCCCCGTGTTAGTCCCACAGTATACAACAGTACTTACACACTGACCACTGCCCCATGTTAGTCCCACAGTATACAACAGTACTTACACACTGACCACTGCCCCGTGTTAGTCCCACAGTATACAACAGTACTTACACACTGACCACTGCCCCATGTTAGTCCCACAGTATACAACAGTACTTACACACTGACCACTGCCCCGTGTTAGTCCCACAGTATACAACAGTACTTACACACTGACCACTGCCCCGTGTTAGTCCCACAGTATACAACAGTACTTACACACTGACCACTGCCCCATGTTAGTCCCACAGTATACAACAGTACTTACACACTGACCACTGCCCCGTGTTAGTCCCACAGTATACAACAGTACTTACACACTGACCACTGCCCCGTGTTAGTCCCACAGTATACAACAGTACTTACACACTGACCACTGCCCCATGTTAGTCCCACAGTATACAACAGTACTTACACACTGACCACTGCCCCGTGTTAGTCCCACAGTATACAACAGTACTTACACACTGACCACTGCCCCGTGTTAGTCCCACAGTATACAACAGTACTTACACACTGGCCCGTGTTAGTCCCACAGTATACAACAGTACTTACACACTGACCACTGCCCCGTGTTAGTCCCACAGTATACAACAGTACTTACACACTGACCACTGCCCCGTGTTAGTCCCACAGTATACAACAGTACTTACACACTGACCACTGCCCCGTGTTAGTCCCACAGTATACAACAGTACTTACACACTGACCACTGCCCCGTGTTAGTCCCACAGTATACAACAGTACTTACACACTGACCACTGCCCCGTGTTAGTCCCACAGTATACAACAGTACTTACACACTGACCACTGCCCCATGTTAGTCCCACAGTATACAACAGTACTTACACACTGACCACTGCCCCGTGTTAGTCCCACAGTATACAACAGTACTTACACACTGACCACTGCCCCGTGTTAGTCCCACAGTATACAACAGTACTTACACACTGACCACTGCCCCGTGTTAGTCCCACAGTATACAACAGTACTTACACACTGACCACTGCCCCATGTTAGTCCCACAGTATACAACAGTACTTACACACTGACCACTGCCCCATGTTAGTCCCACAGTATACAACAGTACTTACACACTGACCACTGCCCCGTGTTAGTCCCACAGTATACAACAGTACTTACACACTGACCACTGCCCGTGTTAGTCCCACAGTATACAACAGTACTTACACACTGACCACTGCCCCGTGTTAGTCCCACAGTATACAACAGTACTTACACACTGACCACTGCCCCGTGTTAGTCCCACAGTATACAACAGTACTTACACACTGACCACTGCCCCATGTTAGTCCCACAGTATACAACAGTACTTACACACTGACCACTGCCCCGTGTTAGTCCCACAGTATACAACAGTACTTACACACTGACCACTGCCCCGTGTTAGTCCCACAGTATACAACAGTACTTACACACTGACCACTGCCCCGTGTTAGTCCCACAGTATACAACAGTACTTACACACTGACCACTGCCCCGTGTTAGTCCCACAGTATACAACAGTACTTACACACTGACCACTGCCCCGTGTTAGTCCCACAGTATACAACAGTACTTACACACTGACCACTGCCCCGTGTTAGTCCCACAGTATACAACAGTACTTACACACTGACCACTGCCCCATGTTAGTCCCACAGTATACAACAGTACTTACACACTGACCACTGCCCCGTGTTAGTCCCACAGTATACAACAGTACTTACACACTGACCACTGCCCCGTGTTAGTCCCACAGTATACAACAGTACTTACACACTGGCCCGTGTTAGTCCCACAGTATACAACAGTACTTACACACTGACCACTGCCCCGTGTTAGTCCCACAGTATACAACAGTACTTACACACTGACCACTGCCCCGTGTTAGTCCCACAGTATACAACAGTACTTACACACTGACCACTGCCCCGTGTTAGTCCCACAGTATACAACAGTACTTACACACTGACCACTGCCCCGTGTTAGTCCCACAGTATACAACAGTACTTACACACTGACCACTGCCCCGTGTTAGTCCCACAGTATACAACAGTACTTACACACTGACCACTGCCCCGTGTTAGTCCTACAGTATACAACAGTACTTACACACTGACCACTGCCCCGTGTTAGTCCCACAGTATACAACAGTACTTACACACTGACCACTGCCCCGTGTTAGTCCCACAGTATACAACAGTACTTACACACTGACCACTGCCCCGTGTTAGTCCTACAGTATACAACAGTACTTACACACTGACCACTGCCCCGTGTTAGTCCCACAGTATACAACAGTACTTACACACTGACCACTGCCCCGTGTTAGTCCCACAGTATACAACAGTACTTACACACTGACCACTGCCCCGTGTTAGTCCCACAGTATACAACAGTACTTACACACTGACCACTGCCCCGTGTTAGTCCCACAGTATACAACAGTACTTACACACTGACCACTGCCCCGTGTTAGTCCCACAGTATACAACAGTACTTACACACTGACCACTGCCCCGTGTTAGTCCCACAGTATACAACAGTACTTACACACTGACCACTGCCCGTGTTAGTCCCACAGTATACAACAGTACTTACACACTGACCACTGCCCCGTGTTAGTATAGTATACAACAGTACTTACACACTGACCACTGCACTGTGATTCTGCGGGACTTCAGTTCATCTAAACGTCACAGTTCTCTAGTGCCATCCTAGTTTTGTATGTTACGCGGGTTCTTTAGTAAGACCTATGTTGCTTTGTCTGGGTGCCACTTTGGGGTGGGATTGGTCTGTCATGTGCTCAAGTTCTATTTCATATTGCCATCGCCTAGTGCGTCTCCCCACAAAGATTCTTTTCAAATTATGCCTAATTCGCTCATTACATTCTTTCAACAAATGACAATTGATGCCTGAAGTGGTGTTTGTACCGACGTTAATCATTGCTCGCCTGTGTGCCCCCTTTGCCGCTGTTCGTCGTATGGCTGTGGTCGCGGCCCGCACTTTACCCGTGCCTCACTCGCATCTAACCCGCAGCTCTTGTCTTGCAGTCCGGCCGTGATGGCGCTGAGGGCGCCGAGCCGACGCCGCTGAGCGCGTGTCGCAAGCCGCCCGCTTCTGCTGCCGGGTCGGCGTCAACATCGGCGTCGACGGCGGGTGCGCCTCCCTGCCCGGCGCCTCCCGGCCCGGCGCCTCCTGGCCCGGCTGCTCCCGGCCCGGCGCCTCCTGGCCCGGCTGCTCCCGGCCAGGCGGCGCCCGCCTCACGCGGGTCGTCGCGCCGCCCGGCGCCTGCCGACATGCGCCGCGTGAAGACGGAACCCGTGCTGGCGCACCAGAGCATGACGCCCAAGGAGTACCGGGAGCGTAAAGAGCGGGAACGCAAGGAGCGGGAGCAGCGCGAACAGCAGCGGCTGCAGCAGCACCAGGGACAGCAGCACGCGTCGCGGCCAGTGGCCGGCCCAGGCGCTCCAGCCCCCGGTCCCGCCCCTGCCCCCGCATCCGCCCCCGCCCCCGCCCCCGCGCCACCAGCCCCCGCTCCTCCGCCGCCAGCCCCCGGCCCCGCCCAGCAGGAGGCGAAGGAGCGGCACCACATGGATATTTTCACGCCGGGCGCCCTGATGGCGGACGGCTGCCCCCAGGGCGAGGCGGGCGGCGCGCCGCGCGGCAAGGACCGGCCTCACGGTGAGCAGCACCACCGGCCCCACCAGGGGGCGCCCCCGCACCGGGCCCCGCATCCTGCAGACAAGTCGCACGCCAACAACGGACACTCAGAGCAGCGCGCGGCCCACGCCAAGCCGGACGCGCCGCAGCCAGCTCAGCACCAGAAGGACAAGGCGCACCGCAAGGCGCACTCCGTATCGCCCAGTGCGGACGGCGGCGCCGACAAGAGCCTCAAAATGAAGATCAAGCTGCCGGCGTCGCCGAGCGTGGCGCGACGCGAGGAGCGCGCGCACCACCGCGCGTCGCCGGGCGTGGCGCCGGTCGGGCTGAAGCTGAAACTGGACCTGAAGGGGCACCGCGCTGAGGACCGCCACGCAGACCCGCCAGGCGGCGCCGACGTGACGGCGCCTGAGCGCGCCGAGTACCAGCTCACCAACCAGGGCAGCAACTCGCTCAAGCTGGTTATCAGCAAAGGCAAGCTGTCCGGGGCGAGCGACAGCCCGGGCAGCGACAAGGCGGCTCGACGCCACCACTCCCACCACTCGCGCTCCGGCGAGAAACACCACTCGCGCAAGCGCAGCGCGCCGGCGGCCGGCCCGCCGCCCGGCAAGCTGCCGCGGACAGACCTGGGCGCCTGGCCCGACGGGCGCCCGCCGCACACGAACGGCGCGGCGCCCGACGCCCAGGTGCAGCTGGAGCAGATCCAGAAGACGCAGCAGCAGCTGCAGCAGCTGATCGATCTGCACCAGCAGAACCTGATGCAGTCGCAGCTGCAGCCCCCACACACGACCAACTACGCGCCGCCCCTGCCCGCCCCCGGCGACGGGTCGGCGCCGCCCCCCCTGCCCCCTTACTCGTACAACTGAGGTATCTTAAACAATTAGGTAATGATTCACTGGGGTCGCCTGTGTGTGGCCGCCAAACCTGGCGTTGTACAGAAGGTACCGTTAACACTGCTTTCTTTTGCCCTCCGAGTCCTGGTGGACGTGGTTTACAAAGCGAGCCTTATTAAGTTATGTCGGTTTGGGCAATTAGCCTAGGCAATTGGTGAGACTACTTGAGGTACATTATCCGTGTTCAGTAGCGGGAAATGCCCTACGCACTCCAGGCAGAAAATGTAGATGCTTCTATCAACTAAGGCTCACTTTTATCACCAAATTTATTTGGTTTGGACCAGAACTCATAACTGAACAAATTTACGAATGGTTGGATGGGAATGTGAGAAAATCGAGAAAAAAAAGTTTAATATATTGTAGAATATATCTGGTATAGTATTCCGTTATTTTTTTTTGTATTGATTGTCCTTTTTATATAATTTTTACTAAGTGTTGATATCTGTGGCAAACCGCTCAAAGAGGCTGCGAGGCATGTGCTGTGGACTTATCTCGGGCCCCCATGTAACGGTGACGAGACGAACGCGGGTCTTTTTCAGTCAGGGACTAGAATTTTGTGGTGAGCATGTGCTGCCGTTATTTGTGTTGTTGCATGTGTACAAGACCTCGCCTACTACAGTCAGCTTGCCTCAGAGCGACCATTGATGACCGAATCCTTGTGTTGGGTCTCGTGACTATGGGGAGGTATCAACAAAAGAGGCAAGTCCTCATGGTCTGTGGTATGTGGTGATATAATCTGGATTATTTTTTATTATTCTTTTGCGCTAACATTCTCAGGACATAACAAGACAGAAGCAGGCATGTGCACATGCTGAGTGACCTAAAAGATGGTTAGTGATGGACATCTGGATAGACCAGGGATCAACCCGACATGACATGCCAGCCCTGGTCACATGTCGTGTGTCGGAGCCGATGTGACATGACATGCCAGCCCTGGTCACATGTTGTGTCAGAGCCAATCTAACATGCCAGCCCTGGTCACATGTGTGTCGGAGCCGATGTGACATGACATGCCAGCCCTGGTCACATGTCGTGTGTTGGAGCCGATGTGACATGACATGACATGCCAGCCCTGGTCACATGTTGTGTCAGAGCCAACCTGACATGCCAGCCCTGGTCACATGTCAGAACCCACATGACATGCCAGCCCTGGTCACATGTGTCGGAACTCACATGACATGCCAGCCCTGGTCGTGTGTCGGAACTCGCATGACATGCCAGCCCTGGTCACGTGTCAGAACCCACATGACATGCCAGCCCTGGTCACGTGTCAGAACCCACATGACATGCCAGCCCTCATCACGTGTCGGAACTCACATGACATGCCAGCCCTGGTCACGTGTCAGAGCTGACATGCTGGATGTGGGCGTGCCAAGTATCATCATCTTGTTGTTGGTTGTTTTTTGGGGGTTGTTTATATTGAAATTTGGCATGTTGTGGAAAAGTGATCGGGCAGAAATTCACTAAATTTGGTACATTCAGTTACTTAGTCACTT
This sequence comes from Branchipolynoe longqiensis, assembly GCA_030323885.1. NCBI lineage: Eukaryota > Metazoa > Annelida > Polychaeta > Phyllodocida > Polynoidae > Branchipolynoe > Branchipolynoe longqiensis. Next base: position 76,790,563 of record CM059199.1, on the reverse strand, counting down.
CTAAATTGTATCCATATGAACAGTCTTTGATTAACTTGATAGAAGATTCAGTTACTTAGTCACTTCTAAATTGTATCCATATGAACAGTCTTTGGTTAACTTGATAGAAGATTCAGTTACTTAGTCACTTCTAAATTGTATTCATATGAACAGTCTTTGGTTAACTTGATAGAAGTAAATGCAAACAAACTAATTTTTTTCTTAAAAATCGATAATATATGAATGAATACCTTAGCAGTGCACTGAGCCTCATGGTGCCAGATGTAATATTGCCGCTGTCATCATGACAAGCAATTAGGAATGTAAATACACAGCATGTGACTGGTAACTTGGTCCTGTTCTGCTTGTATCCGCTCCACACTACGTGCACACCGACGTGGCCTCGTTACGTGAAGGGCCGCCTGTAATTACGTCTACTTCACCTACAACAGGGGCAGTCGGCTTATTGTGACGAACACACGATTATGTGGTAAGAAATGACGGGTGCAAAGCGTCCGTTACAGTACAGATCATGATGTCAAATCTGTACCGAGTATAAATGGGTGTTTAAAAAAGATGATTTAAAAAAAAGAAAATCAGCTGTTTATGAAATAAATTATTAAATATATGCTCGTCTTTGTGTCAAATTGCCAAACCAATAAAGGGAATGGAGATGCATGAACATTGTCTAAGGGAACTTTCTGCTTATTTCTTAGGTACATTAATTTAGTTTTAGTGGAAGGTATTTAGGCAGTCAGGGATGAAAATGGTCTCCGAGGGGGAAAAAAGCGGAAATGCTGGCAGTCAGTTATTCGCGTAGATAAAAGATTCACCCTGTACTTGTAGTACACGCGTGAATGACAACGTAGTGTAAATACGGACGAAAATAGCTTTAGTATGGAATAAGAGCTAGAAACTAGTTCCAGGATCAAATGGTTACATATATTGGCACAGAGTTGGTGAAATGGGAGAGAATGCAACAAGACAAGATGGTGGCCATAGGACGCCGTCGATTTCACCTTTAAATAATAAGTAGGTATCGGGGAAATATGAAGACATAAAAAGAATAATTGTTGCTTCTTAGATTGTGAAATACGGCTTTCATTCCCCTTCCGCGCTTTTTCGACAGCTTTTATATAAGGCTGGTATTCCACCCGTGTACTGCGAGTACACGGTGAATCCTAGGAATCGCGGAAAATTGCCGGAAGTCGGTTTCATAGATACACGTTTGAAGCGCGTATTAGTAGCATGCGCATCGTGGTGCGGCTTTTGAAGCATTTATTAGTAGTATACACTGATAGTGCTGTGGCGTCTGAACAACATATTAGTATACACGTATAGCTACAGGAAAAATCCGCGCCATCTTTCATCCCTAAGCAGTAACATTTTATTAATATATCAGGGATGAAAGATCTCCGTTTTTTTTATGTTTACCGATTAATGTTAAATAAAATGCTAAAGAAAACCGTGTTATATAACTTATATGACAATTGGGTAGTTCAAATCCCGTCATTAGATGTTGGAACATAAAACTCCAAAAGGAATGTTAGGTATGGGCGATAATGTAGGCACATCAAGGCCCATTGCACGACTTTTCCCAATGGGGGACCTCCGACTTTTTAGTTCAAATTCCTGCCGTTCGCGTCTCCACTGAACTAGTGGGCCTATTCGGCACACTGTCACACTGCAAACCCAATGGCTATGAGCAATCTTCATACAGAAGAAGTCAAATATCTCTAAAACCACATGACCTAGACACAAACCACTTGGTATACATATAGAAAACATACAACGAATACATTATATTAAATTTCTACGGTTAGGGTTCTGTATTTCTATTAATTTTGAATAAAATAAACGTTTTGCACTGGGCGTACCGCCGAACTCAGTGCATTGTCAATGGCCGTGAGCAATCTTCATACAGAAGAAGTCAAATATCTCTAAAACCACAAGACCTAGAGACAAACCGCTTGGCATACATATAGAAAACATACAACGAATAGATTATATTAAATTTCTAAGGTTAGGGTTCTGTATTTCTATTAATTTTGAATAAAATATATGTATTGCACTGCGCGTACCGGCAAACTCAAAGCATTGTCAATGACCGTGTAGGCCCACTACTACCGATGCGCCACCAAGTGTCGGAAAATGAACTACGCCACATGTCCCCCATTCCCTGACTGCCAAGTCTAGGGAAATGCGCGTTTTCGCCGTTGGTGTAATAATTTTGATTGATTTCTACGTTTTTTGCGGGAGACCGCTTTCATCCCTGCATTATATTGGCTCAATATCCCCTTCTATGCAACAACACAAATGTGTAAGAGGATAAGTATTTAAATTCGGTACGTAGGATGAAATCTAGGTGTTTAAAAAAAAAAAAAAAAGTGATGCTGTCATCAGACTGCGAAGCAGATTTACATATGGGTGGGAGGAATAGATGTCAGTCAGACCCCCAGGGCCATATGTATGGAGCAGTGTTAGCGAGCCAAAACGTGTTTAGGGAGTGATTTCTGGTTTAGTGCCGAAAAGTCGCTATGCATAGAGCAGTGTTAGGCCAACACCGCAAGTTTAAAGTCAGATTCTAACACCAGCCCAGAGCAGGTTTACAGCGGTGTTAGTGTTAGGTTAGGGACAAATCTATGCAATGCTATCATATTTAACAGAATTACATACTCAATAAGTGATGTTTCAGCAAATTGACCCTAAATTCGAAGCAATATTAATGCCGCAGCTACATCGGCAGCGATATTAATATTGTCGAATCGACGAATGTAAACTAAACAAATCGCTGCCACCGCTTCGACGTCGATATCCATACTGTCTCATATCAACAAAACACACATAGCCACCGCTGCCGCATTGGCGGCTATATATTAGGCCCAAACCTATTCATATTTGTTATCATATTTAACAGAATTACATACGCAATAAGTGAAATTTTAGCAAATTAACCATAAATTTGAAGCAATATTAACGCTGCCGCCACAGAGGCGTCAATATTAATATTGTCGAATCGACAAATGTAAAGTAAACAAATCGCCGCCGGCGCCAAATCGGCGGCTATATATTAGGCCCAAATCTATTGAATGCTATCATATTTAACAGAATTACATACGCAATGTGAAATTTCATGAAATATTGTCGAATCGATGAATGCAAGCAACCCCCGCCTCAGTAACAGTCACAGCGCTGGTTCCCGGCCCAACCAGGTGCTCACTGGCAACAGGCTCAGAGAAATTTCCATAATGTATAAATTAATTCACATATAGCTAACACTCACCGTTTAGGCCACCATGCATACGGCTTGACATACTTTGCGACGCCCCTGATAACTGGTGATAGCTACCCTGTGTTAGACGGTTAACACCATATGCTGCTAACACTGCTCCATGCATATGGGCCCTGTAACCCACGTCTTGGCAACAAGCGATGACGCCACATTTGCACTGGTTCCGTCCTGCAGGATAACAGCTACCAGTTATACATGTTTGTGTTTTTAATAACCTAGATAAATAAAATGGAAATATAGCTAAACTATGCCATCATAAAATACCCGAGCGTGGGGAAGCATATTTGATTATTCGACCCGAGTCTGTAGGATGTGCACATGCACCAACAAGTGGCTCGGGTGACCCGAGTTAGTTAATCGATTACGCCCATGGCGTGCAATGGGGGAACTGAGCAAAAGTCAATAAGGGTGGCCCATCGGATCAGTGAGCGGTAGTCAATATGGGCGGCCCCTGGTGTGCAATAGGGGAATAGAGCGGGAGTCAATATGGGCGGCCCCTGGGGCCATATGCAGGAGTCGGTGTTACCGAGCCAAAACGCGTTTAGAGGGGATTTCTGGTTTAGCGCCGAAAAGTCGGTATGCGGGAGGCGGTGTTACGCTAACACCGCGCGTTTAAGGTCTGCGACACTAACCCCATTTCATAGCACGTTTAAGGATGGTGTTAGTGTTAGGTTAGGCCCAAATCTATTCAATGCCATCATATTTAACAGAATTAAATACGCAATAAGTGAAATTTGATCAATTTAACCATAAAAGTGAACCCATATTAACGCTACCGCCGCATTGGCGGCGATATTAATAGTGTCGAATCGACGAATGTAAAGTAAACAAATCGCCGCCACCGCCGCGTCGACGTCGACAAGCATACGACGATGTATTAGGCCCAAATCTATTCAATGCTATCATATTTAACAGAATTACATACGCAATAAGTGAAATTTCATCAATTTAACCCTAAAAGCGAACCAATATTAACACCACCGCCGCATTGGCGGCGTTATTCATATTGTCGAATCGACGAATGCAAACAAAACAAATCGCCGCCGCAGTGCTGGCTGGTGCCCGGTGTCGCAGTTTGAGCGCCCTGCCAGTGGTTGTATACTTTTTTTGTAAAATAGATTTAAAAGCTTTCATTGGGTCGATTAAAAATATCTTAATGCGCAATTGAAGAGGAAGATCTGAAGTATTTAATGTAACCTAAGAGCAATTTACTCTGAAAGTATTAAAACAGAGATAATAGTGTAAGTTGGGATATTCTGAGTGTCAGTGCCGATTAGGTGGTGCTCGCCAGGAACCGGCTGCAGGGGATTCACGTTTAGCTAACACACACCGTTTAGGCGCTCCTGCATACGGCGTGACATACTTCGCGCGGGTGGTAATAGCTAAACGCGTTTACCGGCTAACACCAACCGACACTATCACCGACTCCTGCATATGGCCCCTGGTGTGCAATGGGAGAACTGAGCGGAAGTCAATATGGGCGGCCCCTGGTGTGCAATGGGGGAACTGAGCGGGAGTCAATATGGGCGGCCCCTGGTGTGCAATGGGGGACTGAGCCGGAGTCAATAAGGGTGGCCCATCGGAGCAGTGAGCGGTAGTCAATATGAGAACTGAGCGGGCCCAGGGCCCGTATGCATGAAACTGTGTTAGCGGTGTGTGGTGTTATACCTCTAACTCCGGGTACCTATCTCCGGTTATCGGAGTCGTAGAGAACTATGTCAAGCCGTATGCATGGGCGCTTAAACGGTGAGTGTTAGCTAAACGTGAATGTATTTATAGATTTGGGAAATCCCTCTGCGTTTGTAGCCATATATTAGGCTCAAATCTATTCAATGCGACCATATTTAACAGAAGTACATACGCAATAAGTGAAATTGAATCAATTTAACCCTAAATTCGAAGCGTTATTAAGGCTACCAGTAAACAAATCGTCGCAGCCTCCGCATCGACGTCGCTGTCCATACTGGCGGCAGCGGCGGTTTGTTTACTGTAGGTTCGTCGATTCGAAAATATAACTATTAATATCGCCACCAATGCAGCGGTAGCCTTAATAACGCTTCGAATTTAGGGTTAAACTGATCAAATGTCACTTATTGCGTATGTAATTCGGTTAAATATGGTCGCATTGAATAGATTTGGGCTCCATCCTGACACTAACCTAGCACTAACACCACTGTAAACCTGCTATGAGCAGAGTTAGAATTTCCGGATTTAAACGTGCGGTGTTAGGCCTAACACTGCTCCATGCATACAAACTTTTCGGCGTTAAACCAGAAATCCCGCCTTAAACGCGTTTTGACTCGGTAACACCGCTCCATGCATATGGGCCCTGTGGTGTGCAATGGAGGGGGGGAGAGTACATGCGGCAAGGGAATGGAATGCATTGGCAGTAGAAGAAAAGTACAAGGACAATAGAAACATAAAACTTAATCAAAGAGAGCTAAATGCACTGCTAGACTGACAAGTAAAAAGGAGAATACGGAGACCGTAGTGATTATAATGGTTTTTATTCATCAGTTTGGGAAAAGCTCATCATGTTCTGCCCGTGTTGTCAGTCTTCCATCTGGTGTGACTCGAACCCAGAACCCCACAGTCAGCTTCATATTTGCCTTCATCGTCCAAGATTGCAGGCCCGTTACTAAGCATCAAGACTCATCTGACATTTACAAAACGTGCAAAACTCACCTTAGCAACTGACGAATTTGCCGCTGCTTGCGCTAATTCTAATGCTTTTTCAGCCTACTCTAGAAAAGCTTCAGTCTTTTCTCTCATGGCTAGCACATTAAAATCTGCCAAATCATTACCTCACCACTTCGGGAGGAGGCAAAGCGGCTTTTAGCTTCAGTAATCTTCTTTACTGGCCTAACTTGTAGCTTCTCTATTTCCAATTTGGTTTTACGTGATTTGTGAGACATTTGGGGATTATCAGTGTCCTTCCTCTCCCTCAGATTCGTTCACATTATGTACCATTTGGAATGGTTTGAGCATCACTTTGAGTTGCCTTTGCCATAATTGCGATCACACCGTTTACAGACGAGTAATGCTTTCAATCGACCGCAAGTGTGTATCAGGAGGCCAACTCCTACCCAGATAGCACACAGCCGTCGGGCCGACGTCGGCTATTGGTCGCACCATCGCCATCGACTTTCCACCGTCGGGCCGCCGGTGGTGTTCCGACGTTGGGAATCAATCCCTTTCCACTTTTGATTCACCGTCGGGCCTCCGTCGGGCCGACGGTGGTGGGCCGCCGCAGGTTTGCATTCATTTTCCACACTTGGTACACCGTCGGGCCATCGTCGGCCCGACGGCGGTGTTCCGACGTTAGGGTTCAATCCCCTTCCACTTTTGAGCACCGTCGGGCCACCGGTGTTGGGCCGCCGCTGGTTTGCATTCATTTTCCACACTTGGTATACCGTCGGGCCATCGTCGGCCGGACGGTGGTGTTCCGACGTTAGGGTTCAATCCTTTTCCACTTGTGAGCCACCGTCGGGCCACCGTCGGCCCGACGGTGTTGTTCCGACGTTAGGGTTCAATCCCTTTCCACTTTTGATTCACCGTCGGGCCTACGTCGGCCCGACGGTGGTGGGCCGCCGCAGGTTTGCATTCATTTTCCACACTTGGTACACCGTCGGGCCATCGTCGGGCCGACGGTGGTGGGCCGCGCATGCGCAGTTCTTTAAATTTGGATTCCGGCTCGAGTCGCCCGCGCAACACGTGCGATTGTTGATCAGTGTTCTTTTTCTACCAATAACTCCAGAATTACCCGGAATTTTAAGGAATTATTTAACAGGTATGTTTAGTAATATGTTTAGATTATTGTGTAAAAGTTTTGTAATTTATTACGAAGTATTAATGGAATTATTCGTGTTAATACGCTTTGAATCATCCGATGCGGTTTGTTTACTTCGAATCCCCACCTGACTCGAGTCGCCGGCTCGAGTTGCCAGCACAACACGTGCGATCGTTGGACAGCGTTCTATTTGAACAAATAACGCCAGAAATCGGAGGAATTTAAAGGAATTATTTAACAGGTTTGTTTATTAATATGTTTAGATTATTTTGTAAAAGTTTTGTAATTTATTACGAAGTATTAGTGGAATTATTCGTGTTAATACGCTTTGAATCATCCGATGCGGTTTGTTTACTTCGAATCCGCACCTGACTCGAGTCGCCGGCTCGAGTGGCCAGCACAACACGTGCGATCGTTGGACAGCGTTCTATTTTAACAAATAACGCCAGAAATCGGAGGAATTTAAAGGAATTATTTAACAGGTTTGTTTATTAATATGCTTAGATTATTTTGTAAAAGTTTTGCAATTTATTACGACGTATTAATGGAATTATTCGTGTTAATACGATTTGAATTACCACGTAGTGACGTACGGAAGGTTGACCAAGAACCGCCATCTTGGTTTTTTTCGAGATTCGAAGACACTGTCACTATAGTGTCAATACGTACAGACTATATTAAATTTATAAGGTTAGGGTTCTCGATTTCTATTAATTTTGAATAAAACTAATATTTTTGCACCTGTACGTATTGACACTAGAGTGACAGTGTCTTCTCGGCTCGTCGGATCGACGGCGGCAGCGTTTGGCGCCGTCGGGGCGCCAAACGCCGTCGGGCCGACGGTGGATGGTTGGACAAAACAACGTCGGCCCGACGGCGTTTGGCGCCGTCGCCCAACGGCGGACCCGCCGTCGCCCCGACGGCGGCACCTGCCGTCGCCCCGACGGCGTCGGGGTGACGGCGGCTGCCGCCGTCGGGCCGACGGCGGCACCCGCCGTCGCCCCGACGGCGGGAGGTTGGACAAAACAACGTCGGCCCGACGGCGTTTTCCACCGTCGGGCCGACGGAGCGGCCGCCGTCGGGCCGCCGACTGTGTGCTATCTGGGTAGTCTACCCTGGAAGAAAATAATTGAGTTAAAACACTATTTTCATGAATAACCAATACATTTCATAGCATAACCACAACATTTAATAACCTCATTCTTATTCTTACTTACCCGAAGTTCCACCTCTAGCAATATTTCTGCACGTGCATATGAAAGTTGCAAACTGAAGCTTGTTCTCGAACTTCTTGCTCTCCCCTGAAACTTCCTGGACGTAATCGATTAACACGACCCGGTGTTGCAGTTTCCGGGTCACACCAGTTTGCGAGGGACACATCGCTTCTGCGCATATGTCAAAATCGAACAGCATCGTCACTAACCTTATAAATTTAACAATGTTTTTGGTAAAGATGTTTTCTATATGTGTCCCAAGCGATTTGTTTCTAGGTGGTGTGGTTTTAGAGATATTTCACTTTTGCTGTATTTTCTGTATGCAGATTGCTCACGACCATTGACAATGCCTTGAGTTTGACGGTACACGCAGTGCAAAACATTAGTTTTATTCAAAATGAATAGAAATCAAGAACCCTAACATTATAAATTTAATATAATGTTTGTTGAATATGTTTTCTGTATTGGTGCCAAGCAGTTTGTTTCTAGGTGGTGTAATTTGAGAGATATTTGACTTTTTCTGTATGAAGATCACTCACGGCCATTGACAATGCATTTGAATGGATGTGTCCCTCGCAAACTGGTGTGCCACGGAAACTGCAACACCAGGTGACTCAGGTCATCCGAGTCAGAATTTCAAATAGAACACCGCAAGTGGAGTTGACAAATACATATGCCATGTGCAAAACAACCCGACACCAGTAACCCACCTCTTGGCTGGGGTTTGCAGGAGCGATGACGTCACATTTGCGCTGGTACTGTCCTGCAGGATAACAACCACCTGTACCAGTAATACATCTTTTTTTGGCGTAATAACACAGATTAATGAAATGGAAATATCACTAAACTATGCCATCATAAAAATATTGAAATCATATTTTGCTGTAATTATATCGACTTAAAAAAAGGGCCACCATTTTTTTCACCCCGAGCGTAGAGAAGCGTATTCGATTATTCGACCCGAGTCTGCAGGATGTGGGCATTCGTCACAGTGGCTTGGGTGACCAGTCGATTACGCCTCCTGTGTTCAGCAGATGAAGTAAGAAGTTTTATTTATGTTAGATAATGATTTAATCTCACAGAATGCGTATTATAATACTTTACGAAAATTTGATGTAAGATTCAAAAGCTTGTTTAACTACAATGAGCTTTCAGAAATTCTCTTACTAGATCATCAATCATTCATGATGTTCTCAGCTGCGACCTGACTGGAACCTCGGTCACAATGTTCTGAGCCTTGACCTTACTAGATCATCAATCATTCATGATGTTCTCAGCTGCGACCTGACTGGAACCTCGGTCACAATGTTCTGAGCCTTGACCTTACTAGATCATCAATCATTCATGATGTTCTCAGCTGCGACCTGACTGGAACCTCGGTCACAATGTTCTGAGCCGTGACCCGTACTGGAATCTCACAATGTTCAGTACCATGAGGAAAGAGACCAGAAAGTCAGTTCAGCTTTACACAGCAACACAACAGCTAGGGTTGTAGTTTTATGTCCTGGCAACATCTAATGTCATATCAGGACGGGTACCGACTTGTGACAGCATGCACTCATGGTGACTTTGTAGTGCTGCCCCACTGGTAAATCAGGCTGGTGACACCATGGCCTGATATCCCCCCCGATGCTGACCCAACCAGTCCTTGCCCTATCCTATTAATGCCGAGCACCAGGCTAGGAAGTGACAAGTATCAATTTTAGTAATTGATTTGACTTGACTAAGAACCAAACTCACAACCTGCATGCAAGGCCCGCCAAGCTATGGTTTGTTTCTTTACATCCTAACAACATCTAAGGTAATATCAGGACAGGTACCGACTTGTGACAGTGCGCACTCATGGCGACATTATAGTGCTGCCCCACTGGAAGACAACACACCAGCTCCATAACCTGATATCTCACTCAGGCACATTATCCTGACACTGAGCCAACCAGTCCTTGCCCTATCCTAACAATGCAGAGCACCATGCTAGGAAGCAACAAGTATAAATTTTTAAGTCATTGGTGTGACTCGACCAGCGATCGAACCCACGACCTACCAACACAGGAGACAGATGCTCTATTGACATAATTATGTGCATATTCAACGAACTATAAAGGTTAAGTTTGTTTTTTGGTATTCAAATATTTGATTGCGAAATGTCTGCCCTCTTTGGTAATGTACATGTACAGACAGAGCCTTTTGTGTGGGAGTGATTGGGCAGCTATTGCTGTATGCAGGTATTGCAATACCTCAGGGAGTTTGACACACCTGCCCTGCAGAGTTGTAAACCACTGCCTTGTGGTACAGGTTCTTGACAGAACAACCCTGAACAGAAAACCATGCCACTGTGGCAGCATCAAGGGCGGTTGATGTATGGAACTCCCAAATGTCCCGACCAGCCACTGCAGGGACAAATAGTTTTGCACCTGTCTGGACATGTTCTTGCCGGTGTGAAACCTCTATTTGCTCCTCGAGAGAGTGCCGCTGGTAACTTGCAAAAGCCAGCAGCACTTCAACACTTTTGCAGGCAGCTTTCATGAAATGTAAATGGAGAGCGGCAGTGAAGTGATGAAACCAGTCTTTGTCGCATCGCGACCGACAGCATGATGATGATGATGATTGTTTGTTGTTTTACGTCCTAGCAACATCTAAGGTCATATTAGGACGGGTACCGACTTGTGACAGTGCGCACTCATGGCGACTTTATAGTGCTGTCCCACTGGGAAACCAGGCCGCCGGCACCATGACCTGGTATCCCACTCAGTCACATTATCCTGACACTGAGAACACCAGTCCTTGCCCTATCCTAATAATGCCGAGCGCCTGGGTAGTAAGCGACAAGTATCAATTTTAAAGTCATTGGTTTGACTCGACCGGGACTCGAACCCACGATCTACCAGCACGGGAGACGGACGCTCTAACTCATTCGGCCATCCCGTCTGGTGATGATGATGATGATGATGATTGGGCAGCTTATTTAGAGAATTTGCATTGGTTTTGTGGCAACATCTGAAATCAAATAACATAGCTTCAGCTAGTATCTGTGAAATAGCCATAACACACAAGACATATAGTAAATCTCTACTCTCTAATTTTATTTTAAAACTTCACAATAGACGAGATCACCGTTCCGACTGCACATGCTCCAAAAACGGTGTTGGCAGCAAAGCAAATGTGTTCAGCCATTGAGTTAGCCGATAAGAATAGGGAAAAACTTGGATTTTATTCTAAATTAATAGAAATACATAAGAATTTGGCATAATATGAAATATATATCTGATGAATATATCTAAGACAAAACTAGCCATAGTTTTTCACACAAAACAATCAGTCACTTTTAGGCCACTATCCACATCACCATTATTAATTCTTTTTCTAAATATTAAAATGCCACATGTGTCAACAGACACTTGTTTCAGAGAAATATATAACCAATATCTGATTAACCATACTCATTTTCTAGTTCTACATGTCATTAACCATAGGATATAAATAAAAACATGAATAAAATAAGTAAAACTGACTGGCTAGGGCTCTAACACTAGTCTGAGTGCCCATATTTGTCTAAATCTAAATGCACATTGCATAAGATGTGCTGATTATATTGATGTAAATGCAATGCTGGATACAAGATTAATATCATAATTTATTACATATATTTTTTAGTTGGTATTCTATGTTTCAAAGAAGAGCTGAGATGAGCTGAAACTAGCACATTTCATAGCTGCACCCAGTGTATTAGCTTTAGCCATGTGCTTCGCGAGGGTTTGTTTTTCTTCCACGCATCCCACAATGCACCACACGGCTGGAATGGTGATGTAGTCTATCAGCGACTGACAGTTTTACATGTGGAGGAATTACGCATGTACATGCAAACGAATTACTGCTCATTAGAACTGGAACCTTGTTACTTGTTACATGGTAGTTAATCATCAACTTCAAGGACATATCAGAACAGGTTCAGGTCATCCTAGATGGTGTTCATGTACTTAAAATTGCATAGTCCGATGGCTTTCAAGCCGTTGCCATATATTTAATAGACCATTGCAACCTAAGTTTCAGTAGTTTGAACTTCATGACAAATGTCCGACTTTGGATGCAAAATAATGTTGACAAGCACACCAAAATTCCTGTAGTTGTATCACATATCTCCATCTCACGATGGTCACCTAAGATACTAATGTGGTCTCCTAGCCTATTCCACTGATGGTACCACAGCATCCTTAACTGTCGCAAGTGGGCATCCAACATGTTGCTCCCCAAAACAAACATTTAACTACATTTTGCTGGCCAATACTGTTGATAGTTAAATATAATTAAATATCTGCAGACACCTCTGGTGACAAGCAAATTGGCACAGGGAATTCTGTGACCTCACTAAGCTGCATGTGATACTTATAATTGGTACAGGTAATTAGGTTACACGATTAACCTACTTTCTCCTCAGCGTCGTTGCTTTGTCTATCTGAAAGTGGTTGGCCAGAAGGCTGGTCTAATAAGCAGCCGTAAATCATGAGTGAATGCACCAGTATCTAAGTTGGAGATCTAGGACCAAATGTAGGTTGAGTGGTTTGGTTTTGAAAATATGCTTCATCAGACCATGCAGCTCTAACCTCAATGGGTTACTCCACTACAAGAAAAAGGGGCTACAATACTGTGGCACGTTGTAGTACAAGCTTGCATCACTTTGTTAGTGGACCCCGACCATGTGCTACTTGTTCACTTTGACACTCACCCTACTACTCGGGTTTGGGTTCGGCGTCTTCTTCAGGGACATCACACTTTTTGCCTGGTTTTGGTTCAGTGTTTGTCTGTTCATTCGTTGCTTCCAGTTTTGGGGGTGGGGCTTGTGCAGCCTTCACATGTGCTGCAGTTGGCTCGTTCTTTTCCACTGCAGCTTCATTGTCGATCGGCATAAGACTTTTTACCGTAGGCTTGTCTACCACATCTTTCGTGGCAACTTCCTCTGTTGCAGGCATCTCTGTGGTGACAGCATCGGTGAGGGGCTTGTCACTTTTCATGCTCTCCACCTCTGATACTGGAGCTGAAGTGGTTCTTTCAGGGTCAGGCTCGGCTACAGGCATCTCGGGCTTAGATGTTTCAGTTGCGGAGGAGTTCCCGCCAGTTGATGATTCGCTTTGATGCTCGGTTTGGTCCTTTTCTGCAGGTGGGGGTGCTTGTACCGGTGGGAGCAGCGCTTGTGATGGTGGGGGCGGTGCTGACGGGGGAGTTATCTGTGCTGACGGAGGAGTTGCCTGAGCTGATGGAGGAGTTGCGTGAGCTGACAGAGGAGTTGCCTGTGCTGAGGCAGGAGTTGCCTGTGCTGAGGCAGGTGTTACCTGTGCTGACCGAGGAGTTGCCTGTGCTAAGGCAGGTGTTACCTGTGCTGACCGAGGAGTTGCCTGTACTGAGGCAGGAGTTGCCTGTGCTGAGGCAGGAGTTGCCTGTGCTGAGGCACGAGTTGCCTGTGTTGAAGCAGGTGTTGCCTGTGATGATGGAGGAGTTGCCTGTAATGATGGAGGCGTTGCCTGTTCTGGTTGTGGTGGTTCCTTCCTGACAACAGTTTCTGTCAGCCCTTCGGGGGCAGATTTTGAATTGACCGTGTCCAATGATTCCTGTTTTGGATACTTGCTGACTGGTTCGACTGGGCTCAACGTTATGTTCTTTGTGGTAGAGGCTGTAGTATTGACTGTGGATGATAGCAGGTCGGAACTGTCTGGTTGTGCTGCTGCGACTGGGACGGGCTGGGCTGTTGCCAGCATGGCTGCAAGTGGAATCATGATCACACACGAGTTAGAAAGTGTCATATCAGTTACAATGAGCAAATATGCAACCACGGTAGCTGGTCACTGTCAAAGTGAACTACAAGCACCACCTCAATAAAACAAAGCAGTGTTGGATCTCTTTATAGTTAATAGCATGTTTAACCTAGCTCAAGCACACTCTGAAAGACGACAATTCAAATCCTGTGATTCATCAAGGGACCTAACTTTACTCAGATGTTTCTCCTTAATTGTTCGCCTGGGAAATGTATTGTATCTAAATCACCAGTTTATGTATTATTTATGTTTTAAACTTTGCGTTAAAATCGATGTCAATAACACTATAACGTAACACATCTATTTCTGGGAAAGTTTTTATTATAATTTTTTTTAGTACAGACGTCTTCTGTTAGGACTGTGACTGTGCTAAACAGTGGCTATGTAGTGCAGATCTGTTGTGATAAAGCTGTGATGCCGTGTTCTAATAGTAATACACATGTCAAATATTGACTGTAGTACAGACCTGTTCAGCTACAGAGCTCTACGTGCCAAACCGTGATTGTGTAGTGTGGCCATGTTCTGATACAGTGTGTTAAGCAGTGTGTGCGTCCTGTCTAATACAAATGGGTGTCAAATAGTGACTATGTAGTACAGCCGTGCTCTGATGCAGATATGTGTCAAACAGTGACTATAATACAGCCGTGTACTGATATGGCTATGTGTCAAACAATGACTATAATACAGCCGTGTACTGATATAGGCTGTGTCAAACAGCGACTATAGTCATACCAACATCTAAGGTCATATCAAGACGCGAACTGTCTTGTGACAGTGCACACTCGTCCCATTGGGACACCAGGCCACCAGCACCATGACCAGATATCCCACTCAGTCACATTATCCTGACACTGAGTCAACCAGTTCTTGCCCTTTCCTAATAATGCTGAACACCAGGCTCAATCAATCAATAGTTCCGTCCTCTAGTCGAGGGTTGGATGCAATGGTTCTCCACTTGTCCCGATGGTGTGCTGTTCTGATTGACTGAATAATTCAAGCCTGTCCACTGTGAAATATTTGTAAACCATGATGTTCTTGGTCTCCCTCTCCCTCTGCTGCCATTCACCTTCCCTTCCAACAATGTACGGTATATTGATGTGGCCAAAATAAATAAGTTTCTTTGTCTGTATAGAGGCAAACAAGCTTTTCTTATTTTTTATTTTTCATTTTTCTGAGAACTTCTTTGTTGGTGATCTTCTTTGTCCATGATATTTTCATCATCCTTCGATAAGTCCACATCTCAAATGCTGCTAAACGTTTGTACATTTTCTTAGAGATTGTCCATGTCTCAGCCCCATACATTAGAGTAGACCACACATAACACTGAAGAATACGCTTCCTTGTTTGTATTAATATCTTACTTGATGTTAAGACTCTATACATTTTGGAGAATGTTGTTCGGGCTATTGTTATCCTTCTTTTAATTTCTCCCATCTCCCATCATTTGTAATCTTTTGTCTGAGATATATGAATTCGGATACTTGTTCTATGTTTGTGCCATCTATGGTTATATTGATATTTGGTTTATGTCTTTTTACTTATAACCATTGTTTTGGTCTTCCTGGCACACAAGGCACACCAGGCCAGGAAGCGACAAGTATCAAGTTTTAAGTCATTGGTTTGACTCGACCAGGATTCAAACCCATAACCTCATGGGTTCGGATCTCCCGATCTCACAAAATAGGAGACGGGATGCCCTACTCATTCAGCCACCCCGTCTGGTATAGCTATGTGTCAAACAGTGACTTTAGTACAGCCATATGTGCTGATATGGCTATGTGTCTGTTTGTTGTTGGTCTACGTCCTAGCAACATCTAAGGTCATATCAGGACAGGTACCGACTTGTGACAGTGCACACTGATGGTGACTTTATAGTGATGCCCCACTGGAAAACCAGGCCGCCAGCACCATGACCTGATATCCCACTCAGTCACATTATCCTGCCACTGAACCAACCAGTCCTTGCCATATGCTAATAATGCAGAGTGCCAGGCTAGGAAGCGACAAGTATCATTTTTTTATGTCATTGGTTTGAATCAACCAGGGTTTGAACCCACGATCTACCGACACGGGAGATGGACACTCTAACTCATTCGGCCATCCCATCTGGTCCTATGGCTATGTGTCAAACAGCGACTATAGTACAGACATGTGCTGATATGGCTATGTCTCAAACAGCGACTATAGTACAGCTGTGTGCTGATATAGCTATGTATCAAACAGTGACTAGTACAGCTGTGTGCTGATATAGCTACGTATCAAACAGTGACTATAGTAAAGCTGTGTGCTGATAAAGCTACGTATCAAACAGTGACTATAGTACAGCTGTGTGCTGATATAGCTACGTATCAAACAGTGACTATAGTAAAGCTGTGTGCTGATAAAGCTACGTATCAAACAGTGACTATAGTACAGCTGTGTGCTGATATAGCTACGTATCAAACAGTGACTATAGTACAGCCATGTGCTGATAAAGCTACGTATCAAACAGTGACTATAGTACAGCCATGTGCTGATATAGCTGTGTCAAACAGTGACTATAGTACAGCTGTGTGCTGATATAGCTATGTATCAAACAGTGACTATAGTACAGCTGTGTGCTGATATAGCTATGTGTCAAACAGTGACTATAGTAAACCTGTGTGCTGATATAGCTATGTGTCAAACAGTGACTATAGTACAGCCATGTGCTGATATAGCTGTGTCAAACAGTGACTATAGTACAGCCATGTGCTGATATAGCTGTGTGTCAAACAGTGACTATAGTACAGCTGTGTGCTGATATAGCTGTGTGTCAAACAGTGACTATAGTACAGCTGTGTGCTGATATAGCTGTGTGTCAAACAGTGACTATAGTAAAGCTGTGTGCTGATATAGCTGTGTCAAACAGTGACTATAGTACAGCCATGTGCTGATATAGCTGTGTGTCAAACAGTGACTATAGTACAGCCATGTGCTGATATAGCTATGTGTCAAACAGTGACTATAGTAAAGCTGTGTGCTGATATAGCTATGTGTCAAACAGTGACTATAGTACAGCCATGTGCTGATATAGCTGTGTCAAACAGTGACTATAGTACAGCTGTGTGCTGATATAGCTGTGTGTCAAACAGTGACTATAGTACAGCTGTGTGCTGATATAGCTGTGTGTCAAACAGTGACTATAGTACAGCTGTGTGCTGATATAGCTATGTGTCAAACAGTGACTATAGTACAGCTGTGTGCTGATATAGCTATGTGTCAAACAGTGACTATAGTAAAGCTGTGTGCTGATATAGCTACGTATCAAACAGTGACTATAGTACAGCTGTGTGCTGATATAGCTGTGTCAAACAGTGACTATAGTACAGCCATGTGCTGATATAGCTATGTGTCAAACAGTGACTATAGTACAGCTGTGTGCTGATATAGCTATGTGTCAAACAGTGACTATAGTAAAGCTGTGTGCTGATATAGCTATGTATCAAACAGTGACTATAGTAAAGCTGTGTGCTGATATAGCTGTGTCAAACAGTGACTATAGTACAGCCATGTGCTGATATAGCTGTGTGTCAAACAGTGACTATAGTACAGCCATGTGCTGATATAGCTATGTGTCAAACAGTGACTATAGTAAAGCTGTGTGCTGATATAGCTATGTGTCAAACAGTGACTATAGTACAGCCATGTGCTGATATAGCTGTGTCAAACAGTGACTATAGTACAGCTGTGTGCTGATATAGCTATGTATCAAACAGTGACTATAGTACAGCTGTGTGCTGATATAGCTATGTGTCAAACAGTGACTATAGTAAACCTGTGTGCTGATATAGCTACGTATCAAACAGTGACTATAGTAAAGCTGTGTGCTGATATAGCTGTGTGTCAAACAGTGACTATAGTACAGCCATGTGCTGATATAGCTGTGTCAAACAGTGACTATAGTACAGCTGTGTGCTGATATAGCTGTGTGTCAAACAGTGACTATAGTACAGCTGTGTGCTGATATAGCTATGTGTCAAACAGTGACTATAGTACAGCCATGTGCTGATATAGCTATGTGTCAAACAGTGACTATAGTAAACCTGTGTGCTGATATAGCTATGTGTCAAACAGTGACTATAGTACAGCCATGTGCTGATATAGCTGTGTCAAACAGTGACTATAGTACAGCTGTGTGCTGATATAGCTGTGTGTCAAACAGTGACTATAGTACAGCTGTGTGCTGATATAGCTATGTGTCAAACAGTGACTATAGTACAGCTGTGTGCTGATATAGCTGTGTCAAACAGTGACTATAGTACAGCTGTGTGCTGATATAGCTATGTGTCAAACAGTGACTATAGTACAGCTGTGTGCTGATATAGCTATGTATCAAACAGTGACTATAGTACAGCCATGTGCTGATATAGCTGTGTCAAACAGTGACTATAGTACAGCTGTGTGCTGATATAGCTATGTCAAACAGTGACTATAGTACAGCTGTGTGCTGATATAGCTGTGTGTCAAACAGTGACTATAGTACAGCTGTGTGCTGATATAGCTATGTATCAAACAGTGACTATAGTACAGCTGTGTGCTGATATAGCTGTGTCAAACAGTGACTATAGTACAGCCATGTGCTGATATAGCTGTGTCAAACAGTGACTATAGTACAGCTGTGTGCTGATATAGCTATGTATCAAACAGTGACTATAGTACAGCTGTGTGCTGATATAGCTGTGTGTCAAACAGTGACTATAGTAAAGCTGTGTGCTGATATAGCTATGTGTCAAACAGTGACTATAGTAAACCTGTGTGCTGATATAGCTATGTCTCAAACAGTGACTATAGTACAGCCATGTGCTGATATAGCTGTGTGTCAAACAGTGACTATAGTACAGCTGTGTGCTGATATAGCTGTGTGTCAAACAGTGACTATAGTACAGCCATGTGCTGATATAGCTGTGTCAAACAGTGACTATAGTACAGCTGTGTGCTGATATAGCTGTGTGTCAAACAGTGACTATAGTACAGCTGTGTGCTGATATAGCTATGTGTCAAACAGTGACTATAGTAAAGCTGTGTGCTGATATAGCTGTGTGTCAAACAGTGACTATAGTACAGCTGTGTGCTGATATAGCTGTGTCAAACAGTGACTATAGTACAGCTGTGTGCTGATATAGCTGTGTGTCAAACAGTGACTATAGTACAGCCATGTGCTGATATAGCTATGTGTCAAACAGTGACTATAGTACAGCCATGTGCTGATATAGCTGTGTCAAACAGTGACTATAGTACAGCTGTGTGCTGATATAGCTATGTGTCAAACAGTGACTATAGTACAGCTGTGTGCTGATATAGCTATGTCAAACAGTGACTATAGTACAGCTGTGTGCTGATATAGCTATGTATCAAACAGTGACTATAGTACAGCCATGTGCTGATATAGCTATGTGTCAAACAGTGACTATAGTACAGCTGTGTGCTGATATAGCTATGTATCAAACAGTGACTATAGTACAGCTGTGTGCTGATATAGCTGTGTCAAACAGTGACTATAGTACAGCTGTGTGCTGATATAGCTGTCAAACAGTGACTATAGTACAGCTGTGTGTTGATATAGCTGTGTCAAACAGTGACTATAGTACAGCCGTGTGCTGATATGGCTATGTATCAAACAGTGACTATAGTACAGCTGTGTGCTGATATAGCTGTGTCAAACAGTGACTATAGTACAGCTGTGTGCTGATATAGCTGTGTCAAACAGTGACTATAGTACAGCCGTGTGCTGATATGGCTATGTATCAAACAGTGACTATAGTACAGCTGTGTGCTGATATAGCTGTGTCAAACAGTGACTATAGCACAGTCCTGTGCTGATATAGCTGTGTCAAACAGCGACTATAGTAAAGCCATGTGCTGATATAGCTGTGTGTCAAACAGCGACTATAATACGGCCCTGTGCTGATATAGCTGTGTGACAAACAGCAACTATCGCTGTGTGCTGATATGACCATGTACAAGCAGTGACTGCTAATCGGTGGATGTGTAGTACAGCCATGTCTGGTGATATCCTTAGCTGCATTCATCCTGACATGGCATAAATTGTCACACTGTAAAAGCCGACTTGATCTGCTTCCTCGCCTCAAGCACTGCCTCATCTTGCTCTATCTGTGGACATTAGGACACAGAAGCCTGCTTGCTTCCTCCTCCAGCTGTGGCCTGCCAAGTTTTCAGTGAAGTTAGTCCAGTTGAATACTAGTCCTAAGTCAAGGTGTCTCAGAATCAACATACAGCTGCAGACGGATCCTATAAGACAACAAATATGCTTAGGAGCGAAAGTATTTCTAAGTAACAAAAAGCCAACAATTTCATTATTCTTTCAACTTACCTTGATAGTTGCAAACATCCAGCCATCTTGGGGTATGAGGGGGGGGGGGGGAACCTTGTGCTTCGTGTTTGCACCTCTTTGTGAATGGTGATGTTTAAAGATAATAAAACAATATAAAACACAGATTGAAATACAGAATATGAAGGACTAAAATGAACTAATAAAGCACCCGCAGAATGTGAAACACATGCTTCTTATTCAAGTACACTTGAACGGTTTGGCTGCCATCTCTCAACTTGGCAATTTACAAATTCCTGGAATAAAACTTATTCGAAAATAGAACAAAACGCGAATGACTAATTAATGGCTTTAATATGTCAATTTCCAGGCGAGAGCTAGTTTTAATTCAAGGAACTAAGAATTAGTTGTTAGTTGAGTGACATTATGAGTGCACACAATGTTTGGAAGGTGAAAACTGGCAAACAGAACACAGCCTGATGGCAGACACCAACTGGTAACGCGTTCTAACAAGAAAATGTGCCGAGAGGCAGGTGAGCAAGTTCAACTCACTAATCTCCATTCCCTGTGATCAGATGAAAATTAGAAAATTTTAAGAGTAGAATTTTAGGTGCAGCACTCGGTTGGAGCAGATGCAAAACGCTGTCACATGGTATGCTGACGACTTGATGCCTAGCATGTCCCACACTTAACACCAAAACCGTTAGAATGCACTTCAGATATCGCAGAGGTAGTAAACAGAAAAAGCCTACTAAACAACCCACACCCATTTTTTATTTAAAGAAAAAAGCCTACCCACCGAGAGCTGCTACAAGGCACACAAACTACTTGTACAGCAGCTACAGTAGAAGCGCTGTTCCCACACACCGAGAGCTGCTACAAGGCACACAAACTACTTGTACAGCAGCTACAGTACAAGCGCTGTTCCCACACACCGAGAGCTGCTACAAGGCACACAAACTACTTGTACAGCAGCTACAGTACAAGCGCTGTTTCCACACACCGAGAGCTGCTACAAGGCACACAAACTACTTGAACAGCAGCTAGAGTAGAAGCTGTTCCCACACACCGAGAGCTGCTACAAGGCACACAAACTACTTGTACAGCAGCTACAGTACAAGCGCTGTTCCCACACACCGAGAGCTGCTACAAGGCACCCAAACTACTTGTACAGCAGCTACAGTAGAAGCGCTGTTCTCACACACCGAGAACTGCTACAAGGCACACAAACTACTTGAACAGCAGCTACAGTACAAGCGCTGTTCCCACACACCGAGAGCTGCTACAAGGCACACAAACTACTTGAACAGCAGCTACAGTACAAGCGATTTTGCTACAAGGCACACAAACTACTAATATAGCAGCTACAGTACAAGCGCTCTGCTCATACCAGCATGGTGTGCCTCGGCCGGTTGAATCGCTTCTTGGGTAGACGAGAGCTTTTCCTCTTCAGTAGGCACGGAAGGCACCACACACTTCACAGACTCAGTCGTGACTGTCTGGTTGCTGGCAGGCTCAGTCTCTTGGGAAGCAGGCTTCTTGATGTCCACCTGCATTGCCTCAGTCTGCAAGAAGGATGAGTACATGGATACAAGGTGAACTGCATTCACTTTTATAACAGGTTGCAGACCAAGTTGTAAAATATCCCGACTTTTTAGGTCTGGGTCATAAATAAATAATAGTTTAAATAAATTCTAAAATATCTACTTTTCATGAAACTCATATGTGAAGCATTAAGAAAACTATTTTAATAATATTTAAATCATCCAGTTATTTCTATAAAATCATTATAATAATATTCCAATTATATAAGTACCACTATAAAACCTCTCTAATAATACCTAATTCATTCTATTAGGTTGGTGAATACATATGCATAATATTCAAACCAAGTTGTTAAACCATGGTAGATTATGTATATTAAGTGAAGTGATAATTAATATCAGATTGTTCTAAGATTTACATAAAATATAACCACTGGAGATAAGAACTCTGGAAAAGTATTACTGTATTAGTATATTTACATGTATTACTGAATTGAAGTCTATTGGTATTATATATTGTATAATGTGAGGTAAATGCTGAAACTAAGGACAGCATATACAGTTGCTGCAGACGGTGGTTTCTTCACCCAGACAGAATGCCACGGAATGGGTACAATAAGAGTTCTGTGTGCGTGTTATGGGATGATTTACAGATGCCAGTATCTGAGGGAGTGTTAGCACACAGGTGACAATGCATGGGGGTTTTGAGTGTGTGTGTGTGTGTGTGCGTGCGCGTGCAGGACCTGCCAAATCCAGGTGTCAGGCATTCCGTCAGTCAGTCTCTGCCTATAACGGATCTCTCTCTATAACGACATCTTGCTCCAGTCGTATGGGTGTCCGTTATAGACTGAGTAGACTGTATATTGCAATATATGGTAATTTGAGCTTTAAGTCTATTTTGCAAGCTAAAATAGGATTTTTTTCATATTTTCCGTTCTTGGCACAAATTATTAACAAACTGATAGGGTGTAAACTTTCCATTGATCCTAAACACAGATTTGTAGCCTGAACAGTCAAAGCCTTTCACTGCTTAAGGTAGTGAGGAGTTTATGCTATACACCCAGAACTGTATACATGTGCTGCATACAATTGACTAAAACTATGTTTTTCAAGTGCAGAAAACAAACTTGTTAAATAAAAATATTAAGAAGCAAACCATACAGAGTCAAGAACTAGACTTCCTCTTTATCTACATATATTTTTTAACATAATAGGTTGCTTTCAGAGTTAGAAGCAATGAAAAAACACAAATTTACTCATTTTACAGTGATTGGCAACATGCCAGCAGGTTGCCACTACCTAGTTGCTTCCCAAAATGACCGACAATCCCACAGAGCATTGTGTTTGGCGTCACGCACTCGGAACTGATTGTCGTTTTGAATTTCTTCCACACATCAGGTTTATCATCATACTTTACTTTACTTTGCACTAACTTTTATTATAAATGGATAATGCTGAAGATATATGAAGTGAAAACAGACCAATTAACTTTGGTGTGCACCCCAAAATGTTTTCAAGAACATTTTCAACGTTTTCAAGGAGACAACACAATTTGATACCAAAATTGTGCAGTAGGCAGGTGAGCGTGGCTAAGAGGAGTGAGGGGATGGGGATTGGGATGGGGAGTGGGGGGGTTGATTTAAGAACATTGAAGAACAGTTGAGGGTACCCAAGCTAACATCTAAATTCAAGAACATTGAAGACTTTTGGCGACACGTGCGAACCCTGATTGGAGCAGTGATAGGTTTTGTTAGCTTGACTTGGTATTCCTTCTACTTTCTATGCAGTAATATAATCATTATTAACAAAGCTGATGTAGGGTCAAATCTGAACAAGTGACTTGGTATTCCTTCTACTTTCTATGCAGTAATATAATCATTATTAACAAAGCTGATGTAGGGTCAAATCTGCACAAGTGACTTGGTATTCCTTCTACTTTCTATGCGGTAATATAATCATTATTAACAAAGCTGATGTAGGGTCAAATCTGAACAAGTGACTTGTATTCCTTCTACTTTCTATGCAGTAATATAATCATTATTAACAAAGCTGATGTAGGGTCAAATCTGCACAAGTGACTTGGTATTCCTTCTACTTTCTATGCGGTAATATAATCATTATTAACAAAGCTGATGTAGGGTCAAATCTGCACAAGTGACTTGGTATTCCTTCTACTTTCTATGCGGTAATATAATCATTATTAACAAAGCTGATGTAGGGTCAAATCTGCACAAGTGACTTGGTATTCCTTCTACTTTCTATGCGGTAATATAATCATTATTAACAAAGCTGAAGTAGGGTCAAATCTGCACAAGTGACTTGGTATTCCTTCTACTTTCTATGCAGTAATATAATCATTATTAACAAAGCTGATGTAGGGTCAAATCTGCACAAGTGACTTGGTATTCCTTCTACTTTCTATGCAGTAATATAATCATTAACAAAGCTCATGTAGGGTCAAATCTGCACAAGTGACTTCGTAGTCCTTCTACTTTCTATGCAGTAATATAATCATTAACAAAGCTGATGTAGGGTCAAATCTTCACAAGTGACTTGGTATTCCTTCTAGTTTCTATGCAGTAATATAATCATTATTAACAAAGCTGATGTAGGGTCAAATCTGCACAAGTGACTTGGTATTCCTTCTACTTTCTATGCAGTAATATAATCATTAACAAAGCTGATGTAGGGTCAAATCTACACAAGTGACTTGGTATTCCTTCTACTTTCTATGCAGTAATATAATCATTAACAAAGCTCATGTAGGGTCAAATCTGCACAAGTGACTTGGTATTCCTTCTAGTTTCTATGCAGTAATATAATCATTATTAACAAAGCTGATGTAGGGTCAAATATGCACAAGTGACTTGGTATTCCTTCTACTTTCTATGCAGTAATATAATCATTAACAAAGCTCATGTAGGGTCAAATCTGCACAAGTGACTTGGTATTCCTTCTACTTTCTATGCAGTAATATAATCATTAACAAAGCTGATGTAGGGTCAAATCTGCACAAGTGACTTAGTATTCCTTCTACTTTCTATGCAGTAATATAATCATTATTAACAAAGCTGATGTAGGGTCAAATCTGCACAAGTGACTTGGTATTCCTTCTAGTTTATATGCAGTAATATAATCATTATTAACAAAGCTGATGTAGGGTCAAATCTGCACAAGTGACTTGGTATTCCTTCTACTTTCTATGCAGTAATATAATCATTATTAACAAAGCTGATGTAGGGTCAAATCTGCACAAGTGACTTGGTATTCCTTCTACTTTCTATGCAGTAATATAATCATTAACAAAGCTGATGTAGGGTCAAATCTGCACAAGTGACTTGGTATTCCTTCTACTTTCTATGCAGTAATATAATCATTAACAAAGCTGATGTAGGGTCAAATCTGCACAAGTGACTTGGTATTCCTTCTACTTTCTATGCAGTAATATAATCATTATTAACAAAGCTGATGTAGGGTCAAATCTGCACAAGTGACTTGGTATTCCTTCTACTTTCTATGCAGTAATATAATCATTAACAAAGCTGATGTAGGGTCAAATCTGCACAAGTGACTTGGTATTCCTTCTACTTTCTATGCAGTAATATAATCATTATTAACAAAGCTGATGTAGGGTCAAATCTGCACAAGTGACTTGGTATTCCTTCTACGTTTATATGCAGTAATATAATCATTATTAACAAGCTGATGTAGGGTCAAATCTGCACAAGTGACTTGGTATTCCTTCTACTTTCTATGCAGTAATATAATCATATTAACAAAGTCATGTAGGGTCAAATCTGCACAAGTGACTTGGTATTCCTTCTACTTTCTATGCAGTAATATAATCATTAACAAAGCTGATGTAGGGTCAAATCTGCACAAGTGACTTGGTATTCCTTCTACTTTCTATGCAGTAATATAATCATTAACAAAGCTGATGTAGGGTCAAATCTGCACAAGTGACTTGGTATTCCTTCTACTTTCTATGCAGTAATATAATCATTATTAACAAAGCTGATGTAGGGTCAAATCTGCACAAGTGACTTGGTATTCCTTCTACTTTCTATGCAGTAATATAATCATTAACAAAGCTGATGTAGGGTCAAATCTGCACAAGTGACTTGGTATTCCTTCTACTTTCTATGCAGTAATATAATCATTAACAAAGCTGATGTAGGGTCAAATCTGCACAAGTGACTTGGTATTCCTTCTACTTTCTATGCAGTAATATAATCATTAACAAAGCTGATGTAGGGTCAAATCTGCACAAGTGACTTGGTATTCCTTCTACTTTCTATGCAGTAATATAATCATTAACAAAGCTGATGTAGGGTCAAATCTGCACAAGTGACTTGGTATTCCTTCTAGTTTCTATGCAGTAATATAATCATTATTAACAAAGCTGATTCAAATCTACACAAGTGACTTGGCTTTCATGGAACTTTGCAACATGAATGACACCAGCAGCCTCACCTGAGTGCTGGTCGGCTCAGCCGTGTCCATGGCGACGTGCTGGTCCGGGCGGCCTGCAGGCTCCTCAGCCAGTGGCTCACAGACCCCGGGGACCGGGGAAGGCTCTGCCGTGTCGCCAGTCAGCTTTTCTGCAGCCGCTGTCTCTGGTGGCGGCGGCGTTTTCTCCTGCTCTTCCTGCAGCTTCGCCTGATCAGGGAATGAGGTATGAGGAATGAGCGACTTCACACCTGACCGCGTCAGAGACAAACTGGGTCAATCAATCAATAGGGCTTTAAACGATTTTTGCACTTAGCTTTTCTTATTTTGACATGACAATTTTTTAATATCCAGTGATATTTACTTTCATGTAGTGAGATGAAAAAAGTACACAGACAATAGAAACATAAAAATTTAATCAAAATGGAGCTCAATGCACTGCTAGACTAACTAAAGAAAAAAAATTCTCAGCGGCAGCTGAGTAGGACAGCGAGGCGAGCGGTGGCGCCAGCGTTGGACCTGCGGCATGAGAAGTAGATGAGCAGGTGAGGTTCAAGCACTCGATTACTGGTGTGTGGGTGCTAGGATAGTATAATATTCCGTGTTATTATACTCGTATAATTCTTGTACAGCATATATATACATGTACACACGCATGGAATTCATAGCTGCCAACATTTGAAAATGGGAAAGAGTAATGATTTTTGTGTGAATCACGGACTAGGGCCCATATATATATTTCAATAGTTTTTCGTGTTTAATGATACTCAAACATAACAGGAATGTGATATAATTACATATTGTTCCCAAACTGCTAAAAAAACACTTAAAGCCACAGCTGCCAACATTTTGAAATGGGAAAGCGTTAACTTGTTCATATCATACTGCTTACATAGCACATTTCCACTTGGTGGCCTAGAGAGCCCAATGGTGAGGACCATAGCTCCTGAATGGCAGAAGTGTGGGTTTAAGGCCTGCTCTAGTCCTCAAGTTTCTGTGGGTTTTTAAAAACACCCTCAACGACACATAAATAAGCATTTAGGCACTTGCAATATGTACACGTGTATATATTATTTCACTAAGGCTGATTTGATACAGTCGGGAGGACCGGGCTATGGCAGCTACTGAGGAAGTACGGATGCCAAGAGAAGTCCACAACTATGATCGAGGCTCTACATACAGGAATGATGGTGAACGTTAGTGCTGGAGGGGAAGTCTCGGAATCGTTCGGGGTTACCAATGGGGTCAAGCAAGGTTGTGTACTGGGGCCCCACACTCTTCTCCATCTTCCCATCAGCAATGCTCGATGAGGCTTTCCGAGACATGGGGGATGGCATCTATATACAGTCCAGACAGAGCGCTGACCTATTCAATTGTAGAAGTCACAAACTCACAGAGGGTAGGAAGATGTGGTAGACTGCTTACAGAGAAAGAGCGCCTGCAGTAGATAACTACACAACTGAAAGTAACAAAACAAGGGGAAACCACGAGACTATTACTGTCTAGTGGCGAAAACAACTCATTAGACGTAACCATTATGGGCACCATCACCAAAAGAAAAGAAAAAAAGAAAATTCTCTGAATGTAATCTGCGCTCCTCCACCCTGCCGTGGCAGACTGGTGACTAGGCCGTACCTGCTCTGTGACTTGTTTGTTTGTCACATCATCAACCGTTCGTCTCACTTCGTCCTCACGCTGTCGGTCCACGTCCTCACGTTGGCGTTGTTCTTCCTATAACCAGTAGGAAGAACTTTTAAAAAAACAGCATTTCGTAGTCTCTCAACTTCTAGTACACAAATTACTCATCGGCTGGGTCAAGTTGAACTTTCCCATCAATCCTGTTACAAAGTACTCTTTCAACTACTACCTACTACCTACTACCACATGACTACACCACTCGGAAAGTTGGTTTGTTGGTTGGTTGAGTTTTACATCCTGGCAACAACTAAGGTCATATCAGAACAGGTACCGAGTTGTGACGATGCACTCATGGTGGCTTTATAGTGCTGCCCCACTGGGAAATCAGGCCAATGGCAGAATGGCCAGATATCCCACTGAGTCATATTATCCTGATACTGAGCTAACCAATCCTTGTCCTATCCTAGTAATGCCGAGCACCAGGCTAGGAAGGAACAAGTATAAATTTTCTAAGTCATTGGTTTGACTCGACAGGGAACCGAACTGCCGATCTCCCACACACGAGGCCCGCACTCTCCCGATTCAGCCGCTGCGTCCGGTGTGGGAAAAGCCGCACCCAGCAGGGCAAAGGGAGCCCATTCTAACTGAGCATTACTTGTTAAAGGTACAATATCGAAGTTACACCATCACGTTTGTTGTTGTTTTGCGTCCTAGCAACAAATTGAACTAATTCTGGGGGGAAAGGAAAGGATACAAACACTCACGACTGCCTTGTGGCGCTCCTGCTCTTGGGCAATCATCTGGCGGTGGCGCTCACGCAGCTCCTCCTTCGCCTTGTTCATCATGTCGGTGAACATGGTGTCCGTCACGGTTGGACGACTCTCACACAACTAAACCACAAGCACCAGTTACATTGTGTACGTAGCCAATCATACTTGTCACATGTGATTTGTAAATATGTGTAATTTAAGGCAAAGTATTTTTCTACTCCATTAAACTGAAGGGATAAGTATAATCATTGCTATTTTTAAGTGTTTTTTAAAATATTGTTTATTATCACCCAGTCATCATAACATCGCAAACGGGGGAGAACCAAGAAGCATTTGTTAGATCATCACAAGCAGCATGTGACATTTAGGTTTGGTAAGTGGAATTAGAACTTAGAAAATATAGGACGTTCACTAGTATCAAGAACAGCCAAAACTGCGCACATTTTACTTGGGTCAGCAATAATTTATCTATTCATACTGTCACTGCCTGCCTGGTTGTAGTATACAGACACTGTACCCACAGTACACACTGCCGGCCTGGTTGTAGTATACACGCACACACACACACACACACACACACACTGTACCCACAGTAGACACTACCTGCCTGGTTGTAGTATACACAGACACTGTACCCACAGTACACACTGCCGGCCTGGTTGTAGTATACACACACACCACACACACACACACACACACACACTGTACCCACAGTAGACACTACCTGCCTGGTTGTAGTATACACAGACACTGTACCCACAGTACACACTGCCGGCCTGGTTGTAGTATACACGCGCACACACACACACTGTACCCACAGTAGACACTACCTGCCTGGTTGTAGTATACACAGACACTGTACCCACAGTACACACTGCCAGCCTGGTTGTAGTATACACGCACACACACACACACACACACACACACACACACACTGTACCCACAGTAGACACTACCTGCCTGGTTGTAGTATACACAGACACTGTACCCACAGTACACACTGCCAGCCTGGTTGTAGTACACACACACACACACACACACACACACAGTACCCACAGTAGACACTACCTGCCTGGTTGTAGTATACACAGACACTGTACCCACAGTACACACTGCCGGCCTGGTTGTAGTATACACGCACACACACACACACACACACACACACACACACACACTGTACCCACAGTAGACACTACCTGCCTGGTTGTAGTATACACAGACACTGTACCCACAGTACACACTGCCAGCCTGGTTGTAGTATACACACACGCACACACAGTAGACACTACCTGCCTGGTTGTAGTATACACAGACACTGTACCCACAGTACACACTGCCAGCCTGGTTGTAGTATACACGCACACACACACACACAGTACCCACAGTAGACACTACCTGCCTGGTTGTAGTATACACAGACACTGTACCCATAGTACACACTGCCAGCCTGGTTGTAGTATACACACACACACATGCACACACACAGTACCCACAGTAGACACTACCTGCCTGGTTGTAGTATACACAGACACTGTACCCACAGTACACACTGCCAGCCTGGTTGTAGTATACACGCACACACACACACACTGTACCCACAGTTAACAGTACACTGCCTGCCGATTGTAGTATACGCAGACACTTTACCCACAGTACACACTCTCACTGGCTGATTATAGTAAACACACACACACACTGCACCCACAGTTAACAGTCACTGCCTTCCCGATTGTAGTGTACGCACACACTTTACCCACAGTACACACTCTCACTGGCTGATTATAGTAAACACACACACACTGCACCCACAGTTAACAGTCACTGCCTGCCTGATTGTAGTGTACGCACACACTTTACCCACAGTACACTCACTGGCTGATTGTAGTGTACGCACACACTTTACCCACAGTACACACTCTCACTGGCTTATTATAGTAAACACACACACACTGCACCCACAGTTAACAGTCACTGCCTGCCTGATTGTAGTATACACACACACACACATGCACACACACTGTACCCACAGTAGACACTACCTGCCTGGTTGTAGTATACACAGACACTGTACCCACAGTACACACTGCCAGCCTGGTTGTAGTATACACACACACACACACACAGTAGACACTACCTGCCTGGTTGTAGTATACACGCACACACACACACAGTACCCACAGTAGACACTACCTGCCTGGTTGTAGTATACACAGACACTGTACCCACAGTACACACTGCCGGCCTGGTTGTAGTATACACACACACACACACACAGTACCCACAGTAGACACTACCTGCCTGGTTGTAGTATACACAGACACTGTACCCACAGTACACACTGCCGGCCTGGTTGTAGTATACACACACACACACACACACACACACACAGTACCCACAGTAGACACTACCTGCCTGGTTGTAGTATACACAGACACTGTACCCACAGTACACACTGCCAGCCTGGTTGTAGTATACACACACACACACACACACACACAGTAGACACTACCTGCCTGGTTGTAGTATACAGACACTGTACCCACAGTACACACTGCCGGCCTGGTTGTAGTATACACGCACACACACACACAGTACCCACAGTAGACACTACCTGCCTGGTTGTAGTATACACAGACACTGTACCCACAGTACACACTGCCAGCCTGGTTGTAGTACACACACACACACACACACACACACACACACACACACACTGTACCCACAGTAGACACTACCTGCCTGGTTGTAGTATACACAGACACTGTACCCACAGTACACACTGCCGGCCTGGTTGTAGTACACACACACACACACACACAGTACCCACAGTAGACACTACCTGCCTGGTTGTAGTATACAGACACTGTACCCATAGTACACACTGCCAGCCTGGTTGTAGTATACACGCACACACACACACACACACTGTACCCACAGTACACACTGCCAGCCTGGTTGTAGTATACACACACACACACACACAGTACCCACAGTAGACACTACCTGCCTGGTTGTAGTATACACAGACACTGTACCCATAGTACACACTGCCAGCCTGGTTGTAGTATACACACACACACATGCACACACACAGTACCCACAGTAGACACTACCTGCCTGGTTGTAGTATACACAGACACTGTACCCACAGTACACCCCGTCACTGCCTGGTTGTAGTATACACACACACACACACTGCACCCACAGTTAACAGTCACTGCCTTCCCGATTGTAGTGTACGCACACACTTTACCCACAGTACACTCTCACTGGCTGATTATAGTAAACACACACACTTTACCCACAGTACACTCACTGGCTGATTGTAGTGTACGCACACACTTTACCCACAGTACACCCCGTCACTGCCTGGTTGTAGTATACACACACACACTGCACCCACAATTAACAGTTTGTTTGTTTGTTGTTGTTTTAAGTCCTAGCAACATCTAAGGTCATATCAGGACGGGCACAGTTAACAGTCACTGCCTGCCTGATTGTAGTGTACGCACACACTTTACCCACAGTACACACTGCCTGATTGTAGTAGTCCTAGTAACGTTAAGTGCTAGGCTAGGTCGTGACACGTATACATTTTTAAAGTCATCAGTTTGACTGTACCGGAATTTCCAATCTGACGACCCTTCACCAGGCTTAGTAGACATACGCTACCTACAATATTCACCACCACCACCACCGGGTTGCAGTAGAGACATGCTGTACTGTAATGTTCTATAATAGACGGAAGCCATGACAAGCATGCAGATTGGGATGCTACCTTTTTGAGCTGCACATTGAACTCATCTGATGAATCCACAAACTTGCGCTTCTTTCCATTGTGGCGCTCTTCGATCTGTGACAGCTCACTTTCCAGCTTCTTCTGCAAATATTAAAAAATATATATTAACCCATATCTAAGGTTACGCTGGTGACAAAAAATCAATTACTGAAAGGACTTAGCAGTGCCAACGGCCATGCCTGAAGTTTGCAGGTGGAGGTAACCAATGAAGGGTCACACACTGCCATCACTCACACATGCAATTCAAAACAGATCAATTCTGTCACTAGATAACACAAAGTTAGCAGCAATGTCGGTACCTGGTGCATCATAAGAGACTGCACTTGTCGCTTCAGCACGGACATGCGCGAGGTGGTGACCACTGTACGGATGTCAGGTACAACCGTGTCACTGAAGATCTCGTTAATGAGGCGATGGTTCCGCTGGTAGCGCGCAGTCGCCACATGCTTCACAGAAAAGCCATCATCCAGATCTAGCAGTCAAACAAAACAGTCACATTTAGCAGAAACAGATGATAATGAATCACTGTAGATTTGTTAATGGTTTTTTTTAAATTTTTGTTGGGGAGGGTGGGCAGCACGGTGGGGCTTTGATTTGATTCATTCTTTTTCTTAAATTTAAAAACTATGATTTTGAACAAATTTATTTGCATTCCACATGAATACAATGTGTTTAGCATATTAGATTATATAAAGGATATTGGGTTTATATGATGTGCATGCCTTGCACTCAGTGGGTACTTGACCTTGGCATTTTGTGAAAATAAAAAAATCGCGGAAATCCGCGAAATCGAGGATATCTTCCATCCCTGAGCAACAAAGTATCAATTTGGTATTTGATTAGTTAAACTCGGCAAGGATTCTAACTCCCGACCTACCACGCGGGAAGTTTGCGCTCTTTTTGATTCAACCAACGTCCGGTAATATTTGCAGTTGGCAAGTATTACATATTTTTAAGTAAATAATTGTCACCTTTATTCCAAGAGCGTTACACACTTGTTGTAAATTGTATTGCAGGTCTTGAATTTTCCAGTTTTGTACCTCAATGAAACTTTTTATTGTCAAAATTAAACTGCTTCATATAAAATTAAGTCTGCTGTACAGTTTCAATGACAGCTACGTTTTGCACGTAACACTGACTGATTACTACAGTCCTCGTAAAGGACAAACAGCAACCAGCGATGAAACCATATCCAAACGAGCACCTTACCATCCTCATCTTCAGCCGGCTGAATGCTGATACGCGCCTCCTGC
Organism: Branchipolynoe longqiensis; assembly: GCA_030323885.1. NCBI lineage: Eukaryota > Metazoa > Annelida > Polychaeta > Phyllodocida > Polynoidae > Branchipolynoe > Branchipolynoe longqiensis. The sequence continues at coordinate 76,756,718 of CM059199.1, read as the reverse complement.
ACTTTTTGCTGCAAAGAAAACTGAATGATTAAAATAGGATCATCAGCTGTTAGAAAATATAATGTGAATATGCACAGACCACGATACAGCCACATGACATGGGTTACCGTCACTAGTTACAATGGTTAACAGGACCACACACACACACCACGATCTGTCAAATGGGCTAGCCTCACTAGTTACAATGGTTAACATGCTCACACACACCATGATACGGGTTAGCGTCAGTAGCTACAATGGTTAACATGCTCACACACACCGTGATACCATGAGACGGGTTAGCGTCACTAGTTAAAATGGTTAACATGCTCACACACACCATGATACCATGAGACGGGTTAGCGTCACTAGTTACAATGGTTAACATGCTCACACACACCATGATACCATGAGACGGGTTAGCGTCACTAGTTACAATGGTTAACAGGACCACACACACACACCACGATCTGTCAAATGGGCTAGCCTCACTAGTTACAATGATTAACATGCTCACACACACCATGATACCATGAGACGGGTTAGCGTCACTAGTTACAATGGTTAACATGCTCACACACACACAGTGATACATGCAGATGGGCTAGCCTCACTAGTTACAATGATTAACATGCTCACACACACCGTGATACCATGAGACGGGTTAGCCTCACTAGTTACAATGGTTAACAGGACCACACACACCACTTATACCATGAGATGGGTTAGCATCACTAGTTACAATGGTTAACATGCTCACACACACCGTGATACCATGAGACGGGTTAGCGTCACTAATTACAATGGCTAACATGCTCACACACACCACGATACCATGAGACGGGTTAGCGTCACTAGTTACAATGGTTAACATGCTCACACACACCATGATACCATGAGATGGGTTAGCATCACTAGTTACAATGGTTAACATGCTCACACACACCATGATACCATGAGACGGGTTAGCATCACTAGTTACAATGATTAACAGGACCACACACACACAGTGATACCATGAGATGGGTTAGCGTCACTAGTTACAATGGTTAACATGCTCACACACACCATGATACCATGAGATGGGTTAGCATCACTAGTTACAATGGTTAACATGCTCACACACACCATGATACCATGAGATGGGTTAGCATCACTAGTTACAATGGTTAACATGCTCACACACACCATGATACCATGAGATGGGTTAGCATCACTAGTTACAATGGTTAACATGCTCACACACACACCATGATACCATGAGACGGGTTAGCATCACTAGTTACAATGATTAACATGCTCACACACACAGCGATACCATGAGATGGGTTAGCGTCACTAGTTACAATGATTAACATGCTCACACACACCATGATACCATGAGATGGGTTAGCATCACTAATTACAATGGTTAACATGCTCACACACACCATTATACCATGAGATGGGTTAGCATCACTAGTTACAATGGTTAACATGCTCACACACACCGTGATACCATGAGACGGGTTAGCGTCACTAGTTACAATGGTTAACATGCTCACACACACAGTGATACCATGAGATGGGTTAGCGTCACTAGCTACAATGGCTAACATGCTCACACACACCATGATACCATGAGATGGGTTAGCGTCACTAGTTACAATGGTTAACATGCTCACACACACCATGATACCATGAGACGGGTTAGCGTCACTAGTTACAATGGTTAACATGCTCACACACACCATGATACCATGAGATGGGTTAGCATCACTAATTACAATGGTTAACATGCTCACACACACCATGATACCATGAGACGGGTTAGCGTCACTAGTTACAATGGTTAACATGCTCACACACACAGTGATACCATGAGATGGCTTAGCATCACTAATTACAATGGTTAACATGCTCACACACACCATGATACCATGAGACGGGTTAGCGTCACTAGTTACAATGGTTAACATGCTCACACACACCATGATACCATGAGATGGGTTAGCATCACTAATTACAATGGTTAACATGCTCACAAACACCGTGATACCAATAAATGGGTTAGCGTCACTAATTACAATGGCTAACATGCTCACACACACCACGATACCATGAGACGGGTTAGCATCACTAATTACAATGGTTAACATGCTCACACACACCATGATACCATGAGATGGGTTAGCATCACTAGTTACAATGATTAACATGCTCACACACACCATGATACCATGAGATGGGTTAGCATCACTAGTTACAATGATTAACATGCTCACACACACCATGATACCATGAGATGGGTTAGCATCACTAGTTACAATGATTAACATGCTCACACACACACTGTGATACCATGAGATGGGTTAGCATCACTAGTTACAATGGTTAACATGCTCACACACACCATGATACCATGAGATGGGTTAGCGTCACTAGCTACAATGGCTAACATGCTCACACACACACCGTGATACCATGAGATGGGTTAGCGTCACTAGTTACAATGGTTAACATGCTCACACACACCATGCTACCATGAGATGGGTTAGCGTCAGTAGCTACAATGATTAACATGCTCACACACACCTTGATACCATGAGATGGGTTAGCATCACTAGTTACAATGGCTAACATGCTCACACACACCGTGATACCATGAGATGGGTTAGCATCACTAGTTACAATGGTTAACATGTTCACACACACACACAAACACAATACAGTCAGATGGGTTAGCGTCACTAGTTACAATGATTAACATGCTCTCACACACACCGTGATACCATGAAATGGGTTAGCGTCACTAATTACAATGGCTAACATGCTCACACACACCATGATACCATGAGATGGGTTAGCATCACTAGTTACACTGATGAACATGCTCACACACACACCATGATACGGGTTAGCGTCAGTAGCTACAATGGTTAACATGCTCACACACACCATGATACCATGAGATGGGTTAGCATCACTAGTTACAATGGTTAACATGCTCACACACACCGTGATACCATGAGATCGGTTAGCGTCACTAGTTACAATGGTTAACATTCTCACACACACCATGATACCATGAGATGGGTTAGTATCACTGGTTACAATGGTTAACATGCTCACACACACCATGATACCATGAGATGGGTTAGCGTCACTAGTTACAATGGTTAACATGCTCACACACACCGTGATACCATGAGATGGGTTAGCATCACTAATTACAATGGCTAACATGCTCACACACACCGTGATACCATGAGATGGGTTAGCATCACTAGTTACAATGGTTAACATGCTCACACACACCGTGATACCATGAGATGGGTTAGCATCACTAGTTACAATGGTTAACATGCTCACACACACACAGTGATACCATGAGATGGGTTAGCATCACTAGTTACAATGGTTAACATGCTCACACACACCGTGATACCATGAGATGGGTTAGCATCACTAGTTACAATGGTTAACATGCTCACACACACACAAACACAATACAGTCAGATGGGTTAGCATCACTAGTTACAATGGTTTAACATGCTTACACACACACTACGATGCTGTGAGATGTGCTAACATACATATTCATCATATGACAACAGGTTAGTTTCACTAGTTATGAAGTTTACTCAAGTCATATTCAAATCAAACGGGACAGGCTAATTAGTTTGAAATTTCCCCTGCTTAATCAATGAATGTCAAACCAATAATACAAGTTGTTCAAAATGAAAAGAAACTAATTGATTGATAAGGAGTATATAATATATTTATGGCATCTCATGAAAACTAACCAAATGGTCTCGACTGGAGCCATATTCACGGCTATATATGTTCAACTTGTATTCTCTTGTATTATTCTGCGATGTTATTCAGAAGATGAAGAATTGTAAATATTCATCTCTAAACAGCTACAGACTGACTTACTTTGTCTGCCGTCCTGTCACGGCTGCGTTCCCGCTCATCTGCTTCTGCATCTGCCTCTGCACGCCCCTTGGCAGCCACCCACGCCTGGTACCCGGGGGAGTTGTAGTACTGCTTCATGAGGTCAGCATGCTGGATCTGTAATCATATCAACCATTGCAGTGCATTCAGAACCATTGCAGTGCATTCAGGTCACTTCCTGTACAGACTACCGATACTGCCAGGGTGCACATTCTGAGACCATCACACCATCATTGTGCCCTAATAATTCATAAGATCGCTTCATTCAACCTATACAAATAATGTAATATTAGATCCTGATAATTGTAAAGTTGCGTTGTTCATGTTACCACCCCTTTAATATAGGACACCATTGCCATCTTGCTTATGTTACAATGTTATACAATTCATTCACATCAAGTCATTGTGGTTCTTCAATACAACTTATTTTTGTAACTTTTGTTTTATACGAAACTGGGTACAGGTGACTTGTAACAGGCAGGAATGACTGGCTGATGCTGCAGTTACAAGACCGCCTACTTGTTAAATGACTTGACTGATCCTGCAGTTACAAGACCGTCCTACTTGTTAAATGACTGACTGATCCTGCAGTTACAAGACCGTCCTACTTGTTAAATGACTGACTGATGCTGCAGTTACAAGACCGCCTACTTGTTAAATGACTGACTGATCCTGCAGTTACAAGACCGCCTACTTGTTAAATGACTGACTGATGCTGCAGTTACAAGACCGCCTACTTGTTAAATGACTGACTGATCCTGCAGTTACAAGACCGTCCTACTTGTTAAATGACTGACTGATCCTGCAGTTACAAGACCGTCCTACTTGTTAAATGACTGACTGATGCTGCAGTTACAAGACCCGCCTACTTGTTAAATGACTTGACTGATCCTGCAGTTACAAGACCATCCTACTTGTTAAATGACTTCTGATCCTGCAGTTACAAGACCGTCCTACTTGTTAAATGACTGACTGATGCTGCAGTTACAAGACCGCCTACTTGTTAAATGACTTGACTGATCCTGCAGTTACAAGACCATCCTACTTGTTAAATGACTGACTGATCCTGCAGTTACAAGACCGTCCTACTTGTTAAATGACTGACTGATCCTGCAGTTACAAGACCGTCCTACTTGTTAAATGACTGACTGATCCTGCAGTTACAAGACCGTCCTACTTGTTAAATGACTGACTGATCCTGCAGTTACAAGACCGCCTACTTGTTAAATGACTTGACTGATCCTGCAGTTACAAGACCATCCTACTTGTTAAATGACTTCTGATCCTGCAGTTACAAGACCGTCCTACTTGTTAAATGACTTGACTGATCCTGCAGTTACAAGACCGTCCTACTTGGGTGACTGAGTGACTGACCTTTTCTGCCTCGTATTCGTTCACGTACTCCTGCTTCGACTCATCTGTAAGCTCACGCCACATCTGCCCGATGATCTTGCCGATCTCCCACAGCTTCAGATCTGGGTTGGCCGCCTTCACTGAATCCCACACCTACAATTCGCCAGTAGATAGTGCCAAACTCAACACGACTGCAACGACTGCATCTTTGTTGATTTACACGGTCTGTCTGTCTGTCCGCGTGTCTGTGTCGTTTTTTTCTGTCTGTGCGTATCTGCATGTGCGTGTATGTCTGCGTGTGTTGTGTGTGTTGTTTGTGTTGGTGTGTGTGTTGGTGTGTGTGTTGGTGTGTGTGTGTGTGTGTGTGCATGCACACACATACATGGAGTTTGATTCAATACATGGTTCGTTACACACTACATTTGTACTAATCTGCAGCCATGTATAACAAGTGTGGGTTACCTCTGCTCAAGTTAATGTGTCTGTGTACATACATCTACATGTATAACTGCCTCAAGTTAGTGTGTGCGTGTATGTCCATACATATTTGGGTCACTCTCCTCAACTGGTCAGCATGGGGTGGGATTTTAAAACATTAAAAAAAAAAACACCATCCTACTTATTTTTCCTATACTTTTTTTTCACATTTGATGCTAGAAATAAAGGAAATAAAATATACCACATGCAACTTTAGTCTTTTTTGTTGTGAAGTGTTTTTGTACCAAAAAAAATCCATTTCACAGTCAGCCATTTCTAACGTGACATGGTTGGATCCTTACAAACATCTTGTAATGCATTGATATATCAGACAAACAGTTCCCAAATCAAAAGGAAGTATTTATTAACATGTATGCATGCTTAAGCAAACAGTTTTTTTTTATATGTTCAGAAATATCATTACAAATTTGCATCACAAACGTAACCAGTGGTGTCCTGATAGCATACAATTATTGTATGCTAATTAGTCAGTGAATAAAGCACAGCTGGAATTACGTTCCTTTTTTTAAAACAGCATGAGCACTCCATATTTCGGTATGTTATGCTATGATTAATATGCCTCTCAGAATGAAAATATTTAATTCTGCTTAGATTTTTTATTAAGCAGACTGTGTGGTGTCCTAATCTTGTGTTACATCTGAACAAAGTGAAATTGTACGTTCTACCCACCATCTAAGTATGTATGTTAAATATTCCAGCAAGCCTTATATTTACTAAGTAAAAGTGGTTTCTTCATAGTAAGTTAGAAAAAGCTACAATGGAAAAAAATCAGCATTATTATAGACTCCGTAAGAGATAACTTAAGACGTTGAGATCGATACCTCTGGCTGGCCACACAAATTAGCCTACCGTTTTATTATGGTCAAAATTTCTGACGAGAGTGAGGGTGATTATAGAGCTTGCGCCTGCTCGGCGGCCGCTCACCATGGGCCTGCCTACCTGAGTGCAAACCCGAGTCGCCCAGGCCGCTGCGTTTACCAGCAAGCTGGGCGACTGAGCATTTCGGGACGAAAGTTATAGGCCCTCTGTTAAATAATATTTATATAATAGTCTTTATATACCACAATATTTAGTTTATTGATAACTGTTTTCTCGCGCTCTTGTGTGTTCTGTTGATGACATTTAATTAATCACAGACTACACCTTTATTTTTTCTCACCAATTGATATTTTACATGTATGTAAAGGGGAGATGTCCAGCTTTCATTTCCACGAAAATATGATAAAAATCCAATATTAGATTTTAACTCTCCCATGTAACACTTCTGGCCAGTTTTGAGGAGAGTGACTCATATACATGTGTATACCCCGTTAAGCAGACGAAGAGCAGAGGGAGATATTTAATTTGTTTAAATATCACAGAAAACTGCATCTGGCTGGCACAAAACCGGCCAATAATTTTTTTTAAATTGTCCCGCATCGAAAAAAGTCAAATCGCCACCCAAGTGTATCGGGAGAGGGTCTGGCCAGGCGAGTGCCATGCCTTATATAGGCAGCATGGGCTGGTGGGCAGCAGGCGCACTAACTGTGAATCGGGTCGGGCCAGGCACTGGTGGCGCCGACAGCACACATACAATGAAACCATCAGGCGAACCGAAAATGCATTCGCAGACACATGGCCAATTTAGTTAACCGGAGTGGGGGGGGGGGGGGGGGGGGGGGGGGGAGGAGGTGCCCACGGGCAACTACACCCACATATACAAGTATATACAGTCTGTAGACCCCGCTAAGCAGACAAAGACAAATAGCTGAGGGAATTTTTTTAATATCACAGAACACTGCATCTGGCTGGCAATGACGCAACGTGCCCCCAGCTACAACTAAGTCGAATTCGTCAAGGCCGTCGCAACACGCATATCGTCGAGTATCCTCTCCGATAAAGGAGAGGAAATATACACAAATACCGCGTCGGACAACCAGTCCCCCCTATTCCTTTGTTTGTTTGTTGTTTTATGTCCTAGTAAGATCTAAGGTCATATCAGGACGGATACCGACTTGTGACTGCGCACTCATGGCAACTTTATAGTGCTGCCCCACTGGAAGGCCAGAACACCAGCACCATGACCTGATATCCCACTCACTCACATTATCCTGACTCTTGAGCCAACCAGTCCTTATCCTATCCTAATAATGCTGAGTGCCAGGCTAGGAAGTGACAAGTATCAATTTTTAAGTCATTGGTTTGACTCGACCAGGGTTCAAACCCACGACCTACCAACACGGGAGACAGACTCATTCGGCCATCCCATATGGTTCCTCTAGTCCTAATCTCCTCGAGGGACGCACCTTGCATAGCTAAAAAGGTGCATCCCCTCGGCGCAAAGAATGGCAAGAGAAGGTATCGCTTTCTAATCAGCAAATTCAGTAAAATATTTTATCATGGAACTCAATGTCCGATAATCTAACATTTATACCCCCCTTTGGGGACGGTACCTGAAAAGCCGGATCTGTGCCTGCTAGTGGGACCTGACGGAAGTGTCTCCGTACACAGTAAACTGCACACAATTTAACATTGCTAACACTAGTAATTGGGATTAGCAATTCGCGCTCCTTGAACTGAATGGTTTTAGAACATCTGATAGTTATCATCATTCCCCAACTATAAAATTATCCCTCAACAATACAAGTCTGTTAATTGACACTTCCACAATAAACCTCTAAACCAGTCAGGAGCACAGCACGAATTGCAACATGAACCAAGCTAAAGCGGGGTCACGCGACGCACAACGCAACCCAATTTCCGTTTTGCCCCCACAAGAACTGGAGGGAGAGTCCTCCGACTTTAAGAAAAAATTCAAAGCGGTTAAGTAGTTTGTAATCGAGCTATATTTTAGGGTACATGTTAACCAAGTTATATATAACCCAACCTACACTGGAGGGCATGGTATCGGGTTAAGAGCCCCTCAAACTCCTCGATAAAGGAAAAATATTTTTTCAACTGGGTAGATCGAGTAGACTGGCTGTTCGTAGAATAATAGCCTGAGCATAGCACTGACATTTCACGGTGGACCCCTGTAGGAAAAACAGACACAGTTGTGGAATATGTCAAAAAATATTTGGCTGCAACATAGTAATTTGTCGGGGTCAGCTGCGGCAACCCTGCCTTTGCTAGAATTATCACCCCATCTACTAAGCGCATCGCAGATAATGTTCTTCTCACTAGACAAATATACCGAATTAATATCAAAGTTAAAGTTACATAAGATCCAAAATAACTCTAATCCAGACCATAATCTGCCTATTTTTTACAACGCCCAGTCGCCAACGCCGCACGCATCGTGTTATTGTCTGTCACAAAAAAGACAGACTTTGGTCCTCCAATGCTCCACCCATCTGGTGACGGCACTGTCGACCGCCCACATCTCGCGCACATTAATATGGGAATTAACGCACATGTCATTGCTCTCTGCATAATGATATCCGATTTCAGGTCATAGGTCCTGGCACGCACTCGGGCTGAATATCCCAGCACACGTGGGCGGCGCCAAAGCTGGAGCCGGAGCTAGAAGCATCGGAATACACTGAAACGCTCGGTGCCTGATGACCGAGTATATACGTGTACCCATTAAAACGGTCCACAAAATGAAGCAACCAAGCTATCTCTTTCCGAAAGCATAAGGCTGCTTAAGGGTTCTAACCACATCATATACCCGGCTACAAAATGACCAGCCACCCCGGACGACTGTAGCGCAGTGAGCTAGTCGTCCGGCAAACCTTTCCAAGTCTCGACGGGTTGCCTTCCTCCTATGGAGAAATAATTAAAGATGCTTTTTAAGCTTCACTACCTTGTCGTCCAGCAAGCGGAGCTGCACACGGACCATATGAATATCAATACCTAGAAACCGTGGGAGGGAGAAGCTAATTTTGAAAAGTTAATTTTTGTTAAACCAAGTTGTCGTAATACGCGTACAATTATTTCCTGTGATTTAGCGCAGGCGTCCTGTGACGCACCCGCCACTGCAAAGTCATCGAGATAATTGATTACACGCTAACGCCTCCCACAGACACGGACAATAAAATTGCTTATCCTGGTGAAAATATATGGGCTGCACATTCGGTTATCGGTTTGTTGTTGTTTTACGTCCTAGCAACATCTAAGGTCATATCAGGACGGCAAAATTTGTTGTACCATCCCCGAAATTCCAACGTAACCCCTGCTGCAGCCTATCGATTGGGTGAATGGCAACTGCCATATAAGCATTTTTATATCCAGCACCGCAATAAAGTCAGCGGGAAGCATAGCGTCGACCAGGTTGTCGACGCCTTTATAAGAAAATGTCTGGCAAACCCGCTCCACATATGCATTCCATGCGGCTTAGAACAATCCCAGACCTTCCATGTGGCTTAGAACAATCAACTACACATCTAAGTCCCTTCCCCAAAGATTTTGGGACACAACAAATATTGTGAGTGCAGTGGAATCTCAGCAACTTCAGAGATACAACTGTTATCTAACTCATTTGACAGCTGCTCTGAAATAAAGCCATAACGATCATTTGAACGTACGTTCTCTTTCACACTTTGATAGTGCGCGTCACAATCAGAATATACCATGTTGAAACCAAACAAAAAACCCTTCAACAAAAATTCCCAGTCGGTATCACGGGAGCCTAATAAGAATAGCTCCACAAACGCTCTACATGGGTGTAGTTGGACCGTATTGTTGGCAATAGCATGAACACAATGACAAGTGCCTTTGAAACAATCTATAGTAACGGATATTTCAACAATTCGATCTTTCATTAAATCATCGACAGCAATTAAGTCAAACACGGTCGAATCAGCAGTTACAGTCAGCCAATCAGGTGTAAGTTCAGTCCAATCAGTTAAGCATTAAGTCCAATAGCCATCAGCAGTAGAGTCGAACACATGTTTGCAAATGCCAATAATTGGCACCGACATACCCTTCGCGCCAATTACGATGCTGCAGTCCTCTGCAGGCAGCGCGCTAATGGCGCCATTAATAGCTTGAGCGTTATTGCTCGGGGCACGGCTATTGCCTGAGTCGAGCAACGCACCAGTGCGTTTGACAGCCTTGTCGGATCAGTCTTTCCTGCATTTTTCCCACCTGTGTCCTTTCGATCCACACTTGCCGCACCAATGACCATAACGGCATACCTGCCCGTCACATGTACGTCGTTCCTCGCTATTGAAGCCGTAACATGCCCTACTCCCCATCTTCAACAAAAGATTTGCGTTCTGTTGATTTATATGAACGTCCTGAGCGGTTTGACTTCAGATAGTCAAACATATAATAGCGAAGGGTAAGTTCTGAATTGCCAGGATTGAAGGCTGAGTATCCCTCGTCGAAGGCTAATTTACGCACCCCTAGGTCATAATTTACGTGTGCCGTATGAATAAATTGTTCAGACTTAGCCCGATCCGTCAAAGAAGCAATATGATGCACAAAGCATCTGTAATTGCTACAGTCGGTGTCCTTGGTCTGGAGCATCCAGTAACAGTTCGCTTCAATTAACTCATAACACACAAGCTTCCGCACTGTCTTCCTATCCTCCGTGAAATGCTTAATAGACCACTTACGTCTTAGGTGGCGGTGGTCTCGGCTAGGCGTGCATTCGGATGACGACAAAGACCAGCTGTCTCTCATATGGCGCCGCCTAGAACTACTCCTCCCCTTTCTCTCAGCCTGGGTGTCCTCCTCGCACGCCGGTGTAGCCGGCCGTGCCCGACAACAGCTTCTCGCGACACCTCCTTGGTGTCACACGGTCACATGAAGCACTCCGATGCCTGTCTGACACACTCCTCCTGCGGCTCCTTGACTCCTCCCACGGCTCCTTGACACGCTCGGTCGACGCTCCCCCCGCTCTTCTTTTGACTGCTCCTGCTCCTCCTCCGGCTGCTCGAAACGCCCTCCTGCCTGCCGTATGACTTGCTCCACCCACTGCATCCGTCACGCGACGCACCGCTGTCCCACTCCAGAGAGAAAAACATGACAACGCACACTCAATTTGCACCATCTGTTCCTCAATGGCTGCTTTCCGCTTAAGCTTTTCCAGAGTCCTCAAACTCACGAGCAAGGAACACTTGTCATTGCTGAGCGAGTCTTCAGGTATCACCGGTGGCGCCAAACCTGCCTTCGAAGGCTCAGCAGCCTTCTCTGACTTCACCCGGTCCTTTTCGCCATTTCTTTAAAATGATGTGGAGCACGGTAGGTACACGCCAACTGTCGGGTGTGCCCGTCGTTAACCGCACCGGCCACAGAAATCCCCTGGCATAACTCCAATAGATACAGGTGACGGCGGCCGGTAGCGACTGTAGCCTACGCTTCGGAACAAGTCAAATCGGCGCGCAGGTTGGCAGGGATATCGGGAGAGGGTCTGGCCAGGCGAGCGCCACGCCTTATATAGGTGACACTGGCGCGGGCTGGTGGGAAGCGGGCGCACTAACTCTGAATCGGGTCGGGCCAGGTACTGGTGGCGCCGACTAGCACACATACAATGAAACCATCAGGCAAACCAAAAGTGCGTTCATAGACACATGGCCAACTTAGTTAACCCGAGAGGGGGTGGGTGGGGGGAGGTGCCTGCGGGCGCCTACACCCGCATAATTTACAATCTATAACAAGCGTGGGTTCGCTCTGCCTCAGGTTAGTGTGTGTGTGTGTGTGTGTGTGTGTGTGCATGCGTGCACGCACGCACGCAAACACACGTGTGGGTTAGCTCTGCATCAAGTTAGTGTCATCAATACGTATTTGTGGAGCACTATACAAGTGTTCTCGTACCTTCCGACTGTACCTCATGTAGGGCATAAGGGCCTTGTCTGGGGGCTTAGGGGCCTTTGGCACCCGAGCATCGCGTTCCTGCAGGAAGAAAACAGGTTGGATCAAATAGACCATCAGATCCGTCCAATGAGACAACTTGACAATCTCAGCTGGACAGCTACACGAGTTTCGCACATAAAAGCAAGGAGTAATTATGAATTATTCAGTAACAACATACAAGATCCATAACGTTTTGAAATGCAAATAGCAATGGTCAAATAACTGAGTGTTCCAGTGCCCCATTAGGGTAGGCAGCTTCCTCTACTTACGCTTCCTTTCGCTCCCAGCTTGACAGGCGTGAATCCTGAGTGACCATGTGGACTCTGGACGAAGGGTCCTGGGTGCCCCCCACGACCATGAGAGCCGCCGTCTCCCTGCGGGTAATGGTGATGTTGGTAGGCCTGACAGCAGTACAACAGTACAAGGAGTCACGGACAGAATATTCAGACCAAGGTCCTTGGGCTTTTGCTGTCCACAGTAGTTTCACAATGGTGACACGCATGATAGAAACATGTATCTGACATTAATGCATATTAGGATGTATCACAGAATATATAATCTAATAGTGTGCTAAATTTGGGGAGGATTCAACCATTGGTTTAGGTACAGTGATGATTCAAAGATTTATTTAAAACAATATTTTTGGTCTCCCAACATTTTAAATTTGTATTTGCAATCAAAATGCAGCTTTTTGATAATTTTAGATAAATTATTGTGATAGCTAATATGCATTCTATGATGTGTGTGCAAAGTTTGAAGATCCAACTATTGGTAGAGACACAGTGAGTGTTCAAAGAATTATGAAAAGAATTATATTTTTTAGTTTTGGATACTTTTCTTTTGTATGTGCAATAAAAATGCACTTTTTCACATTTGTACATGGGTCTTCTCTGAAACTGAGTACCACATATTTGGTGTCCATGTTATGATGGACATAATTAATTTTCTTTTTTTAATAGCAAGTAAAATAATTGTTGCCTCTGTGTAGCAAGTATGGTAGCGATAGCAATAGCAAAAGTATTTAATCTATCCCACAAAATGTATCAAAGGTGTGTTTATATGATTTTGCGCTAAAGTGAAAATTGACACCTTTTTCTTTCAACTTTGTTTCAATTTTTTTCTAAGAGATAATTTTGTTTGCTTAACTGTAATCAATCAAATCTTGTTTGAATGGGTTCTTTATGTTAAAATGATGTTTTGGATGTGTTTAATTTGCATGTTACACAGGACATTTTAACGTAGTTCTTAATTTATATAAGATCAAAATCAAAAAGTGAAATAGTTTTTTTTTTCAACTGACATATCCACAACATGTAAATTTTCATATGAATATTAGTTCTGCTATTATTTGGAATGTTTTCCCGCTATTAGTTGGAATATTTTCCGCTATTATTAGGAAAGTTTTCACTTTTGGCTTCCAAGTCACAAAAGTGGTACCCAGTTTCAGAGAACGACCCATATATAATATGGATAAGGTATTTGTTCCGAATGATGTGTAGTGTTATTTTATCGGAATTTGCACACATTGGTTGAGCTAGTGAACATTTATCAAATTTATATTTTGGTTTTTCTGACAACTCTTCTCTATGTTCAATCAAAATGCAAGTTTTTCCATAATTTTGGATATAATATTGCTATAAATAATATGAATTAGTGTCAGAGAATGGGTATTGTAATACTGTGCAAAATTTGAGGAAAATTCATAAGGTTGCTTAGCTGTAATGAGCTTTCAACGATTGAACAATTTCATTTACAGATGTGGTTTGCATGCAAAGAATTACATTATTTCACATTTTAGGATGCATATATACCGTTTGATTTTCTAGAGATAGAAATCTGAAACTAAATAGGTTATTACACTGTTATGAGTATGTGAACTATTTATTTACCAGCTATTCAGTCTTGTTGCAGTTTTACAAAAATATACCATGCTTTGAAAGCTGTTCTTTGGCCAAATTAGAATGATTTTTGTTGTTATAAATTGCACTTTTTGACATTGTCTTATTAAAAATCTGCATGATTAATTGGTTAAACATTCTAAATTCCTTTATATGTGTACAATGGAAATTGGGTAGCAAAACTCTTCTTACGTGGTTCCTGTTTTGTTACATCTGGTCAAAATTCCATTTTTAATTCAATAATAAAACACTTGGCATGGTTCGTCAGAGGGGAAGTTAACACTATAAGGCAGTAGGACAGGACACAGGCAGTGGGTATGGCACAGGGAAGTTAACACTAGAAGGCAGTATGACAGGATATGCAGTTGGTAGGGCACAGGGAAGTTAACACGATAAGGCAGTAGGACAGGACACATGGGTAGTTGGTATGGCACAGGGGAAGTTGACACGATAAAGCAGTTTGTTTGTTGTTTTATGTCCTAGCAACATCTAAGGTCATATCAGGACGGATACTGACTTGTGACAGTGCGCACTCATGGCAACTTTATAATGCTGCCCCACTGGGAGAACCGGCCACCAGCACCATGACCTGATATCCTACTCAGTCACATTATCCTGACACTAAGCCAACCAGTCCATGCCATATCCTAATAATGCCGAGCGCCTGGCTAGGAAGCGACACGTATCAATTTTTAAGTCATTGGTTTGACTCGACCAGGGTTCAAATTCACGATCCCATGGTCTACCAACAAGGCACACAGACGCTCTAACTCATTCGGCCATCTCGTCTGGTTTGATAAGGTAGTAGGACAGGACACAGGCAGTTGGTATGGCACAGGGGAAGTTGAACACGATAAGGAGGTATGACAGGATACACAGGCAGTTGGTATGGCACAGGGAAGTTAACACTATAAGGCAGTGTGACAGGATACACAGGCAGTTAGTAGGTAACAGGGAAGTTAACACTATAAGGAAGTAGGACAGAATACACAGGCAGTTAGTAGGGCACAGGGAAGTTAACACTATAAGGCAGTGTGACAGGATACACAGGCAGTTAGTAGGTAACAGGGAAGTTAACACTATAAGGAAGTAGGACAGAATACACAGGCAGTTAGTAGGGCACAGGGAAGTTAACACTATAAGGCAGTATGACAGCACAAGGTGGCAAATAGTGCCACACAACAAACTATACCTCTGCATCCACACTTGCTTCAGAACTTAACTCTTCAATAGTTCCCAGAAGATTTGCATTCTATTCAGTTTTTGTACATGTGGGCTTAAGTAGTCTGAATAGGTGAACATTCGAGTCCGATATCAGGAAGGCTAGCATTCTAAAATGCAGTAAAAGCACAGCTTAGACTAGAAACGAGGAGAAGCAATAGGGCATCAGGACATGTACTCAGCTCATCTAGTGACTAGTAAAATAAACTACCTAGTCAGAATGTATCTAGAACTACTGACAAATGGTGTAGGCAAAGTGCAAAATATAAGTGCTTTGCAGGACAGAGTACAAAGGGTGGAAGGCACACTCCAGGCAACATAACTAGAACATAAATATGGGATGGGATAACAACAAGTTGGCCAGTATAATCGTTAAGCCAAAGATATCAATTCTATTTTTATGTAGATATTCAATTAAACTACGAATGTAACTGGATTATTCCTCAAAATGTGTAATGGTAAGGATATTAATAGCTCATTCTCAAATGCCATGAAACTTTTATTGATTCAAAATACACAACAATACACACTAGGTAAAACACAAGACACTTAAACAGCCGTACAAACAAACAAGCAAACAAACATACAAACATGAGAGCTAAATTTAGTGTTCATTGTGGAAGTATGTGAATGCCCAAAAGTGAAAGATGAAGATTAGTAAGATTATGTCTAAATGTATATTTCATTATCCACTACAACTGTAACGATCACAAAATGAGTACTATTTTCTTACCGATACTGTAGGAACTCAATAAAATGCACAAGACAAAGGAAAGGCCATTCAAATCGGAATGTGGAATCTAACTACAGTACACCTGCAGAGAGGAACATGCAGCTCAGCAGACAGGCATAAAAGCCTTGCTGACACTGTTTACTGTCACTGTCCAGTGACATGTTTTCCTGGCATCTGCGTGCCTGTATACTATGGGTGAATGTCCAATAGCTGCATTGTAATTTGTAGGGATACAGGCGGCTTCCAAACAATTGGAGGCCCACATCTCTACAAAGCTGTCTGTGTTTCAGTGTAACAACAAGGCTAGACTGCGAACTGTATTGAGGGATGATGCACACACATGCTGTAGCACAAATCACAACAGTTGGTCCAATATTCACTCAAATAAACTTAGTAACCAAAAGGATTTCAATAGCAAAATTAAGTGTCTTGGCTAAAACTAGTAACAAAATAGCAGGCCAAAGGTAGCCTGTGGTTCATCGGGAAAATGTAATGGATGTCATGTGGCTTAGCATAAACATCACATGACAGTCCATTGATGTCATGTGACTTAGCAGAAACATCACAGGAGTCCATGGATGTCATGTGGCTTAGCAGAAATATCATGTGACATTCCATGGATGTCATATGGCTTAGCAGAAACATCACGTGACAGTCCATGGATGTGATGTGGCTTAGCAGAAACATCACATAACAGTCCATAGATGTGATGTGGCTTAGCAGAAACATCCATGGACATGATAGTCCATGGATGTGGTTTAACAGAAACACGATGTGACAGTCCATGTGACATTTTTCACACGCACACAAATTATGAGAGCATGTGCAAGTGGCGCATATAGAAATAGTGTGTGGATATTCTTAAAACTGCTGAAACGTCTGTTGACTCCCAGGCTGCTAACGATAACTTTGGCTGCTCCCTTGTGCAGATAGTATAATAGTCCTGTGGTGATAAGTTTTTTTGTTTATTGTTGTTTAACATCCCAGCAACATCTAAGGTCATATCAGGACGGGTACCCACTTGTGACAGTGCACTCATGGCGACTTTATAGCCTGATGCTGAACCACCGTATTTAGTCTTAATGTGGCCTCATAGTGCTGCACAGTTGCCATGCTGCTAACACCATGATAAGATATCCCATTATCCTGATGCTGAACCACCGTATTTAGTCTTAATGTGGCCTCATAGTGCCGCACAGTTGCCATGCTGCTAACACCATGATACGATATCCCATTATCCTGATGCTGAACCACCGTATTTAGTCTTAATGTGGCCTCATAGTGCCGCACAGTTGCCATGCTGCTAACACCATGATATGATATCCCATTATCCGTATGCTGAACCACCGTATTTAGTCCATAATATCAAGCCAGGCACTGAGGGAGGTCATGAGAAGTACTCACCATCTCCCTCATGGCAATTAAAGGCTGTAGCCACTAGACCATACGGTTTGTTCTCAGAGAAAGGTGCTTGGAGGGTTGGAGGGAAGGTGGGACTGGTGGGTCCTGGGTGTGCGAAAACCACTTCAAATTTTACTTTTGAGATTAATTAGTGACAGCCCTATATGCTTACACGTATGCGGACAGATAGACATTCTAAAGCAAAAGAAGGTTTAATTGAAACTAGACATAAATAGCAAACCTTGCTGCCGGATCCAATGGAACCTGATGACTGAGCACCTGAATGAGAAGAATAAGCACCCGAATATGGTGCCCGCATGAATCGGTGTTCTGCAAATGGAAGAAGCATGTAAGCAAACATTGCACTAACGTACATAACTCCTGTGTGTTAATATATAACACTACATGCCACTACACAGCCCTCGTGTGTTAGTGGGGATACACGGATGCACCAGCATAGAAGTCTTGTGTGTTAATATATAACACTACATGCCACTACACAGCCCTCGTGTGTTAGTGGGGATACACGGATGCACCAGTATAGCAGTCTTGTGTGTTAATATATAACACTACATGCCACTACACAGCCCTCGTGTGTTAGTGGGGATACAACCACATAGAAGTATTGTGTGTTAATATATAACACTACATGCCACTACACAGCGCTCATGTGTTAGTGGGGATACACGGATGCACCAGTATAGAAGCCTTGTGTGTTAATATATAACACTACATGCCACTACACAGCCCTTGTGTGTTAGTGGGGATACACGGATGCACCAGTATAGAAGTCTTGTGTGTTAATATACAACACCACATGCCACTACACAGCCCTCGTGTGTTAGTGGGGATACACGGATGCACCAGTATAGAAGTCCTGTGTGTTAATATATAACACTACATGCCACTACACAGCCCTCATGTGTTAGTGGGGATACACGGATGCACCATTATAGCAGTCCTGTGTGTTAATATATAACACTACATGCCACTACACAGCCCTCGTGTGTTAGTGGGGATACACGGATGCACCAGTATAGAAGTATTGTGTGTTAATATATAACACCACATGCCACTACACAGCCCTCATGTGTTAGTGGGGATACACGGATGCACCAGTATAGAAGTCCTATGTGCTAATATATAACACTACATGCCACTACACAGCCCTCGTGTGTTAGTGGGGATACACGGATGCACCAGTATAGAAGTCTTGTGTACTAATATATAACACCACATGCCACTACACAGCCCTCGTGTGTTAGTGCGGATACACGGATGCACCAGTATAGAAGTCCTGTGTGTTAATATATAACACTACATGCCACTACACAGCCCTCATGTGTTAGTGGGGATACACGGATGCACCAGTATAGAAGTCTTGTGTGTTAATATATAACACTACATGCCACTACACAGCCCTCGTGAGTTAGTGGGGATACACGGATGCACCAGTATAGAAGTCCTGTGTGTTAATATATAACACTACATGCCACTACACAGCCCTCGTGTGTTAGTGGGGATACACCAATGCACCAGTATAGAAGTCCTGTGTGTTAATATATAACACTACATGCCACTACACAGCCCTTGTGTGTTAGTGCGGATACACGGATGCACCAGTATAGAAGTCATGTGTGTTAATATATAACACTACATGCCACTACACAGCCCTCGTGTGTTAGTGGGGATACACGGATGCACCAGTATAGAAGTCTTGTGTGCTAATATATAACACTACATGCCACTACACAGCCCTCGTGTGTTAGTGGCGATACACGGATGCACCAGTATAGAAGTCTTGTGTGCTAATATATAACACTACATGCCACTACACAGCCCTCGTGTGTTAGTGGGGATACACAGATGTACCAGTATAGAAGTCTTGTGTGTTAATATATAACACTACATGCCACTACACAGCCCTCGTGTGTTAGTGGGGATACACGGATGCACCAGTATAGAAGTCTTGTGTGTTAATATATAACACTACATGCCACTACACAGCCCTCATGTGTTAGTGCGGATACACGGATGCACCAGTATAGAAGTCCTGTGTGTTAATATATAACACTACATGCCACTACACAGCCCTCATGTGTTAGTGCGGATACACGGATGCACCAGTATAGAAGTCCTGTGTGTTAATATATAACACTACATGCCACTACACAGCCCTCATGTGTTAGTGCGGATACACGGATGCACCAGTATAGAAGTCCTGTGTGTTAATATATAACACTACATGCCACTACACAGCCCTCGTGTGTTAGTGGGGATACACCAATGCACCAGTATAGAAGTCTTGTGTGTTAATATATAACACTACATGCCACTACACAGCCCTCATGTGTTAGTGCGGATACACGGATGCACCAGTATAGAAGTCCTGTGTGTTAATATATAACACTACATGCCACTACACAGCCCCCGTGTGTTAGTGGGGATACACCAATGCACCAGTATAGAAGTCTTGTGTGTTAATATATAACACTACATGCCACTACACAGCCCTCGTGTTTTAGTGCGGAAACACGGATGCACCAGTATAGAAGTCTTGTGTGTTAATATATAACACTACATGCCACTACACAGCCCTCATGTGTTAGTGGGGATACACCAATGCACCAGTATAGAAGTCTTGTGTGCTAAGAGGCTAATGCTTTTCTCTAACATCGCAAATAACACAAAATCATAGCAATGAGGTTTCAAATTATTATTACTATTGTTTATAAAGCAAGGACATACACATTGAGGAAGCTTGTATATAGGACTTTGAAAGCTTTTTGATTTTGTGGTACTGATGTCACAGTGTTGGTACACAACTTCTGAGAACGACCCATATATCTTGTGCAGATGTCAGTCCCCCCCAAATATAACACCCTGATTTTGATCTTATACGAATTGAGAAAGCTGTTAAAATTAAATATGCAGCATCCATCCAAAAGCTCATTTTCACACACAACAAATTGAAATTCAAACAAGATTTTATTGATTACAGTTAAGCCAGACAATTGTTTCGTACAAGAAAAAGGTTGTAAAAAACGATTGGGGCAGTGTTGATATGCAAATTTTCATATCTTTACTTCAAGTTTAACACCAAACCAGAAGCCTATTTTGGATATATTTTGTGGGATAGATTAAATACATGTGGTATTGCTAACATATTTAATACAGAGTCAACGATAACTATTTGACTTACTACCCCACAAACCAAAGACAAACTCATTAACAATGTAATATGGAAACCCGAAATGTGGTACACAGTTTCTGAGGATCACCTATTTACACAATGCCGGCCAGGCGCTTGTTGATTATGTTCTGTTTTTTTTTGCATTTTCTAAACTAATAGTTATAAGTTATTTATCACAGAAGGTGCATATACATCTAAAAGACAGTTTTTCTATCTGACTTTGGTGCTTTTCATTAATAAATTACATTGTATATTTACTCGTTTGCAATGGGGAGCTTTCATGAGCCAGTTCTCTCGCTATACACCAGGTGGCAGCACCCGTTCCCGGTCCAAGTAGGTGATCATGGTTGGATAGAAGGGTGTAGGTATGTGTGTGTGTTCGTCGTGTAGATGTGTGGTGGTGTGTGGTGGGGGGGGTCTAGGTATGTGTGTGGTGGGGGTGTAGGTGTGTGGTGGGGCTCTAGGTGTGTGGTGAGGGTTTAGGGATGTGGTGGGGGTATAGGTGTGTGTGTGGTTGGGGTGTAGGTGTGTGGTGAGGGTCTAGGGGTGTGGTGGGGGTGTAGGTGTGTGTGGTGGAGGTGTGTGTGTAGTTGTGTGGTGGGGGTGTAGGTGTGGGGGTGTAGGTGTGTGGTGAGGGTTTAGGGATGTGGTGTGTGTGGAGGTGTAGGTGTGTGGTGGAGGTAGAGGTGTGTGGTGGGGGTTAGTTTTGTGGTGGGGGTGTAGGTGTGGGGGTGTAGGTGTGTGGTGAGGGTTTAGGGATGTGGTGTAGGTGTGTGGGGGGTGGGGTGGTTGTGTGTGTGGTGGGGGTGTGGTGTGTGGTGAGGGCTTAGTGGTGTGGTGGAGGTGTAGCTGTGTGGTAGGTGTGTGGTGGGGGTGTAGGTGTGTGGTGAGGGTGTAGGTGTGTGGTGAGGGTGTAGGTGTGTGTATTGTCGGGTGCAGTTGTGGGGTGCAGGTGTGTGGTGGGGGTGTAGGTGTGTGGTGGGGGTGTAGGTGTGTGGTGAGGGAGTAGGTGTGTGTGTCTTGGGGGTGTAGGTGTGTGGTGTGTGTGTGGTGGGGTGTATGTGTGTGTGGGGGTGTAGGTGTGTGGTGAAGGTGTAGGTGTGTGGTATCTGTTTGGTGGTGTAGGTGTGTGGTGGGGTGTGTAGGTGTGTGGTGACAGCTTATGTGTGTGGTGGAGGTGTAGGTGTGTGTGGTGGGGGTTGACGGTGTAGGTGGTTTGTGGTGGAGGTGTAGGGTTGTCTTGCAGAGTGGCACCTCACAATCTTTAGCATCCCTAATCCCCCACCACACACCTACACCCCCACCTACACCCCCACCACACACCTACACCCCACCACACACCTACACCACCACACACCTATACCCCCACCACATCCCTAAACCCTCACCACACACCTACAGCCCCACCATACACCTACATCCCACCACACACCTAAGCTGTGTGTGTGCTTCTATTCAACCAAAGCATTACAGAGACCGGCATGAGTCGCCATCTGGTGAGAGACTCGTGCAAACTGAAAGGTCCTCATTGAAAACCACTAGTTGCTGTTAGTAGGGACCTAGAAATCCACAGCGTTTGCCAGTCGCACGACGACGTCATCAATTTTCAGCAGGGGCACGTCAGTCACCATGTCAATAGTAAAATGTTCCTGTATTTACACCATTCTGGCCTTGATTAAAGTACTTTTGAATAGGAATATTTTCATGAATTGTATATCACTGGAAAGAACCTGAACTAATCTCACCAGAAATATACATTAAAATACCAAAATCAAAATATTTAGAGCATAGAAAGCTGTGACAATGTGGCAGGGGTCCCAGTTTATTATAATGGTGAATCCAGACTAAATTTAACAATTAAGCCGACATTAGAAATGCCATAACTTTCTCCCCTATTAAGGTATTTTCAAAATTACAACAGATTTGAGTTTTTGTTAGCAAGATCTTTTGAAAGAGCTTAAATTTATACTGTTTGTTGTGTCTTGAAATTTTAGCTGATCTGCCTTTTGATCCATTTGGCAAGCTTAGTGAAGTTAGTCATGACTAGGTACGTCAAATCCCACTTGGGGCGCTGCAGTATAGCTGTCTCCACTACTGCAGATGAACTCTGTGACCTGGTTTCTATATGGCTATATTCAGAGGCACTCTTTAAAACCCATTCACAAATCTTATGCAAATGACTTGCCATACAGAATGACATCAGAATTGACCAATCACAACCTTGTTTACATCTGGGACAGTTGCTAGTGCATTAGGGGATACCTCTCATGGTTTTACAAGCTGTTGAAGTCAACATCATAGAACAGATAAGTAAAATTCTAAAATCATTCTAGTAGTCTGACAATCCTTAATATTTATCTTTCATTATTTGAAGGGCGTTTCAAGCTCTTTCCAGTTGTGCCTTTTATTTTATTATTGAAGGGGTTTGACTTTTTTTGACACATACCTACATTATGATTTATTTCAGTTTTTTATGTATCGTACCTGAAGCTAAGATTAAAGATTCCATGTACGCGGTATGCGCATGCGGCAATAAATCAAAAAGCATGTAAATGAATTCAATAGTGCTGCTTCCATGCGTCCGAATGCGATTACTGCTGCGTTTGCTATAGAAAACAATAGTAACTTTGATCTTCCTTCACAAAAATTGGAGCAAAAAAACCCAAAAATATCATGGCCAGTGGTAGGTACCCCGGAATCCGCCGGGAGCGCCACTGTCGCCGGTGCTATAAAACTCGTACAACTTCTAGCGACTTTCTGAGCAGCCCAGTCATGTCAGAAAATGGCACCACATGTGCAACACATGCACACTGCATTGACTGCTACATCTGGGTTTGAAGCACAACAGACTGGGGCACAGATAGAGACCATTTTCAGTGCTGTGTGACATTTGAAAAGCATTTTACCAAGCCATTCAAGTCTTCAGATGCAGAAATCAGAGCTAAGACTGCCGGGAAAGTGCATGTTAACTATGATAAAGTGAAACTTTAGCATTTTATCTTCCTAAAACTGGTCTTACATTGACTCTAACTGGAATCGCAACTCTACAATTTGATGGCCAAAAGTTGGTGTTTTGACTGGATTCTGGAGTTGAGTGCCTTATGCGTGGCCCCCCCACGGCCCGCGGGAGGGTCGAGGGATGCGTCGGCTACATTAGTCGTTAAATCAACGGTGTTTTGTGGTGTTTGGTTGGGTTGTTGTTGGTTGGGTTGTTGTTGACTCATATTGTAGGTGGGAGTGATTGCATTATGGTTGCCATGGAAACCTAAATTTTCCGGTGATCTAATTTTTTTATATCAGTTTTGATAAGCTGGGGTGATTTGGTATACGAAGAAGAACCTTGGTGTGAAGTTTGATCAGGATAGGATCATTAATAAAGAAACTACAAGGAAATGTTATAATTAGTCTATTTAACAGCCCTAAATAAGGCACTTCTCTAGTGCATTCAATCAATCAATCAATAGTTCCATCCTCTAGTCGAGGGTTGGATGCAATGGTTCTCCACTTGTCCCGATGTTGTGCTGTTCTGATAGACTGAATAATTCAAGCCTGTCCACTGTGAAATATTTGTAAACCATGATGTTCTTGGTCTCCCTCTCCCTCTGCTGCCATTCACCTTCCCTTCCAACAATGTACGGTATATTGAACTCTGACGAATGATGTGGCCAAAATAAATAAGTTTCTTTGTCTGTATAGTGGCAAACAAGCTTTTCTTATTTTTAATTTTTCTGAGAACTTCTTTGTTGGTGATCTTCTTTGTCCATGATATTTTCATCATCCTTCGATAAGTCCACATCTCAAATGCTGCTAAACATTTGTACATTTTCTTAGAGATTGTCCATGTCTCTGCCCCTTACATTAGAGTAGACCACACATAACACTGAATAATACGCTTCCTTGTTTGTATTAATATCTTACTTGATGTTAAGAATCTATACATTTTGGAGAATGTTGTTCGGGCTATTGTTATCCTTCTTTTAATTTCTTCCTCACATCTCCCATCATTAGTGCATTAGCTAATACAAAAAATCTTAAATTCAACAAACTTCAAATGTACATATCTCATTCAATTTTTGGAATATCTTAAAAATTCAAAAAGCATATTGCTTTGATTCATTGGAGCTTCCAATGAAATTATAATTTGAATGTTTGGAATAATTTGAAAATTTTACTGTGGTCAGTGATAACATTAAGATTAACAGGATTGTCGCACAGCCACAGCCAGACACCACTTTGACTTTCAACATTGTTCCACTATCTTAAACTTAAACAGATTCTCAATTAGCAGGTCGGTTAGCAGCAATTAATACATGCATGATTCCGTCATAACGCTTGTATTGTAGTAACTTACGAGACACTGGCGTGGTGATTTGACGATAGTTTTGTGGTAACGCCATCTCGTTTAATATGTCAGCAGGACTGCAACTTGTGGAACCTCCAAGTAGAGTCGGTTAATTACGATTTTGACGTCCTGCTGAAAATAAACATGATTCAAACTTCAAATATCTGATGAAAATGATTTGTCACTAATTCAATATTTCCAATTGAGCAAAATAAGCACACACTCATGCAAAGTTATAACATAAAACGATAATCAAACGAACCTCTAAAAGTAAATACAAAGGGTCCTCCGTCGGATTTCAGATTCGAGCCGCCCCGAGATGGTGCACACTGCTTCTAATTCTGGACCAGCGCCACATGGCATCAAGGGAACACGTGTCTCACACGATATGAGCAGTGTGCAACCCACGCGCACACTGCATCAACCCCTGGACCAGCATTATGCCTGCGAGCCGGTTGGGGGCCACTAAGCAGTGTGCAAACCACGCGCCTGTGTGACTTCCTCGGAGTGTTAGTGTTTAAACTAATTATGTATGAGTTAACTATATTTTATTAGACCCCATGCTCACTGCCTTATGAAAAGGGTTGGTTTATTGCACAGCATAAATGCTTTCTGTCTTTTTTTAGTAATAAAAGCACATTTCCCATGTTGCAATTTTGACCCAACTAATGGCGGCAGTGGCGGCAGCATAGATAGTTTGAACAGTTGTTCAAATTTGTGAGTATCCATTTTTAGAAGATTATCTGAAGACTGATATAGCACCACAAGTGTGTTTTATGTATTTAGTTGAAAATCTTAAATTATCCAGTTATTATAATTGAAATGCTGTTTTTCTAGGATCTACATGAGTGACAAATTAGTGCAGACTGAAGATGTACAATCACGATTCATATTGCAAGTTGATCGGTAGTGTCTCCCGTAGTCTGAGACTGCTGCTGAACAACACGTTGACGTTGTCATTCACCCCAACTCTGCCTCTGGGTAGGGGTTAGATAAAAGATTGACCCCGTAATACAGTAGCCTGACTATGGCTAGAGTCTGACTCAGAGGTAAACCTTTGATCTAGGTAGGGGTGATACTAAGATAGGTAGATAATCGGACGACAATCGATGAATCGGCTATGTTTTATTAATATTTAATATTATGATTTATGGTCGGATTCTGAATAAAGGAACTTCCTGTATCATAGTGTATGGCTACCACCTGAGACCCACACACTCATTATCCTACATCGTACATGTTGACAGCGGTAATTATGAAGCTCTCACAGGCTAAGTATCACTCATTTAAGGCAGTGCCATTGCCACATTGTGCCCAGTTAGGTAGATCTATCAGCTAAAATTTCAAAACACAACAAACAGTATAAATTTGTCGACAGATCTTGCTGAGACAAACTCAAATCTAAAAATATTTTAATAGGGGAGAAAGTTATGGCATTTCTAATGTCAGCTTAATTCTTCAATTTAGTCTGGATTCACTATTATAATAAACTATGACTATTGCCACATTGTTACAGCTTTGTATTTTGATTTTGGTATTTTGATGTGTATTTTTGGTGAGATTAGGTTATGTTCTTTCCACTAGAAATTTTATATCGCTGGAAATTCCAGTGAAATTAAATTTATGAAAATATTCCAATGCAAAAGTACTTTAATCATGGCCGGAATCGTGAAAATGCAGGAACATTTTACTATTGACATGGTGACCGACGCGCCGCTATTGGAATCTGACATAACTAGCCCAGTGTGAATCAGCGTTGTGTATATATATATCTTCACTCAAGTAACTCATCAAACTAAACATGGCAATTGCATTACCCAATTATCCTGCATTCGAGGAAAAAGAAGGCCCTTCCTTATCTCCTGAGTGGGAAGACTGGATAGAGGGACTAGACTATGCTAGCAGCAATGACAATTACGCAAAATAAAGAGAAGTTTGTCAAGCTGTACCACTATTTAGGCTCTACCAGAAAGGTTCTGAAGAAATTAGAACTGAATGGAATTGTCGATTAGGATTACACTGTTGCTAAGGAGGCTCTCAGGAAACATTATAGTCCTAAAAGAAACTCGATATATCTCCTGAATCAGCTATACCACTTGAGGCGGAACACAGGAGAATTTATGGACAACTTCTACATGAGAGTGAAAGAGAAGATTAAGGCAATAAATCTACAGGAAATGACTCCAGTGCAAATTGAAGAGCTGCTTAGGCTGGCACAACTCATCAATTCAACAGATGATACCGTACTTAGGACTAAAGCGCTCAGTTGCTGATCTTTTTCTTTTTTAATTTTTTTTATTGAGGCTGTATTTATACTGTCCATAGCATATAAGCCCGGGTACCCAGGCTTGTTTTCAATGCTGGCCAGTTGTAGTGTTGGTGTTATCTTACCACACAGTGGCTGCTGATAAGGTATTTGATTGCCAGCATTTCAGTAGCAGATAGATAATTGGTTGGTATGGTTAATAGCCTATGTTAGTTTTTTTTAAATGTTCTTGGCATATATGTATTTATTTTGTCTACTCTTATTACTAGACTAGCCTACTCCTATTTACATATCATAGGCTTGTACGTAGTTGTGTGGTGTGTTATCTGGCTACTTTTGGCATGGTTACCTTCCATTGGGCGTCCCGCTAGTGGGCCGTGACATATCACATGCCCCTTTGCAGTGCAGCTTAGTGGGGGTTTCCTAGCCTTATTTTGCACAGATATTTTTTGTAAGTTTTTAGGTCAGGAATTTGTCGTTCTTTTACCGTTTGGGCATTCCACACCTTGGCAGCCATTTCCAGCGTGCTTCTCTCATGAGCTTTTATTTGGCTTCTGGTCTGCTTTAGTAGTGGCGCATTATTTGCTCTAGTAGCCCTTTGTGGTTTTGTTAGAAGTTTAATGTTTTGACTATAGCTATATGCTAATGTTTTCAAATGAATTGTTCTCCTATTTTCTAGTAATTTCACTTTGGTTCTTTTGTGTATGTCATAGGTGGGGTGCAGCTTGTCTACTCTTAGACAATTTTAAACTGAAGAATTTCCTCGAAAATGCACGTGCACATGATATGGCTAACCGTCAGTCTAGTGAGATATGGGGAACATCGGACTCGCTTGTTGTTAAGAAATCCTACTCTCAGAAGTCATGGAAGAAATTTCAGGATTACAACAAGAAGATGCCAGGGAAATCCTCGTGTCCGTATTGTGGGGAAACTCACATCAGCGTTCAACGGCTAAGAATGCGTTATGTCATCTCTGGCCAGATGTCAAAGGGCATTTTTCGAAAGTCTGTCGGGAAAAAGGATGTCAATGAAGTTGCTGGTTGGATGCCTAGCAAAGCTCTCTATACTGACTCCCCCCACTCTCAACAGGAATTTTTCCTAGGGGCAGTTGATTCTCAGCATGAAGTAGTCACCAAGAAGGTTGTGCATGTTAGTGTCAATGATGTCACTGTTCCTCTACGCATTGACACTGGTGCATCTGTTTGAAAAACATTTTTCAGGCCATAAACTCAAGACTACAAATTGTGTCTTCCGAGGTGCCAAGCAGCGTGAGTTTAGCACTCAAGAGTACTTTCGCGCTAACATACAATATCAGGATCATACTCACGCCGAGGACATTGATGTTGTTGAGAACGCCTCTAATCTTCTTAGCTGCAAGGCTTCGACAGCCCTCGGTCTCGTGAAGTCGGTTTACCTGCTCGGTATACTCGGGGGAGTTCCCTTCTCTTTTTAATGGGCTGGGGAAAATGGCGCATCAGTACGACATCAAACTCAAGAGACAATGCTGGACCATATGCGGTTCACACTCCTCGTCAATTGCCTCACCCCATCTAGCTCAAGTTCAAAGCGGAACTAAAGTGACTGCAAGATCCCGACATATCGCCAGTCACTAAACCTACTGCGTGGTGTGCGCCGATAGTAGTTGTCCTGAAGCCAAAGGGGACAGATATCAGACTCTGCGTGGACTTACCTAAACTCCCAGGAACAGTCTGCCTCATGGATGACTTTGTCGTTGCAGGTCGGGATGAGGTTGAACATGACCAGCGACTCAAGTCAACTCTAAGCAGACTCGCCAATGCTGGAGTGACTCTCAACAAATGTGTGTTCAGGAAATCGTCCATCAGCTTCCTTGGTCAGATTTTATCCGGAGAGGACATCAGAGCCGACCCCAGTAAGGTGTCCGCTATCACGGAAATGGAAACTTCCAGTAATATTACAGAAATTTGTTGGTTCCTCGGGATGGTGAGTCCACTTGGGAAGTTCACTCCCTACATTACATCTCATTCCCAACCGCTACGTGAGCTTTTGAGTATCAAGAGCGAATGGCTCGGGGGACCATCGCAAGAGGAAGCATTCAGAAAAATCAAGGACTTACTCCGCAAGACTCCAGTTCTTGCTCTGTATGATCCTAAAGCTCCAACCAAAATCTCAGCAGACGTGTCATTGTTTGGTCTTGGGGCAGTACTCCTGCAACAGAAAGGCTCCGAGTGGAATCCTGTTGCATATGAAAAAGATGCTCTGGCGATCACCTGGTCCTGGGAGAAGTTTCGCAACTATTTGATCGGCACTAGATTCCTCGTTGAGACGGATCACAAACCACTCGTTCCACTCTTAGGAGCTCGGGATTTGGACCAACTCCTTCTTCAGGTCCAAAGGTTCGGGATGAGGTTGATGTGCTTTGACTATGACATCGCCCACGTTCCAGGAAAGGAGCTGTACACAGCCGACACTCACGCGCTCTGGGAAGTGACCCGTGTCATGCTGATATAGCTTTCCAAGAGCAGGCCTTTGTGAACTTCTTCCAACAATCACTCCCTGCGTCTGATCAATGACTCAATCATATCAGAAATCATCAGTGAGAGGATGATGTCTGTCATGAAATTTGGATGTATGTGCAAGAAGTATGGCATGACAACTCTGGTTAAATGCATTGCGAAGAAGTATGTGTCATACAAGTCAGACTTGACTATCGTAGATGACATGCTACTAATGGGCACAGGCATAATTATACCCTCCAGTTTGCATCATGACATACTCGGTAAATTGCAGGAAGGTCATCAGGGCATCACCAAATATCGTCAGTTTGCTTGTGACTCAGTTTGGTGGCCAGGACTCAACTCTGATATCGAGGAACTAATAAGTGGCTGTCATCACTGTAGGAAGAGGAGTGCAACACACTACAAGCCGCTTATTCCATCAGTGCTGCCAGGACATCCGCGATCAAAAGTGGCCACAGATCTCTTCCAACTTGGGAAGGTTCACTATATTGTGGTAGTAGACTTAGTATTTTGTTGTTGTTGTTGTTGTAAATATGTTTATTCTGCTGAATAATTCTTTTGTCAGTGCCGAAGCACTGGTCTTCCAGCCATTTTTCAATTCAGGGTTATTTACAAAAAAGGTATATAGAATAAGGTGTACAATACCTGTTGAATAGACAATTTGCACCATGTAACACAATGAAATTCTGAAACCCAAAAGTTCCATAACAATATGGTACAGTAGTGTCATATAACCAGATCAATATTAGTCAGATCAATGTGAGTATTTACATAGTATTTAGAATGTAAGCAGAAGTTATCTTCTGTATTCAGTTGGTAAACTTGTAGTAAGTTTTAATGTTCAGTTGCATTTAGGCAAGCGGTATATAAATGTTGGTTTGTTAGGAAAATTCTAGTGTAACTCTGATGTAGCTAGTTATGTGAGTTTATGAATTATGTTTTTGGGGTGGGGTTGTTAATAATACACTGGACCATCTGTGACCAGTGAAGCAGTGGGACCAATCCCAGTGCATTTAGGTCTTAAATTTTACATTTTTACCTGGACTGTCTCTGTCATCGTATATGGTTGACTGGAGATAACAGAGGAACAGCAACAAATTTTAAAAAGTGGGGGCTGGGGGGGGGGGGGGGGAGAAACCGAGGCTGAGGGTTTGGTGGTCTGCCACTTACGGTATGGTGACGCCATGGAACATACTTTACTGCAACTGCATAAGGGCCTGCCCAATCCGATGTACTCTTAGTGAGTTTTTAAATTCTAGGTAAGAGGATGCTGCCCTGGTTCTGGTTGGTAGGTTGTTCCACATCATGCTGCCTTTGTAAATTGGTGCTTTAATTAGTTTGTTTGTGGAAGGCTTGGGGACTTTGAGTAGAGTGGAATCAGCCCGTCTAGTATTCCTTTTTGTGTTTTCTATATATTGGGTATCTCTGGCTCTTCTGTACATAAGTGATAGGAGATGTGAATCTCTTCTAACCATTAGGTAATCTAGGTTTGCTTTGTCATGCATTTCCTGTACACTTAGTGTTTTGCCCCAATAAATTGTTCTTAACGCCCGGTTTTGGATCCTTTGTAGCTTAGTCAGTTGCTGCTTTGTGAGCAATCCATAAATTATATCATTATAGTCTATTATTGGTAGAACTGTTGATTTATACAGCAGTAGGGCAGTGTTTTCGCTTATGAAGCTCTGCATCTTCCTGATTGTAGTCATTTTTAGTGCCAATGATTGAGTTAGTCTAGCCAGCTGTTGATTCCCATTTAAGGTAGAATCAATCACTGTTCCTAAGTACCTGTATGCACTTGCCTCCTTAATTTGATTTCCGCCAATATGCAGTGTTATGGGTTGTGCCCTTGCCTTCCTTGCTTTGGTGCCATAAATGACAAACTCAGTTTTATTGGTGTTAAGGGATAGTTTGTTTTCACTACACCATAGGTTAACCCTGGTCAGCACTGTCCGAACCTGATCGGTTGCTATTTGGAAATCTTTATTGTGTACTGTGAGTGCTGCATCGTCTGCAAATAATGTGAATGTTGCATCCTCTGATACTTGGGGTAACTCATTTATAAAGATTAAAAACAGAAGGGGGCCCAGGGTTGAACCCTGCGGAACTCCAGTTTTAATAGTCCTGATGGTTGACACAGTGTCATTAAGTTTTGTGCATTGTTTCCTATTAGTTAAGTAGTTGGCCATGAATGTACAGGTTTTCTTCCCCAATCCTGCTTTCTGGATTTTCTGCAATAGTATTCTATGGTCAATTGTATCGAAAGCTTTTTTGAAGTCAAGGTATACTGCAATTGTAAGTTCACCTTTGCAAAGTTATGTCAAGTTTTTGTTGACACATTTGACATTTTAATATTTAGAACAAGAATTACTTCCAGCTAATCAATGGTGATGTAAACATCAGCCTGTAAAGTGACTGAAATTGTATGTTCCTTAGCTCAAAATGCTTAATTATGGAGAGTTGTGTCTTAAACATATTCATTATATTATTATATTGCATGGTTCCGTCCATGTTTGTGCCAAATTGTTATGTATTTCCATTAATTTTGAATAAAATGGCAGTTTTGCCCTACGCTTATCGGCAAACTCAATGGCTGTATGCCTTTGCTTTGCTCCCAATGCCGTTTTCAGCGCATGCACACTCGGAACCGTGATCTCGTCTATTCTGCTGTGAAGCGGGGGGGGGGGGGTCTCCTGTAGTCTTTTCGTGGACGACTTTGTCTTATATTACAGTGGTGCTAACATGAATGTCATAAGACAGCTACAATTAAGCATAAATGGAATCCATGGATGGTCAGTTCTGAACGGATTCAAATTTGCCAAGACCAAAACAGGCTGCATGCACTTCTGCCTGCTGCGTAGAATGCATGCAGAACCGGAGCTGACCCTTGATGGGGATCCCATTAAAGTCGTTGAGGAAACCAAATTTTTGGGCCTCATTTTCTATGCAAAACTATCTTTCGTGCCACATATAAAGTACCTATTCAGCAGAGATACAGCAGCGGCTAAGGACCACTTGGAACCACACTATTCCGGTATGCGGGTAATGCAGTACCTCGGATACCTTAGGCGCTAATATACCTCAGGGAGTCTGATGCCCCTGCCTTGCAAAGTTGTAAACCACTGCCTTGTGGTACAAGTCAGTGAAATCGTATATTGGGCTGCTAGACACGGTCCACCACCAGGGGCTGCGCCTGGCCCATGGGGCCTTTTGCACCTCACCAGTTCAGAGCCTCTATGTCGAAGCCAACGAACCATCACTTAACAACAGGAGAATCAAACTGGCCATGCAATATGTAGTCAAGATAAAAACTAATGCATTGAATCCTGCACACAACTGTCTATTCGAGCAACATGACAAATCCAGGTATGAAGCCAGGCCAAATTACATCTGGCCACTGAGGCTCCGAATGAAACCTCATTTGAAGGCCTTAGGCATGGATTTGGATGTGTTGGAGGATGCCAAAGTCCCAGAACGTCCCCTGTGGTCGTTGAGGATGTCCTCGGTTATCCTCCGACTCACGGAACTGAGGAAGTCTGGGACACATCCACTTGAGGACCAAGGACTGCATGCAGAGATTCAAGGCCAGTTTGCAGACCACCTCTCCATATACACTGATGGTTCGAAAGACCAAAGCCAGGTAGCTGCTGCGTTGGAGTGTATCGAGGTATCCAACCACACTAACTATGTTATATACAGTGATTCGTTCTCCTGCCTCCTGGCTGTTGCTGGACTGAAAACGAATCACCCTATTCTAGCAACGGTCATTTATAAAATGAACCAACTGCAACGGATGGGTATGACATCCACCTGTGCTGGGTGCCTGGCCATGCCAGCATACAAGGAAACGAACGAGCTGATCGGGCTGTGAAGAAGGCCCTCATTCTGATCTGAAACCACTAATATCCACCCACATAAAATCCAAATGGCAACATGAGTGGGATGAAAAGATTAATAAACTTAAAGAAATTGAACCATCTCTGGGAAAACCACCACAGACTAATGCGGGAGGTCGGCGGGACCAAGTGGTCCTTAGCCGCTGCCGTATTGGCCACTTGTGGCTAACACATGCTTTTCTGCTCAAGGGGGAGCCTCCCCTTGAATGTATTGGGTGTCAGTCTCCGCTGACACTCAAACACATTTTAGTAAAGTTGTGTCAATTTTTTTGGCCCTGCGCCCATAATTTTACACTGCAAGCAGTGTGCATGACCTTTTTACTAAAGTAAAACAAGAAAACATTTGAGCCTTTTTGAGGGCAGCTGGACTGTACCACCTCATATAGTTTACTAAATAAATTCTATCAATTATTAATACAACTTTTCTTTTTCTATGGGGATTTGTTTCCCTTGGCCACAAATATATGATTGTGAGCTTTTTAATTTAATGAGTGTCTATTGGCGCATAATTGATTGTCTGCTTTTACATGTAAAAGGCTGATATGACCTTAGATGTCGCTAGGACATAAAACAACATGTAAAAGCGATGGTTTGAACAGAAAACAAACATTTCTCGCCGTGAATATGGCCTATGCTGCCGACACTGCGTAAAGCAACCACCAATCAATCTTTTAATGCTATTGAGATTGATTAAATATTCAGTGCTACTTTGTCTTTAGCATGCGGTCTCTTGTGTCTGGTTTGTTTTAATTGTTTAGGAAAAAGCTTACACTATCAGGTATTCTCTATGTCGGCGTGAACCAGACGGGATGGCCGAATGAGTTAGAGCGTCTGTCTCCCGTGCTGGTAGATCGTGGGGTCGTGGGTTCGAGTCCCGGTCGAGTCAAACCAATGACTTTAAAATTGATACTTGTCGCTTCCTAGCCAGGCGCTCGGCATTATTAGGATATGGCAAGGACTGGTGTGCTCAGTGACAGGATAATGTGACTGAGTGGGATACCAGGTCATGGTGCCGGCGGCCTGGTTTCCCAGTGGGACAGCACTATAAAGTCGCCAGGAGTGCGCACTGTCACAAGTCGGTACCCGTCCTGATATGACCTTAGATGTTGCTAGGACGTAAAACAACAACAAACAAACAAACTATGTCGGCGTGATGTCACAGCCCAGCCAAACTACTCGCGAACGGTAAAACAACGCAGTAATTTGTGCTGCAGCAATGCTATGTCTATGCAGAGCACATATTTTTGCGAAATAAATTTAAAACCTTTCATTTGGTCGATTAAAAATTTCTTAATAATAATAATATATTTATTTCCACATGATCAATGTACACACAAGTTGTTATTTATATCAGTAATTTTTTTCACATGAAAAAGGAGAAAGCAGAAGTACAATACTTATGAGGTGCTTTCCCCATTTAAAAATAACACACATACATTGCTTATACCATAGAAATAATAAATAGAAGAAAAAAAAGTTGAAAGCATATCAACATTACCCTCAATACTGTAAATTACATCTCAATATTTATGTACTAGACTACTATGTGTTTTCCCTCTAATAAAGCTTAAATATTTATTTTGTTTAATGCGCAATTGAAGAGGAATATCTGACGTATTTAATTTAACCTAAGAGCAATTTTCTCTGAAAGGATTAAAAACAGAGATAATATTGAAAGTTGGGATATCCTGAGTGTCAGTGCCAGTGATAGCCGTACCGGATCAGGGCCTCAAAAACTATTTTTGCAAAATAAATTCAAGAACTTCCAATTGGCAGATAAAAAAGAAATGCTGAATGTGAAATTGTAGAGAAAGATCTGAACTATTTAATAGAAATAAGTGAAATTTGCTTTCAAAGCACCACAAGACACAAATTACTGTGCTAGCTACGGTAGTTTTAATGTCTCTATGACAATGGCATTTGTTTTACCCTTCGCGTGTTGTGAGCGCAAAAAGTGCCCAGATGTCCGACATCGAGAATGTGGCAAAGATGTTGAAGAAGTGAAAATATGAAAAATAAACCTTTTGGGTTGTAAAGTAGACTCAAATTTCCATATATTTAACATTGCAATATATTGACATCCAACAACACTGTTGTCAGTTAAAAGCTGATTTAATTTCCTTTTTAATGTATGCAAAACTAAGCATAACTCTTTTGCGGGGAGTGGCCTTCTTTGAATATAAAACTGACAACACAGCAGCTTTCTGCTCAAAGTGGCTTCAACTTCAAGTGAGCGAGCGACAGTCGTGAGTGTCACTGTCAACAGTGTTGCCATGGATGTGAGCGAAAGTGAGATCATTCTCTCCATGCCTTTTAGTATGAGTAATTTATATAGTATTAAAGTTGTTGTCTGCTCTTGTGTCCGCATCAGGATCAGGTTTTGCAACCACATCAACACAGCTCATTAGAAATAGAATTAAAATAATCAAATATGGTATTTTGACCAAATTTGTCATTGTCAGAAATTTCTTTTTTTCTTTAATTTTTAAGGTGAATTAAAAAAAGATACATCTTTCTGCCTTAAAAACTTGTGAGTTGGTTCTTTAGGTATAAATAAATCAAATTTTAAGATATTGTCAATGCCATTTGTTAATTAATGTTTGTTATGAGTGGATGAAAATGGTTAATTTCATATCAGTTGATGCTGCTACAGTGCCTTCACAGGTCATATCTCCAAAAGTAAATAAGAAATCAGAATAATTTAATGTGTGCTCTGTATTAAAAGGTTCTATTTAATTATAGGTACTCCAAACATAGGACTGGTTGCTGATGCTGACTGGCCGTTGGGAAAAATAGGAGTCTTGCTCTCAGCACTATACCCCTCTTTGAACATTGTCTGCTACGGGTGAGTGCATCAGAGCTAAAAAAAAGTAAGTACTTTCACAGTAAAGGAGAGATCACTAGCTTTAGTTTTGTATCCATTATGACCGACTTTGAGCGGGACAAATAAAAAAAAATTGAGGTTTTAAAACTTTGGAACGATTGTAAAACATGATTTTACTAAATATTTGTTATGAAAAATATAATATTACATCGAAAGATTCTTTCTCTAAAAATCTGTGTGTATTGTTAACCACCATTTAGCACTCACTCTCAGCAGTTTTGACTTAACCATAGAATGGGTATGCTAATTAGAGCAATCAAATCTTTTAGATTTGTACAGGTGGATATAGCTTGACAACAATGTAATCAAATTATAGATATTTGCATTCTGATCATTTTGATATAAAAATAAAGTCAATATCTCAAATAGAACCAGAGATATTAATTTTCTAAAGATTTTATCAAGGACGGGTCAGTGAAAATCACACAATTTGCCATGTTTGGTGTCAAATTGCTCAACAAATATTTATTTAGAACTGACAAAAATTGAGATTAGGATTTGTATGAGAAATAATAAGTTAAAAGAATACTGGTGTGATTAAAATGCCATTTTCCTTCAGCAGGCAGCCACAAACATCAGGATTTAAGCATTTGCAGAATCATGAAAAATGTGTGTAAAATTAAGGGCAAAAACTAAATCCATAACTCGGGCACTAATAGACCAATTTTCCATTATTATATGTGCTCTATAATCCATTATGGGAATATAAACAAGGACACTACCGATCTTCAGTTCCCTATGTAATAGTTAGCACTTATCCTATCTAGCTGACCCTGTTATTATGACATAGACCACGGTGGCGCCCCCTGTGAGCGGCCCTGTGCACTGTATGCCAGCTGCGCCTGGCCTTAACGCATTCAATCTTAACGCATTCAATTTTAACTTTAGGTGGGCATTTAATATATCTCCGCCAGAGAATATATATCTTCTTCTCAACCACATCAGTCTTATCTTTGTTCTGTTTATTGGGGCCAACTGTTTATATATATATATATGTAGTCAGGATGATAAGAGCTTTCTAACTGACCCATTTGCAAATTAACTTTGTGAAAAGACAAATTCAGTTTGGAGTACCTATTAATTAACATTAAAACTCACAATGAGTGATTTTGACTGCCGCTAGCTACCTATGGGACCTTAAAGGTAATTGACTTCTTACTGTTGCATGGCTTTGTTTGTAGAGTACGTGGCATGCTGCACCATGTCGTCGGACACGACGGTATACTTTGTCCGACAGCAGGAATCATGTGGCCAGCTCCTCGAGAAGACTTTCACGGTATGTGGTTTTAATTTTGATAGAAAACAATTCACCTAATTGTATTTGGAACTGTGTATATTATGTCAATTTTTAATATATATTTTTAGTCTTAGTGATTTCTTCGTAAAAACAGCATACAGAAACCTGGTGACATAAGGTCCTAAATAGTGTAGTGGTCTGCACTGACCTCGCGCGGACATCCGGGTACTTAGGGCATTGTGCCCTAGCAACTATTCGAGCCGGTTAAAACAATGGCACTTACAGCATTGAAGCAAATGTAAATAAAACAAAAAGCACAAATATATTCACTGCTACGATCTAATTCGGTTATTTAGAACCATGAATATTAACTCAGGGGTTGAAATAATGTTATTTATGAGCATAACTTACTCAATAAGTGGAATTCGGCTCAAATTAAACCCAAAAATGGCCAAATCTGAGCAATATGAACGCCACCGCCGCATCGGCGTTATTGCGAATGTAAATAAAACAAAAAGCACAAATATATTCAATGCTACGATCTAATTCTGTTATTTAGAACCATGAATATTCACTCGGGGGTTGAAATAATGTTCTTTATAACTTATTCAATAAGTGAAATTCAGCTTTATTGTGAATGTAAATAAAACAGCCACTGCTCTCATCAAGGTTTGTTTTCACCAGGTCAACCGGAAGTGACGTCAACGCGCGCCCTCTTTATTTCCGCGATTTTTGCCGGATACCACTTTCATCCCTGATTTTTAAGTCATTAGTTTGACTCGGCCAGAGTTTGAACCTATGTGTTTGAATCCCATTACCTACCAAAATAGGAGGCAGGCACTCAACTCAATTGGCCATCCCGTCTTGCCCTAAACTAAGACTAAAGAGTTGTAGTGGGTCTGTTCAACACATCGCTTCAGTTTAGTTTTAAACGATGGTGATTACGAATAATATGTGTACCCAAACAGGAGAGTTTTCTTATCTCAGATCCGTATTACTACTAGAAATTAGCTGTTTCTGATCTCATATATGGGTCATTCTCAGAAACTGTGTACCACCTTTGCGACATGGAAATTAAAGTGGAAACATTCCAAATAATTGCAAAATCCATATTCATATGAAGGTTTATAGGTTTTGCATATATATATATATCTCAGAGTTGAAATTCTTTTTTCACTCTTTGATTTTGATCTTATGGATCGATGTTACACAGTTAATCTTTAAAAGCTTTCTTAATTTGTATAACATCATTCTAGCAAACATCCACAATATCATTTTAACACACAACAAATTCAAACAAGATTTGATTGATTACAGTTAAGCCAAAAGAATTATTTCTTTCTAGAAAAAAGTTGAATAAACCAATTTTGGTAGATGTATTGTTTTGATATGCACATTTTCATATTTTCACTTTAACAGAAAATCCTATATGCATATTTCAGATACATTTTGCGGGATAGATTAAATACATATATTATTGCTAACATAAATTGATACGCAGAGTCAACAATAACTATTTGACTTACTATCCCACAAAACGACCTGATATGACCTTTAAACAGGTTGCGAGTCCCCAACAATCAATCAATGTTATTCCTAGGAAGCGTCACATGGAGGAAACTGTGCCTGGACAGAAGAGGAGGAGTGCTTAAAGATCACAGAGCGACAGCGGAAGAGTGTATTCATATTTGACAAGTTTGAAGGTGCTGCTTTTGAGAACATAATCCGAACTGGAAACAGGTAGGGCTTATTGTGTGATGTATTGAATCAGTATAGTTGTCACTGACAATTCATTCAGGGTCCACACCATTCATCTGAGAAATGTCAAAGAAAATTGATTTTCGCAACATGGCTGAAGAGTGTGTGCTGAAGAGTGTGTATCACATCTGTCTCACAGTGTGCTGCACATGTATGTGGCACATCTGTCTCACAGTGTGCTGCACATGTACATGTCACAGCTGTCTCACAGTGTGCTGCACATGTAGGTGGCACATCTGTATCACAGTGTGCTGCACATGTAGGTGTCACACCTGTCCCACAGTGTGCTGCACATGTATGTGTCACAGCTGTCTCACAGTGTGCTGCACATGTATGTGTCACAGCTGTCTCACAGTGTGCTGCACATGTAGGTGTCACATCTGTATCACAGTGTGCTGCACATGTACATGTCACAGCTGTCTCACAGTGTGCTGCACATGTACATGTCACAGCTGTCTCACAGTGTGCTGCACATGTAGGTGGCACATCTGTATCACAGTGTGCTGCACATGTAGGTGTCACACCTGTCCCACAGTGTGCTGCACATGTATGTGTCACAGCTGTCTCACAGTGTGCTGCACATGTACATGTCACAGCTGTCTCACAGTGTGCTGCACATGTAGGTGGCACATCTGTATCACAGTGTGCTGCACATGTAGGTGTCACACCTGTCCCACAGTGTGCTGCACATGTATGTGTCACAGCTGTCTCACAGTGTGCTGCACATGTACATGTCACAGCTGTCTCACAGTGTGCTGCACATGTAGGTGGCACAGCTGTCTCACAGTGTGCTGCACATGTAGGTGGCACATCTGTCTCACAGTGTGCTGCACATGTACATGTCACAGCTGTCTCACAGTGTGCTGCACATGTAGGTGGCACATCTGTATCACAGTGTGCTGCACATGTAGGTGGCACATCTGTCTCACAGTGTGCTGCACATGTAGGTGGCACAGCTGTCTCACAGTGTGCTGCACATGTAGGTGGCACAGCTGTCTCACAGTGTGCTGCACATGTAGGTGGCACAACTGTCTCACAGTGTGCTGCACATGTAGGTGTCACACCTGTCTCACAGTGTGCTGCACATGTAGGTGTCACACCTGTATCACAGTGTGCTGCACATGTAGGTGGGACAGCTGTCTCACAGTGTGCTGCACATGTAGGTGTCACACCTGTCTCACAGTGTGCTGCACATGTATGTGTCACAGCTGTCTCACAGTGTGCTGCACATGTAGGTGGCACAGCTGTCTCACAGTGTGCTGCACATGTAGGTGTCACACCTGTCTCACAGTGTGCTGCACATGTATGTGTCACAGCTGTCTCACAGTGTGCTGCACATGTAGGTGTCACATCTGTCTCACAGTGTGCTGCACATGTAGGTGGCACATCTGTCTCACAGTGTGCTGCACATGTAGGTGGGACAGCTGTCTCACAGTGTGCTGCACATGTAGGTGGCACATCTGTCTCACAGTGTGCTGCACATGTAGGTGGCACAGCTGTCTCACAGTGTGCTGCACATGTACATGTCACAGCTGTCTCACAGTGTGCTGCATATGTAGGTGGCACACCTGTATCACAGTGTGCTGCACATGTAGGTGGCACAACTGTCTCACAGTGTGCTGCACATGTATGTGGGACAGCTGTCTCACAGTGTGCTGCACATGTAGGTGGCACAGCTGTCTCATTTAGGTCAAAATTGACGTACATTAGAAAATCAAGGTATGTTAAAAGAATTGTATTTTTAATATAGCAATATATATATAACAAGTCGCTAGGTATGCAGTATTGCAGTACCTCGGATACCTTAGGTGCTAAAATACCTCAGGGAGTTTGATGCCTGTGCCTTGTAAAGTTGTAAACCACTGCCTTGTGGTTCAGCTTCTTGATAGAACCAAAGGCTAAGGGAGCAAACCATAACAGAAAACCATGTCACTGTGGCAGCATTAAGGACGGTGATGAATGGAACCCCCAACATCTCCCGACCAGCCACTGCGGGGACAAATAGTTTGCGCCTGTATTGACGTGTTCTTGCAGGTGTGAGACCTATATTTGCACCCCGAGAGTGCCGCTAGTAACTTGCAAAAGCCAGCTGCCCTTCAACACTTTGCAAGCAGCTTTTATGAAATGTACAACCGCGCGAAATCAGCAGCGGTTAAGTAACGAAAGAAGTCTTTGTCACATTGTGACTGACATCATGATGATGATATAACAAGTTCAGAGCTGCCAACCATAACGATTTCTGCAGAATCATTATGATGTTCTGCCTTTCACTATGCCATTATGGCCGAATGAGTTAGAGCGTCCGTCTCCCATGCTGGTAGATCATGGGGTCGTGGGTTCGAACCCTGGTCGAGTCAAACCAATGACTTAAAAATTGATAATTGTTGCTTCCTAGCCAGGCGTTCGGCATTATTAGGACAGGGCAAGGACTGGTGTGCTCAGTTTCAGGATAATGTGACTGAGTGGGATACCAGGTCATGGTGCCGGTGGCCTGGTTTCCCAGTGGGACAGCACTATAAAGTCACCATGAGTGCGCACTGTCACAAGTCTGTGCCCCGCCTGATATGACCTTAGATGTTGCTAGGGCGTAAAACAACAACAAACAAACAAATGCCCGTAGTCTGAAACATTACGGAAAATCCATCTTTTTCCACACTTATATATCACATATATATATGTATAAATACAATACTGGAGAGAATGCAGACACCTCCATTTCAGGTTATGCTAGCGCAGCTATCTGTGCATTAATATCAAATATCTTTTGCCTAACACATAGCTTATGAACAAGAGATAGGTATGTCAGATTCCACTAGGGGCGCGTCGGAAACAGTGTCATTGGTAAAATGTTCATGCATTTTCACCATTCCGGCCTTGATTAATCACTTTCGCATAGGAATATTTTCCTGAATTTTATATCACTGGAAAGAACTAATCTCACCGAATATATACATTAAAATACCAACATAAAAATACTTAGAGTCTAGAAAGCTGTGGCAACGGTCACAGTTTATTATAATGGGGAAGCAGGACTAAATTGAACAATTAAGCCAACATTAGAAATGCCATAACTTTCTCCCCTATTAAGATACTTTCAAAATTACAACAGATTTGAGTTTGTCTCAGACTCAGCAAGATCTGTTGAAAGAGCTTAAATTTATACGGTTTGTTGTGTTTTGAAATTTTAGCTGAGCTACATACCTCTCACAACTTGGTAGTGTTTATTTAAAAACTTGTTATGGAAATTTGTCTTCTAAGAACCCCATCAAAATGTAAACCAAAAACGTGACATTTCTGACTGGTAATATTGAATGGCCAATTCTTACTTCATCTTCCGAATACCGGAAGTTAAGTATCCGGGGAGAGGTCAAGCTCGCGCAGACCCGGATGTAGCACTCTCCCCTGATCCTTACCTTCGTATTCGTAGATTGGTAAGAATCTTAGTAATACCACAACTTACAAGTAAGTCTAGTATATCTAAAATATTTCTAGTCATTAAGGACTGATAATGGAGTCATCGTGGGTGCAGGAGGTATATAAAAGAACTTAGTCATCTATACTTAAAAAATAGTGCAAGATATTTCTTATAAAATGTTAGTGACCTAAATATGCTGTAACGTTCGCCCCCCGTCGTGCCCGTCACGGTGACGAACGTTTAAAGGCGCACACAACAGCATGAATAAATCAAATCACCAGGTTTTCTTTTAGTTTCAATGACTTTATACATTGCAATAACAATCCAATGGATATTTTGAAAATAGCTTGCATTGACTCTTGAAATAATGCAATTTAAAAAAAAAGAAGTTTGTTCGTGTCCGTTTTGTGACAGACGTTATTTCAAACAGTGAATTAAAGAA
The DNA here is from genome assembly GCA_030323885.1 of Branchipolynoe longqiensis. Classification (NCBI taxonomy): domain Eukaryota; kingdom Metazoa; phylum Annelida; class Polychaeta; order Phyllodocida; family Polynoidae; genus Branchipolynoe; species Branchipolynoe longqiensis. Next base: position 76,712,991 of record CM059199.1, on the reverse strand, counting down.
ATATGGTGAATCCTAATCTACTTAAAAAAAAATATGTGTGTGTAATATATATGTGTGTGTATGATATAATGGGTCGTTCTCAGAAACTGTGTACCACTTGAGGTGGTCTACTTGAAATGCATATTTCAAAGAAACCTATTATTGGAGTGTCAATATTTAGATTTCATCATTTAGCCCAATAATGTGGGAGATATGTTAGATCAAAAGTAAATGTTAATATTGTGTATTATGTATCTTATTGGGATAGATGTAGCTAAATAAATAGAAAATTACATCACTAATTTGTGACATTGTCAACAGCATTGAAAATATAGTGTCACAAACTTAATGAAAACCTCTGAACAAAAGCACATATCACTTCAAATGGTCATATACAATGTCTTCATTAAGTTGAAGATATTTATTTCTAAAAAATTAATAAAAAATTATGAAATAGTTAACCTTTTCTGGAGTCATTAACATCATAACATTTCGTTTCCACTTGCAAGTACTATGAAACTCTGTACCAAACACTGAGTACAGATACAGCACAGGAACTATTTTCACCATTTGACACTCTATGCATGGACCCAGCTATGGTATAGTAAAAGATAAATACTGAAATTGCCCCTAAACATTGGAATTTGAGCTGAACATTTGTGTAAAATGGTTGATTCCACTTGGACTGTTACCATGCTAATATTTTTCTGCTTTTCTCTTTAATCATCACAAATAATACGAAACCATAGCAATGAGGTTTCAAATTATTATTACTACTGTTTATAAAGCAAGTGGCATGTGAAATGTCCTAAAAATGTCAACCTTTGTGTGGAAAATATTAAATTTTGGAGGCAGATTGGTTTCCATGCTGTCTGCTATTTACTGGGCGTGAGCATCATTTGACCTACTTGCTGTGTAAGCAGTATGATTTGTGCAAGTGTTGGCAGCTATGGCTTTAACTTTTTAAATGTTTTTTTTAACAGTTTGGGAACACAATATGTAATTATCACATTCCTATGATCTTTGAGTATTATTAAACATGAAAAACTATTGAAATATATATATGGGCCATAGTCTGCGATTCATGTGAAAATCATTACTCTTTCCCATTTTCAAATGTTGGCAGCTATGCAAGTCAGTCATTCATCTTCCTTTCATGGTTTTTGACTTTTAAGATTTCAAAGTGTGCTATTGCTCAATAGGATCATTGCGTCTTTGTTTTATCAATCTGGTTTTTCTAATTACATTACAGGATCTATGGGCCGTTAGTCATCCTCTACTGTATGAAAAATGCTGAGGTTAGTTGTACACATTTTATGTTCTTATTACATTGGGAAGAAGCATCTAACATGTCAATGTACTGGAAATGGAGTTTCCAAAATATTACATGTACTCTTCTCAGGAATGTGCCACATACTAGTCAGTGTGCACGTGTCACCTGAAAGCTGGCATTGTCACAACCACATGGCAGCATGGTGCAGCAACCTGCTGGGTAGGTCTTCATATGCCTTCCCCTTCATATGACCTTAGATATTGTCAGCACGTAAACCGCCAACAACCAACCAATCATATACCATAATGAAATAGAGAAATAAATGTTGAATGATTTAATTAATTATTTGATTGTATAACTATGCCCTGTGTATGTAGACCATAGTTGTAAAGTATTCTATGGGAGTGTGCCATTGGTTCACTAGTGGCGAACCACAGATGTTCCTAGTGGCCGTCTCATGAACTTGAAGCGTAGTCGCCATTTAATCGTCTGGTTCTTTGCTTGCTGGCACTGTTCAGTTCTGCTCCACATATTAAAATTAAACTCACAACACAGTTCAAATTACAGGAGGCTAGACAGTCCAGTTGTTCTTAGGAACTCTCACATTTGTTTGTGTTTTATATTGTTAAAGCATTCTCGCGTGTCATTTATGTTAAACAGGGTTCCTGCGGGTCATTGAAAAGTATGAAATTGATTAGTCCATTTTCAAGGCCTTAAGTTAAATATGGCAACTTTCTTTGTGAACGGTCTTTTTACAAAGGTCTTAAATTGGATTTGGCCACTACAATATTTTTTCACGATGTTTTACCAGATATCTTTACAAAGCACAAATGCCCGTGGAGCTGAAATATCTATAGTTTGCATCACCTCACTCATTTCTATTAATATTTAATTAAATATGTATGTTACATTTGCTGCGAGAATAGGTCTTAAATTGTATGAAAATTAGTATTGAAAAGTCTTAATAAGGTCTTAAATGTGATTGGCTGATAGGTGCAGGAACCATGTTAAAATATTGTTGGTGGAAGCCCATAAATTCGACACATTCAACTCGATAGAATGTGTGTGTCAGTGGACAACCAACACATGTGGGGGTGCTTCTCCCTTGGGTACAAATGAGTGAGTCAGCCAAGAGTGGCCAATGTGGTAGCGAGTGAGGACCAGTTGGTCCCGTCCACATCCAGCATGACTTGTGACTTTTCTTCAATGAATGGGGTGATGGTATGCAACTTGTTTGGGTTAATTGGCCTCAGATCAGAGTACCAGAGCCGAATTTGCAGCTCAATCAGCTTGCTAATTTATCGTGGACACGACAAGCTCTAGTACAGAAGTGTTTTATTATGTCTTTGGGTTCACCACTACAACTCGGTTTCCGTCACATGACACCTTCCCCTACTGGGCACGTTCGTAAAGCCCCTCCGCCGGGCATTCGTAAACTCATATCTTACATCTCCCTTTTTTTCCTTTTTTCACAACAATGTTGAAAGTGCTGTAACTCTCTTAATTCTACATGTCATACACAACCACCTCGGCCAAAATGTTAACAACCTTATTTCCTATGCATGTCCGGTTAACATCTTCATTCTTTATTTTCCCGATGTATACCGTTCCACCTTCTTACTTTTTCTACCATACTTCGATATATATACGCCTGGCTCTGTATGTTTGTCCATGTTTCGATCGGCCCGACCCTGGTCGCTTTGTTCGCACGTGCTACTGTTTTGATTTTGTTTTCCGCTGTTTCGGTCATCCACTCGGCTCGGCACCTTAATTAGATGCCTCCGGTTTCGCCTTACGGTTTTGTCATTTGTTGTTTTTATACTGTAACTACGAGGATATGTACCTGACTTTCTCAGCACTACCCCTTTTTCCCAATTCTCGTGTTGGTCCTCGGTACCTGACTTCATCCCCCCTCCTGCAACGCCGAGTGCACTTTTGTTCCACGCTCATCAAACCTGACCTTCTGCTTACTCTGGCGCTCCTCTAGCTTTCTTTTTACCTGACTCTGCACTCGTGGCCTCAACTTTATTCTCAACTTTGGCAACTTCGTTCTCAATTCTCGCGCCATTAATAACTGAGGCCGGGGACGCGTCCAATCCCTGCACGTGCGCGTTTCGATAGTTCAACAGTGCTATGTGTACATCCCCATTCTCTATTATACATTTCTTTAACATCTTCTTTATTGTTTGCACGCATCCTCTCTGCCTGGCCATTACTTTGCGCGTACATTGGGCTACTAAACTGCGGCACAAACCCATACTCGTTCGCAAACACCCGGTAATCTGCACTGCTGAACTGTGGCCCGTTATCGGACACCACCACCTCCGGAATCCCATGCCTACTGAATATCTTTTTTAACTCCTGAATTGTCTCTCTACTAGTAGTTGACTTCATTTCAGTTATTTCAGGGAACTTGCTGTAATAATCTACTGCTAATAAGAACGTGCGTTGTTGTACATGCAAAAAATCTACTCCAACCTTCTGGAACGGCAGCTCTGGAACCGGATGCGGAATTAAAGGTTCTGCCTGCTGTGCATTTTGAAATTGCTGGCATGTTGTACATCTACTTACTAAATCTTCAATCTGTTTATTAATTCCAGGCCAAAACACACTGTCTCTTGCTACCTGTTTACTTTTCACTATGCCCATGTGAGACTCATGGATAATCGCCAGCATTTGCTTCTGCATTGACTTAGGAATTACTATTCTATCATCTTTTAATAATATACCGTGTTGTACCGTAATTTCATTTCTGAACGTGTAATACGGCTTCACCTCATTACTTATGCTACTTTTGTTGTCCGGCCATCCATTTTTTGTCAATTTTAATATTTGTTGTAAGACTGTATCGTTGCTGGTTTCTTGTTTAATTTTGTTGTATGTGCCCTCTCGCCACGCTGATTTCAGCCACAGTCACGTCTTTGTCGAACAGGTGCGCCGGTGCGGTCGTTAACGAGTGCGCTCGCGATAACGTGTCTGCAAAATACATATATTTTCCTTGAACATGTACAACATTTAAATCATAATTCTGCAAACGTAACCTCATCCTTTGCATCCTTGCCGACAACAAATGCAATGGCTTTAACATAATTGACACTAGGGGTTTGTGATCAGTTTGAATAATTATTGGTTTACCGTAAATATACTCATGGAACTTTTTACATCCAAAGCAAATGGCCAACAACTCTTTTTCTATTACTGCATAATTCATTTCAGCTTGATTTAACGCTTTGGATGCCATGGATACTGGTCGTTCATTTGAAAAATTGTCGCCCCTAGCCCTGACTTACATGCATCAACCTGCATCACAATCTGCTCTTTTACATTATAAAATGCCAATACTGGTGCATTCACTAACAAGTTCTTTAACTTTTGATACGCCTTTTCTTGCACGTCCTGCCAGTGCCATGCCACCTCTTTTTTCAACACTACTCTTAAGGGTGCAGTCTCAGTGGCTAAATTTGGGATGAACTTCCCGATATACCCTATCATTCCTAAAAATCGTTGAAGGGCTGGCTTGTCCTGCGGAATGGGCATATCTACTATCGCTTGGATCCTCTCCTTACTTGGCTTCAACCCGCTGGGTGACAACGTATGCCCCACGTAATCCACCTCCTGCCTACAAATTTTCGACTTGGTTGGATTCAATTTTAACTTCACTTCCCTTGCCCTTCTTAACACCTGCTCTAACCTCCGTTGTGCTCTTCCTCTGTTTTCCCATAAATCAATATATCATCCGTAATGACACTCACACCCTCTATGTCTTTTAATATTTCATTCATCTCTTCTATGAAAATATCTCCAGCAGTTTTTATTCCGAATGGCAGTCTCGTGTAACGGTACCTCCCCCACGGGGTGTTAAAGGTGCACAACATGGAACTTTCTTGGTCTAACTCTATCTGCCAGTACCCTGAGTTCGCATCCAGCACAGAAAAATAACACGCCCCACTTGTTTTAGCCACCACTTCCTCTCTCGTGCGTGTTGGGTACGGACCCCTTAGCAATGCCTTGTTCAGCTTAGTAGGATCTAAACATATACGCGTCTTCCCTGGCTTACGTACAATGGTGATTGAGTTGACCCACGGGGTTGGCTCTACTTGTTGCACAATCACCCCTAATTTTATCATACGGTCTAATTCACATTTTACATCATCAATCACTGCATGCGGCATTCTTCGTGGGGGGTCAATTATTGAGGGAACATTCCTATCTATATGTATATGAGCATTAACTTTTATCCTCCCTAGCCCCACAAACACGTCATTATATTCAGTTACCAGTTTTTCTGCTTCTGTCCCAATCGTCTTTGGACTGCTCATCTCATCCACTCGCGCCAAGAGACCCAGCGCCACACATGCGTCTCGCCCGAGTATTGGCGTGCCGCTCTCCGTCACTTGAAACCGCAGCTGGTGCCCCCTCACGTCGATAACGGTTTCGCCCACCGGTATCACATGCTGCCCGGTGTACGTTATCAAGTTGCACGTAGCCCTCTTCAATTCCAGTCCTTTCACCTTGTCGTACAGCTTCTTCGGTATCAGATTTGCCTCGGACCCACTGTCTAGCTTGAAATTAATTGTCATGTTGCGTACTTGAAACGTTGCATACCACAAATTTTCTCCTGCCGTCCGGTGACCCTCCATCGTTCCTATGAAGAATTCTTCGTCTTCCTCCTCTCCTTCCTCGTCCTGAACTCCTCCGTCCGCGTGCCTGCTTTCCATATCTATCGCATTTACTGAACTTCTACTCGTTCTCGTCGACTTACACATTTTCGCAAAGTGCCCTACCCTTTTGCACAGCAAACAAGCCTTGTCTTTGGCCGGACATTGCCAACGTGCATGCTGATACCCACACCGGCTACAGTCTATTTTTACTTCTGGGTATTGACGTGTAGGTCGCTTCCACGCTGGTGGCGGCAACCGGGCAGCACTGTACTGCCTATTACCACGCGTCGGTGCCTGCTCACGCGTAATTGCATCCACTTGAGCTTTAACAGCTTCGGTGCCACTATCCGCATTACTTAACTGTGAAGTGTTATGCTCACTCAACCGGCACACCCTTAAACATTTCTCTAACGTTAACTGTTCTGTCTGTAGCAACTTGTCTCGCAATGTGTCGCTCTTTATCCCACACACTAGCTTGTCACACAGCAATGCGTCTTCCAACTGCCCGAAGTTGCACTGCGCAATTTTGCTCTTTGCCTCTGTGATAAACGTGTCCATGTCTTCTGTAGTTTGTCTGTATCTATTGAATTTATATCTAGTTACCGTAATATTCTCGTTACCGGCACAATGCTTCCTGAACGCTTCCACCAGTGGCGCATACTTTTCTTTCTCCGACTCTTGAAACGTGAACGTTTTATGCAACTTTTGCGCTTCTTTCCCGGCAATATGCAAAAATATGCAACATTGCACACGCTCTGCCTTCCCTGAGGCTCCAGTGGCAACTGCGAATATCTCAAACGAAGTGAACCAATCTCTCCAATTCACCGCCAAGTTACCTTCTAAGCTCAAAGGCGCCGGTGCTTTAAGTCCAGTGAGCGCCATTCTCACAACCCGTTATACATCTGACACCATGTAAAGTACTGAAGAGTGGACACGACAAGCTCTAGTACAGAAGTGTTTTATTATGTCTTTGGGTTCACCACTACAACTCGGTTTCCGTCACATGACACCTTCCCCTACTGGGCACGTTCGTAAAGCCCCTCCGCCGGGCATTCGTTAACTCATATCTTACAGATGTTGCTATTGCCAGGAATACATTTTCAAAATCACCTTGCTCGTGACTAGGTGGTCTACTTTAAGATTTCTTACTGTCGAGAGACATGAACAAAAGTTGCTGTAGACAGCATTTATTCCCGATGCACTCTAATGTGAGAAAACCTGTATGGGCTCCCATCCTGAACACAATTGTGTTTTGATCACACATTCACACATTCAAGTGCTTACCTTATTACCATGGGAGGCGGCTGCGGCACATATCCATCCTTGGTCTTTTGAACTATCAGTAAACATGGAGAAGTGGTCTGCATGTTATGCAGGTGAATGTGTCTCAGACTTGCTCAGTTCCGTTAGCTGGAGGCCGATCAAGGGATTTCTCTCAACTGTGTACAAATATCCAAATCCACATTTAGAGCCTCCAAGTGTGAGAGGCTATAGTCAATTTGGTCAGGTTTCGTGAATGGCATCTGTGTTTTCAAGGATGTGCTTCTATACAGGGTTCGACTTGTTCATTTTCAGCCTACCAAGCATATTGCACAGCGAGTTATCTAATGTCCAAGTGATGGTTCTTTAGTTTAGCCTCAACATAAACGCTCTAAACAGATTTACAGAAAGTATCTATGGCCCTGCGCAGACCCTGGTGATGCTCTGTGTCCAGCAGCAACTGATGACATGAGTTCCTTATACAACCGTACTATAAACTGTATCGAACCACGGCTTGGTACATGATTAGCAGAATGTTGCTGTCTGTTCCCCATTCTAAGTTGGACAGCACCCTTAGAATATCTGGTACTTTGAGACATCAATTTGTAAGGTGTTTCATATGATTGTGCAATGAAAGTGTTGTGAAGGATGAGACCTCAATATTTGGTTTCCTTGGCAACTTTAATGGGATGTCCATCCATGGTCAGCTCTGGGTCTGGATGCATCCTGAGAAGCTAGTAAAAATGCGTACAGACAGTTTTTATTTTGGAAAATGTCAAGCCGTTTTGACTGGTTTTGAATACATTCAATTAGCACAAAGCCGTAACTGCCTGAATGTCACTCATATTAGTAGCACTGTAGGAAATCATGAAATCATCCATGTAACAACTACAGGAGATTCCTCTTTTAACGCTTTTTACGATGTTAATAACCTTTACCCTGAAAGTGGTTGCTGACAGTACGCTACTGCCATGGAAGCCTCCCAGTTCTTGCTCAGATAAATTGGAATAGGTGGTCACAGACTTTTGATATTTACCAAATAACATTAAGCAAAATGCCAAGGAATCAGAATGTATATGACAACAATTGGTTAGTTCGAATCCCAATCTTATATGACCTTAGCTGTTGCTAGAACATAAACCCAAACAAGAAAGAGTTAGGTATGGCGATGACAGTCGCAACAAAGATATTTTGTCCCCATTTACCATGAAACGACCCGTATTCTGACTAAAATCGTTACTTTTCAGAAATTCAAGTTTCCGAGGAAAGCCTTTAATTTAAACTCCCACTTTGTAATACTTTGTCCTTTCACGTAATAAAATACTTGTTGCTACTGTTGGTTGGGGTTTGTGCAATCATTCATTCCATTCACTCGCATTCTGTTTACAGATACTGCCCAAAATGACCCATCCTGTGCATAACCTTTCGATGAAGAAGTTCATCATCAGCTGTACGAGTCTGGAGAAGGCAGGGCGCGTGAGTTCACTTAATTTGACTCGACTCGGCCAAACGAAACGTAACGTAACGTAACCCAACGTAACCCAAGCCAACTCAACTCAACTTCAGTAGACAAAACGTACTTGGTGGACCGTCTGTTTGTATGTATTCAATATCATATGACCTGGCACAGGGTGGCCAGTCTGTTGTTGTGCAGTGTGACCTGGCACAGTGTGACCAGTCTGTTTGTGTACAGTGTGACCAGTCTGTGGGCTGTGACCCGTCACCGTGTGACCAGTTTGTGCTACAGCATGACCAGTCACAGTGGACCAGTCTGTGTGTGTGCAGTGTGACCTGGTACAGTTTGACCAGTCTGTGTACAGCATGACTTATGACAGTGTGACAAGTCTGTTTGTGCTACAGTGTGATCTGTCACAGTGTGACCAGTCTGTGTGTGGTGTGGCATGTCTCCGTGTGACCTGTCTGTGTACAGTGTGACCTGTCACAGTGTGACCAGTCTGTTTGTGTGCAGTGTGACCTGTCATACTGAGGTTGCTCTGCGGGTGTTGTGGTGGATTGTAGCTGAGATTTAGCCTACGTTGTACCTTACAGGAAGCACTTCACCGATGTATCCAGTGGATGTGTGGCGAAGTTAGTAAAGACTTCCATGACAAGGTCACTCACCTGGTCGCCGGGGAGGTGGGCTCCAAGAAGTACCTGGTGAGCAGTCGGGCTTCTACTGTGCTTAATGCTTCTGTTTTCTGGTAGATTTCATGTGAATATTCGTGTTGGTGCATCTTTATGTCTATGGCGATCTGAGACAGCTGGCAGGTATTACGTGAAATATAGGCCTCAGTTGTAGAATCAGTGCTAGGTAGATCGTGACCGTGAACCAGTAATAGCGGCATGTGTGATTACTAATTAATGCAGTGGTATTTATTGTTTCACTAATTATTACCGAGTCATGTCACCAGGTGAGAGGTATAAACTGGTACGGGCCGAGACCAGCCAACCTTAGAGACTGCTTTTTGAGACATTGATATCCCTGACTCGTGTGCCTTCCCCCCCGCCAGGTGGCTGCGAGTCTGAAGAAGCGGATCATGACCCCTGAGTGGGTGCAGCAGTGCTGGCAGGACAGCCAGACGACGTGAGTACCGCCCCGCACGCACGCACTCCGTCAACTCATTGGCAAAGACTTATGTGCTTGAGCTGCATCTCGTATATTTTACTGATACCGGTTTGTTCCCCTCTGTGTATGGACTGGGTGGGAATGGGGACTGGGTTAGGGTTTTTATCTGAGTCAAATGAAGAGCCTTGTGGCTACCTTACACCGCTGTGTATTACCAGGCTAGGACTGGTAGGTTCAGTGTGAGGGTTATGTGACTGGGGTGACTCCTGTAATAGTCCTTCAGCCAACCATCAAATTTTGAGGTTTTACTACCAGAAAGGAGGGCAAGTCGCCACTATGTTTTTCAGTTAGCCTGACATGTTGCCTGCATGAAAAAATGTGATGGACATCTCAATTCCACAGCTAAACCCATTTAGGCGGCCATTTTTTTAAATGGCTACCAATTTTTATCGCATGTAATAAATTGAGCCGTAACTTTTAATCGGCTGGCCTGAGACGCATGCACTCTCACATGAGATGTGTTCAGTATGTCATTTGGCATATTTTACTGCAAACGATGGATATTGGTTCACTATTTGTTGAGATAATTGGGAAAATGTGGCAGTAACCTTTTGTAAAGTCGCCAGCTGGTAGTGTGAGGGGTGTGGACAAGCTAATGAGAAATCAATACAGGTAATGAAGGAAAGTAGGTAAAGCGTGAAAGTAGCAGAGTGAGACTCCCTGGTTTATTATCTTATATAGGTTTCTAGAATCCAAGATGGCAGCGGTCACATGGGTTGATCCACCAGAGTTCAATCTGTTGTATCCAAGGCCTTGTCATGCTGGCTACAGTGCTTTGTGGTGGCCAGTGATCCATAAATAACACCATGGGGGGAGGGGGTATGTGAGGTGACTCCTCCAAAGACTATCTAAGAAGTGACACTCCTCCTCTATACTATTTTACTATACAATTTCTATACCTAATGAGTAATACTTTACCAACTCCACATATCCCTCATATGCCTTTGGATTTTATATATTACCATTTACCATTATATAGACAAGATGCAATTTATTATAGTAGAGTTCACATATATCCTCATGCCATTAGATCGGAAAATTTTACACTTTAATTGGCTGGGCTGAGGCACATGCACCTACACATAGGATATGTTCAATATATCATTTGGCATATTGTCGAGATAATTGGGGGAAAATGTGCAGTTTTAATGCAAAAATGCTCTACTTGTTAGACATGCTATCATTTGTATTAAGCATTTCCCATGTCAATGGAACTCACTGTGGATAATGGTGGATGCATGTACGGGTGAAAAAACAAGCTTGTTTGTGGACTGGTTTCAATAGTCTTGCCATAAATCACATAACGGTGAGGGTAGCAATAAATGCACCAGCCACAGAAGGATCAACCATGCAGGAAGTTTTGCAGCAATCCATTTATCTTAAGTCATCCTTACATCTTGAAAACATTGCAATATTCTCTGATCAGTCATTATCCACTAGCAGCATTTTGGATGACTTCATAGAGTTGATCGGAATCCTTCTTGGATTACTCTCGAGCTGACAGGATGACTGGTGTCTCATCTTATCAGGCATAAGTCCCTACAGGCTCGATTCTGTGAAGAGATTAAGGATGTCAAGGAAAATTTGTTATCGCCTTTTAGCTGAGCTGTCCCTACAGACTCGCTTCTGTAAAGTGATTAAGGATATCAAGGAAAAAATCACCTTTTAGCTGAGTTGTCCCTACAGACTCGCTTTTGTAAAGTGATTAAGGATGTCAAGGAGAACATTTTGTTATCACTTTTCAGCCGAGCTATCCCTACAGACTCGCTTTTGTAAAGTGATTAAGGAAGACAAAATAAGAAATCCCAATAATCTCAGCTGAGCTCCCAACAGACACTCGCTTTTGTAAAGATGACCAAGTTCATTCAATGCCCTAGGTATTACCTATGCCTCCCCAGGCATCATCTATTGCCTTCGCTTTGCAAAAAGAAGGAAGAGTATATTTTAAGATTTTCTGTCCAGGTCTGAACGTCGACACGAGTACCTATATGTTCGATCATTTCAATCCAACAACGAACGCTCCGATGCCTGGCCCGGATCATAGGGATACAGACTGATCAGTGACTGGCCCAGATCATAGGGAAACAGACTGTCGATGGCTTTACTTTGATTTACCGGTACTACTCTCTGCCTATGTTTAATCTGTAAAATTCTTCAAAAATATTATATTTTATTATCATTTTTATATTTATTAAATAGTTAATAATTTTTTTGTCATATATTATATTATTATATTTATTAGGTAATATCAATATATAGAATACTTCTTTATAGAAAAGGAAAGTTTTAAAAAGTTAACTTAATTAGTATTATTTTATAATTTTATGTTCTTTTTGATGTTTTGTAATGCATATAGTAATAAAGAATAGATTCTCTAGATATCATAGTAATTTTATTTCCTGTTTCTAAGTATCATAGGTATTTAGTTATGCATTTCAAACAATATAAACATATGTATGGAACTCTATCATAGTTCCGAGCGATGACGTCATGCTCACGCCGATCTTTTGTCATCCACAACAAAAATAATGTTATGAGTGACAAAACATTCATGTACATCATGTTTTGTCTAATTTCGCTTCAACCACCGGCGAATTAACTGTAAATGCAGCTTCAGTCAAGCCTGACGAAAAACGGTAGTCGCTTCGCACACATGGCTGTCGACACCCGATAAGAATAGACTCCAGCGCTGAGCGTCTGATTATTTATAAACGTTACCGTATACTCGCAAAAAAAGTTACAGTTTCCCGAATAGAAGAACTCTATCTGCTATTCGCATTCACTTTTTTCCCAGTGAGTACGATGAGTATGAAAAGAATACATAGATTAGTATTCTGGAATAAATGCTCAGGATTTGAGAAATTACTATGATTATTACGGTAATGCATGAATCAAGGTGCTGTGCAATGCTGTCTTGGTCCTCCACGCATCTGTCGAGTAAGATTTTTGGAACTAGAAAAGTCAATACATACTCAATGCTGACTCTCAAGCGCTAGCATGCAACATCGTTGATTTCTTGCATTCGTCTCCACATCCAGAATTTCACGTCTCCACCTGCTTAGTCTACCCCGAAAACGAATCCAGAGGCCGTAAGCTTAACAGAGCTCTACGGTGTACAGTTTTAAAGAACCCAGAGCATTTCCGTCATTAGTCCCGTCCTGATATGACCTTAGATGGTGCTAGGACATAAAACAACAACAAACAAACAAACCGTCATTAGTGTGACCGTCCAGAGGTTTTCCAGCAGATAAAGACTTCAGCTCGATCAGAAGACCACAACCTCGCATCTGCCACGTTAGGTGCACACCTGCACTAGACCTGTCTACAAACGATAAATAGAAAGTCAATGGGAAAAGAATTCATCTGTTAATTGTTAGTGTGACATCACATTCACCACCGGTGTATGTTTTTCCGTCTATGTCACGATAGAATAACAAAATTTATTTGGTACATGGATGAACATGACAAGGTCTACACAACTCCGTCCATGTTTTATACCATTTCTCCATTTTATACAAATCTTCCATCCTGAAATGTAAGCAGAAGCATCAGCAAGTAAAAGCGTCAATAATCTTACTATAGCAATGCTAATGTGGAGTCTATCCTATCTCCAACATGCTGTAACTCCATTGAAATCGTAACGTTTATTAGTGACGCAACTTATGTTACTACGCGCAAAATTTGGTGCAAGTTTAGTTCGGAACATAAACATTTCTTATGACTAAACCTTGTAAACCCTGTCGATCAGTTTGAAAGCGGTCGAATTGCACTATTTTTAGTTCATACTTCGTATTAGCGCAATGGTTAGGCATGGCGCAATCATTCCCAATTAGTGGTGCCAAACAAAGAATTTTTCCATCACTCGATGAAATAAGTGAAGAATTGGCTCGCGACTTTCCTGGAAACTTGGCTTTGACAAACTGCCTCCCAGGCTTTCTGGCCATCAAGGAATGCCAAGAGCAAAAGCTCTTGGACTTTTCCTCTGATGGCGAGGAGCACTACAACTCCCCATTCAGTATGGGTGAGTTGAGGTGTTCTTTGGAAAGCTCGCATGACACAGCACTTGGACCTGGTGGAATTCATTATCAATTTTTTAAACATCTCCCTGAACCTGCGCTGAGACTGTTGCTTCAACTCTTCAACAACATCTGGGAGTCGGGTGTCGTCCCCACCTCTTGGCAGGAGGCGACAGTAATACCGATTCCCAAACCTGGTAAAGACCAGAGTGAAGCCAACAACTATCATCCCATAGCCCTCACAAGCTGCATCTGTAAAACCATGGAGTGTATGGTAAACAACCGCCTTGGCTGGCTACTTGAGTCAGGACACCACCTGTCCAACCTCCGATGTGGCTTCAGACGGGGCCACAGCACCCTCGACCATTTGGTGCGCATGGAGACCTTCATAAGAAATACTTTCCTTAAGGAGCACATTGTGGCTGTCTTTTTCGACCTCGAAAAAGCCTATGACACAACGTGGCAGCATGGCATCATGGAGGATCTCCATGCGATTGGCCTTCGTCACCTGGCCAATTTTCATCAGGAACATTCTAGCCTTCAGGCATTTCCGTGTCCGTGTCACGACTACCTATTCCGGCCTACACTCACAGAAACTAGGAGTACCTCAAGGCAGCATACTGGCCATGACCCTTTTCGGGGTCAAGGTCAATGGTATTGCTGCTGCTGTAAAGTGTGTGTGGGGGGGGGGGTCTCCTGTAGTCTTTTCGTGGACGACATGAATGTCATAGAGACAGCTTCAACTAAGCATAAATGAGATCCATCGATGGTCAGTTCTGAAAGGATTCAAATTTTCCAAGACCAAAACAGTCTGCATGCACTTCTGCCTGCTGCGTAGAATGCATGTGGCACCGGAGCTGACCCTTGATGGGGATCCCATTAAAGTCGTTGAGGAAACCAAATTTGTGGGCCTCTTTTTTTACGCAAAAGTGTCTTTCGTGCCACATATAAAGTACCTGAAAACAAGATGCCTGAAAGCACTAGCTATTCTGAGGGTGCTGTCTAGCTCAGAGGCGGTAGCGGACAGAGATGTTCTGCTCTCCATGTCCCGAACCTTGGTTCGGTCACCAGTGGATTACGGCAGCATAGTATATGGTGCCACAAGGAAAGCGTATATTGGGCTGCTGGACACAGTTGAATCCTGCACACAATTGTCTATTCGAGCCACATGACAAATTCAGGTATGAAGCCAGGCCGAATTACATCCAGCCACTCAACCTCCGAATGAAACCTCATTTGGAGGCCTTAGGCGTGGATTTGGACGTGTTAGAGTATGCCAAAGTACCAGAACATCCCCCGTGAGATTATCCTCGGGCGACGGAGTGGGGACCAAGGTTATGTAATAGAAAAGCAATGGGTGCCCCACTCGCTGTGTGACATATTAAGCTATGGGAAATATATGTTAATACATAGTGATCGAGATTGTGATGAGATGTTCCTATATAAGAGACAGTGAATGTTTGGTGAAATGTTCCCTCTATGCACCAGTAAGGGTGCAAGTGGAGGAAAAGGACATTTTTAATATATATAATTATTGTAACTGTCCACAACTACCTGTTACCACAGGGCCGATGGGCAAGCACACCAGCCACACTGCATACATTATGGACACCACCTACAGCTGGGTTGAGTGACCGCTTCCCCTATAGGGGGCGTTGCCTCCCAGGCTGTGGAGGGTGCCTGATTGGCTGGCAGTGGGAGGCCCAGTCCCCTGCATCCCCCTGCCCCACCTGACCACACTAGCCTCACTTTGATATTCATTTTTCTAGACACTGCTCCAGACACACTGGGCAGCAACACTCTATTCCTGACTCTTGAGTGACACACACTCTCTCTTGGGGAGGAACACAGACACTCGCCGTGAATATGGCCTATGCTGCCGACACGGCGTAAAGAAACCACCAATCAATCAAACCCAGACACTCTGTCTGATGCTCCACCTTTCATCTATACAAACTGAGCTGGGTGCAACAACCATGGGACTCTGATTCAAGGGGCTGTAGGCACTGATTCATAGACATACTAAAGAGGTAATGAGACTCTGTGTGGACAGAAGGTAAGGGGTCAGGGTGATAGGTCACTAGTCGGTGAACAGGAGTTGATGCCAATAAAGCACAACTTCTTCACTGTCAATCTTGGAGACTTGTCTTCCCTTTCTTCCTTATTAGTTTGTTTGAGAGGGGCATCAGATGTGAACTGACAGACAGTTGTCAGAACGCATCTGGGAAGAGTTTTGTGGTATTATCTGGGGCTCTGACGGATGGTTCGGAAGACCAAAGCCGGGTAGCTGCTGTGGCAGTCTGCTGACAGAAAAAATTTGGCGTAGGCTTGCCTGATCAGAGCTTGATTTTCACTGTGGAAGCCCAAGCACTCCTTCTCGTGTTGGAGTGTATCAAGGTATCCAACCACACTAACTATGTTATATACAGTGATTCGTTCTCCTGCCTCCTGGCTGTTGCTGGAATGAAAATAGATCACCCTATTCTAGCAACGGTCATTCATAAAAATTAACTAACTGGCAACAGATGGGTATGAAATCCACCTGTGCTGGATTCCTGGCTGATCGGGTTGTGAAGAAGGCCCTGAACTGTGATCTTGAACCATGTCTGATCCCTCACTCTGATCTGAAACCACTAATAGCCACCCACATAAAATCGAAATGGCAACATGAGTGGGATGAAAAAATTAATAAACTTAAAGAAATTGAACCATCTGTGGGAAAACCCCCACATATTCATGCGGGAGGTCGGTGGGACGAAGTGGTCCTTAGCCACTGCCGTATTGGCCACTCGTGGCTTACACATGCTTTTATGCTCAAAGGGGAGCCGCCCCCTGAATGTATTGGGTGTCAATCCTCGCTGACACTCAAGCACATTTGACTAAGTTGTGTTGATTTTTTGGCCCTGCGCCAACAATTTAACACTGCTCACAGTATGCATGACCTTTTTACACAAGTAAAACAAGAAAATATTTTAGCCTTTTTGAGGGGAGCTGTTCTGTACCATCTCATAGTTTGCTAAATAAATTCTAACAATTATTAATAAAATTTTATTTTTTTATGGGAATTTGTTTCCCTCAGCCACAAATGTATAATTGTGAGCTTTTTAATTTAATGAGTGTCTATTAGTACATAATTGATTGTCTGCTTTTACATGTAAAAGCGGTGGTTTGAACAAAAAACTAACATTTCTCGCTGTGAATATGGCCTATGCCGTCGACACGGTGTAAAGCAACCACCAATCAATCAATCAATCAAAGGCAGACGACTGCTGTGTTAACTATTAATGCCGTGTTTGTTACTAGGTTTGTGAGTGCACACAGTGAGGCGTACAATGCACACCACTGTAAGGTTAACTGTTTGTGTCGTGTTTACTACTAGGTTTGTGAGTGCAGACAGTGAGGTGTACGATGAGTACCGCTGTAAGGTCTTCACCGGCTGTGTCATCACCGTCTCCGGACTTGACACGGCTGAGAGGTCTGACGTCAGGGAGGTCGTCGAGAAGGAAGGTAATACATGATGTGCAGATGTATTACTTAGTTTGTGCAGATCTCCCCAACATACCACAGTCAAACCAGCCTCGACTCATGTAATCCATTTCGCTAACATATGTGTACAGTACTCAAACCAGCCTGGTTTCATGTAATACATCTCACTAACATACTTGTACAGCAGTCAAACCAGCCTAGTTTCATGTAATCCATCTCACTAACATACGTGTACAGCAGTCAAACCAGCCTGGTTTCATGTAATACATCTCACTAACATATGTGTACAGTACTCAAACCAGCCTGTTTTCATGTAATCCATCTCACTAACATATGTGTACAGTACTCAAACCAGCCTGGTTTCATGTAATCCATGTGACTAACATGTGTACTGCAGTCAAACCAGCCTGGATCCATGTAATACATCTCACCAACATATGTGTACAGTACTCAAACCAGCCTGGTTTCATGTAATCCATGTCACTAACATATGTGTACAGTACTCAAACTAGCCTGGTTTCATGTAATACATCTCACTAACATATGTGTACTGCAGTCAAACCAGCCTGGTTTCATGTAATCCATGTCACTAACATGTGTACAGCAGTCAAACCAGCCTAGTTTCATGTAATCCATCTCACTAGCATATGTGTACTACAGTCAAACCAGCCTAGTTTCATGTAATCCATCTCACTAACATATGTGTACAGCAGTCAAACCAGCCTGGTTTCATGTAATACATGTTACTAACCTATGGGTACAGTACTCAAACCAGCGTGGTTTCATGTAATCCATGTCACTAACATATGTGTACAGCAGTCAAACCAGCCTAGTTTCATGTAATCCATCTCACTAACATATGTGTACAGCTGTCAAACTAGCCTGGATTCATGTAATACATCTCACTAACATATGTGTACTGCAGTCAAACCAGCCTGGTTTCATGTAATAGATGTCACTAACCTATGGGTACAGTACTCAAACCAGCCTGGTTTCATGTAATCCATGTCACTAACATATGTGTACAGCTGTCAAACCAGCCTGGATTCATGTAATACATCTCACTAACATATGTGTACAGCAGTCAAACCAGCCTGGATTCATGTAATCCATGTCACTAACATACGTGTACAGCAGTCAAACCAGCCTGGATTCATGTAATCCATGTCACTAACATATGTGTACAGCTGTCAAACCAGCCTGGTTTCATGTAATCCATGTCACTAACATATGTGTACTACAGTCAAACCAGCCTGGATTCATGTAATCCATGTCACTAACATATGTGTACAGCAGTCAAACCAGCCTGGATTCATGTAATCCATGTCACTAACATACGTGTACAGCTGTCAAACCAGCCTGGATTCATGTAATCCATGTCACTAACATATGTGTACAGCTGTCAAACCAGCCTGGATTCATGTAATCCATGTCACTAACATATGTGTACTACAGTCAAACCAGCCTGGTTTCATGTAATCCATCTCACTAACATATGTGTACAGCTGTCAAACCAGCCTGGATTCATGTAATCCATGTCACTAACATATGTGTACAGTACTCAAACCAGCCTGGATTCATGTAATCCATGTCACTAACATACGTGTACAGCAGTCAAACCAGCCTGGTTTCATGTAATCCATGTCACTAACATATGTGTACAGCTGTCAAACCAGCCTGGATTCATGTAATCCATGTCACTAACATATGTGTACAGCAGTCAAACCAGCCTGGATTCATGTAATCCATGTCACTAACATATGTGTACAGCTGTCAAACCAGCCTGGTTTCATGTAATACATCTCACTAACATATGTGTTCTGCAGTCAAACCAGCCTAGTTTCATGTAATCCATATCACTAACATACGTGTATAGCAGTCAAACCAGCCTGGATTCATGTAATACATCTCAGGAATATGTGTGTACTGCAGTCAAACCAGCCTAGTCTCATGTAATCCATCTCACTAACATATGTGTACAGCAGTCAAACCAGCCTGGATTCATGTAATCCATGTAACTAACATATGTGTACAGCTGTCAAACCAGCCTGGTTTCATGTAATACATCTCACTAACATATGTGTACAGTACTCAAACTAGCCTGGTTTCATGTAATCCATGTCACTAACATATGTGTACAGCAGTCAAACCAGCCTGGATTCATGTAATCCATCTCACTAACATATGTGTACTGCAGTCAAACCAGCCTGGTTTCATGTAATACATGTCACTAACCTATGGGTACAGTACTCAAACCAGCCTGGTTTCATGTAATCCATGTCACTAACATATGTGTACAGCAGTCAAACCAGCCTAGTTTCATGTAATCCATCTCACTAACATATGTGTACAGCTGTCAAACCAGCCTGGATTCATGTAATACATCTCACTAACAATAACATATGTGTTCTGCAGTCAAACCAGCCTGGATTCATGTAATACATCTCACTAACATATGTTGTGGCAAAGTGTGTGTTCAGTTTGTTTGCTGCATCTTTGTCTGTGAGCATTGCCCCTTCGTTATCTTGGAAGTTTGTATGCTCTTCTTTATTATTTTTTGGGAATAATAGGTTTACATTTTTCCAGAATTTGTGTGCTTTGCTTCCCCAGTCTTTGTCCTGCTTTATTATGTATTTCTTTTTTGCTTTTCTCACAGCTTTGAGAGAGTTGTTTGGCGACATGGTAGGCCAGTTTGTCTTCTATTGTTTCTGTGTGCTTTGCTTTATCACCCAGTTTACTTTTGGTTGTGGTGAGTGTTAGCAGGTCTTTGTCTACCCAAGGGTCTTGGTTTTTTTGTATTTTTATTTTCTTTATGGGGCACATCTCATCAGTTGATTTTCTTATTTCTGTGATGATGTTGTCCCAAAAGATATCAACATCATCTCTGTTTTGGTGCAGATGATTTTTTAATGTATCTTCTGAGTAGTTTTTTAGGGACCTGCCCATTTTGTATTCATAGTGATTTGTGCTTTTGAGCTTTTTCCTGGTTACATATACTAGTTTGTGGTTGCCTATACCCCAGCTTCTAGTGCCCCATTTTGTGGCATGGTTTGAGTTGGTTAGTATTAGGTCTATTGTTGAGCTATTGTTGCTTAGCCTTGTGCTTTCAGTGATGAGCTGCTGCAGGCCTAAGATTTTGATGGTGGTTTGCAGCATTAGTTTATTTTTTTCATTGCTGCTGTAATTCACATTGAAGTCCCCTAGCACAAAGATTTCTGCATTTGTTGATTTTTTTAGTGTTTATGCTCTTTTCTAGTTCTTCAAGGAATACTTCGATTTCACCTGACATAGAGGCTCGCTGTGGCTACGTTTGCTTGTTTTTCGTTTTTCGTAATAAACTTAAAGAAATTGAACCATCTGCCGGGAAACCACCACAGACTCATGCGGGAGGTCAGCGGGACCAAGTGGTCCTTAGCCGCCAGCGTATTGGCCACTTGTTGCTTACACATGCTTTTCTGCTCAAGGGGGAACCTCCCCCTGAATGTAATGGGTGTCAGTCCCCGCTGACATTCAAACACATTTGACTAATGCCAGGTACACACCTACCGTATACGATTCACGCACTAAAACTGACGACCCGACGCGACCTGTTTCCCGACTAAAAATGATGACAGGGGGTACACACATATACCGAGTGGAGCGCTCACATATACCGTCCGTTTCGCGACTGCGATCCACGCACCTGGTGTCTTTAGCGCGAACTACCCTAGCTACCCGAGCACCTCCTAGCGTTCTGTGTGTGTTTCTGTGTGTGCGTCTGTGTGTGTGACTGTGTATCTGTGTTTATGTGTGTGTGTCTCTGTGTGTCTCGGTGTGTCTCGGTGTGTGTGTGTATCTGTGTTTGTGACTCTGTCTCTGTGTTTATGTGTGTCTGTGTGTGTGTGTCTCTGTGTGTGTTACTCTGTGCCTCTGTGTGTGTGTCTCGGTGTGTGTCTCTGTGTGTGTGACTGTGTCTCTGTGTGTGTGTGTCTGTGTGTGTGTGTTACTCTGTGTCTGTGTGTGTGTGACTGTGTTTATGTGTGTCTGTGTGTGTGTTACTCTGTGCCTCTGTGTGTGTGTCTCTATGTGGTTGTGTGTGTGTGTCTGTGTGTGTGACTGTGTTTATGTGTGTCTCTGTGTGTGTCTATGTGTGTCTCTCTGTTTCTGTGTGTCTTTGTGTGTGTCTCTGTGTGTGTTACTCTGTGCCTCTGTGTGTGTCTCAGTGTGTCTCTGTGTTTCTGTGTGTCTCTGTGTGTGTCTCTCTGTGTCTGTGTTACTCTGTGCCTCTGTGTGTGTCTCGGTGTGTCTGTGTGTGTCTTTGTGTGTGTCTCTATGTGTGTGTCTCTATGTGTGTGTCTGTGTCTCTGTGTGTGTGTGTCTCTGAGAGACACACAGACACTCTCCCTCCCTCTCTCCCTCCCTCTCTCTCTCCCTCCCTCCCTCCCTCCCACTCAGAGACACACACACACACACAGACACACACAGCAACACAGACACAGAGACACACACACACAGAGATACACACATGGACACACAGACACAGACACACACAGAGACACAGACACAGAGACACATACAGAGACACACACAGAGACAAAGAGACACACACAGACACAGAGACACACACATAGACACACATACACACACACACAGAGACACACACACAGAAACACACACAGCAACAGAGACACACACACACACAGATACAGACACAGAGACACAGGGACACATACAGAGACACACACACAGACACACACACAGATACACACACAAAGACACACACACATACACAGAGACACACACACAAACACACATACAGAGACACACACACAGACACAGGGACACAGACACACACAGAGACATACACAGACACACACACAGACACACACACAGACACACACACAGACACATACAGAGACACACACACAGAGACAAAGAGACACACACAGATACAGACACAAACACAAAGACACACACATACACAGAGAGACATACACACACAGAGACACACACACAGACACACACACAGACATAGAGACACACATACAGACACAGAGACACACACAGAGACACACACGGAGACACATACAGAGACACACACAGACACACACAGACAAAGAGACACAGAGGACTTGGATCGCAAACGGAAGATGGGTATCACACATAGACCGTATAAGATACGACTGACCGCTCACATATACCGTTTCTCGAACGACCCGATTCGTTTTTCGAATTCCTTGCGATTTGAGTTTTACGCACTAAAACTGAGTTTTATGCGCGAATCGCAAGGCTCTGGTGTGCGCGGGGGTCGCACACCTAACGACTAAAACCCAGTTTTATGCGCGAAACGGGCAGTTTTAGATCGTAAACGGTAGGTGTGTACCGGGCATAAGTTGTGTTGATTTTTTGGCCCTGCACCAACAGTTCTACACTGCAGACAGTATGCATGACCTTTTTACTAAAGTAAAACAAGAAAACATTTTAGCCTTTTTGAGGGCAGCTGGACTGTACCACTTGATATAGTTTACTAAATAGATTCTATCAATTACTAATAAACTTTTCTTTTTCTATGGAAATCTGTTTCCCTTGGCCACAAATATATGATTGTGAGCTTTCTAATTTAATGAGTGTCTATTGGCACATAATTGATTGTCTGCTTTTACATGTAAAAGTGATGGTTTGAACAAAAAACTAACATTTCTCGCTGTGAATATGGCCTATGTTGCCGACACGGCGTAAAACAACCACCAATCAATCAATCATCCAGCCTGCGTTGTGCAGTGAATGTGCTGTGTGTTGTGTGTCCTACATGCAGCCTGCGTCGTGCAATGAATTTGTGATGTGTGTTGTGTGTCCTATATGCAGCCTGCATCATGCAGTGAATGTGTGATGTGTGTTGCATCTCCTACATGTAACCTGCGTCATGCAGTGAATGTGTGATGTGTGTTGCATGTCCTACATGCAGCCTGCATCATGCAGTGGATGTGTGTTGTGTGTCCTACATGCAGCCTGTATCATGCAGTGGATGCGTGATGTATGTTGTGTGTCCTACATGCAGCCTGTGTCGTGCAGTGAATGTGTGATGTGTGTTTTGTGTCCTACATGCAGCCTGCATCGTGCAATGAATTTGTGATGTGTGTTGCGTGCCCTACATGCAGCCTGCATCTTGCAGTGAATGTGTGATGTGTGTTGCATGTCCTATGTGTAGCCTGCGTCATGCAGTGAATGTGTGATGTGTGTTGCAAGTCCTACATGCAGCCTGCATCATGCAGTGATGTGTGTTGCGTGTCCTACATGCAGCCTGTGTCATGCAGTGAATGTGTGATGTGTGTTGCATGTCCTACATGCAGCCTGCATCATTCAGTGATGTGTGTTGCATGTCGTACATGCATCATGCAGTGAATGTGTGATGTGTGTTGCATGTCCTACATGCAGCCTGCATCATGCAGTGAATGTGTAATGTGTGTTGCATGTCCTACATGCAGCCTGCATCATGCAGTGAATTTGTGATGTGTGTTGCATGTCCTACATGCAGCCTGCATCATGCAGTGAATGGGTGATTATGTGTTGCATGTCCTATGTGTAGCCTGCGTCATGCAGTGAATGTGTGATGTGTGTCCTACATGCAGCCTGCGTCATTCAGTGAATGTGTAATGTGTGTTGTATGTCCTACATGCAGCCTGCATCATGCAGTGGATGTGTGATGTGTGTTGTGTTTCCTACATGCAGCCTGCATCGTGCAATGTATTTGTGATGTGTGTTGTGTCCTACATGCAGCCTGTGTCGTGCAATGAATGTGTGATGTGTGTTGTGTGTCCTACATGCAGCCTGCGTCGTGCAATGTATTTGTGATGTGTGTTGTGTGTCCTACATGCAGCCTGTATCATGCAGTGAATGTGTGATGTGTGTTGCATGTCCTACATGCAGCCTGCATCATGCAGTGATGTGTGTTGCATGTCCTATATGCAGCCTGCATCGTGCAGTGAATGTGTGATGTGTGTTACATGTCCTACATGCAGCCTGTGTCATACAGTGGATGTGTGATGTGTGTTGCGTGTCCTACATGCATGCAGCCTGCATTGTGCAGTTGTAAAGTCTAATGCTCGAATCGGTGGCTGTGTAGGCAGGCTATGGTGAAATCAATACAGACAAAGAGAAAGGAAAAGTATATAGTGTAAAGGGGCTGTCACATTAGGGTTTTTTGCGGGAGCGTATGGCGGCGTAGGCGCGTTACGTCATATACGTCGGCATACGCCGTATACGCTACACATACGGTACTCATACGCTACTCATACGCCGCCAGATGCCGGCTTATGTGAAGCGTATGAGGCATACGCTGCCATACGCTTTCATAAATCCGTCCGTCCAAATTTTTTTGTGCATGCTCAAAAAAACTCGACCTATGAGGGCGTATGGCCCATACTGTCAAAAAATGTCACAGCACGCTCCCATACGCTCCTCATACGCTCCTCGTAGGTTCCACATACGCTCAAAACCACCCGAAAGGTCACCAAATGTCATCATAGGCTGGCACGCGCAGGACCTACGTAGGTTTTCAATACGCTCCCGCCATACGCCGTAATGTGACAGGGCCTTAAAGAAGAAGAGAGAGTCCAGCCCTCTGGTTTATTATTTATATATGGTTACATGGGTTCATTGTAGAGTATCACCCCACCTCTTTCCTCCAGTAGAAAACAAGCATTCTTGGCCCTACCTATAGCGATCCAGCATTCCTAGTCCCCATGGATACCAGTGGTCTGCCCACCATCATCATTATCATCATGCTGTTGGTCGCGATGCGACAAAGACTGCTTTCATTACTTGACTGCCGCTCTCCATTTTTGTGTGCGGTTGTACATTTCATGAAAGCTGCCTGCAAAAGTGATCAAGTGCTGCTGGCTTTTGCAAGTTACCAGCGGCACTCTCTCGGGGAGCAAATAGAGGTTTCACACCGGCAAGAACATGTCAAGACAGGCGCAAAACTATTTGTCCCTGCAGTGGCTGGTCGGGAGATGTTGGGAGTTCCATACATCAACCGCCCTTGATGCTGCCACAGTGACATTGTTTTCTGTTCAGGGTTTGCTCCCTTAGCCTTCGGTTCTGTTAAGAACCTGTACCACAAGGCAGTGGTTTACAACTCTGCAGGGCAGGGGCGTCAAACTCCCTGAGGTATTGCACTACCTGCCCACCACCACAAGCTGTATGGCCCCCATGGCCACCACCAACCTTGACCTTTTGAGTGTGGTGATCCCTATCCCAGAATAGGGGGGGGATTATTTTATACAGTGATTGTGATCAATGTGATTGTGTTGTCTCCTCTAGGTGGGCGGTACACGGGTGAAATGAAGATCAATGAGTGCACCCACCTCATCATCAACCAACCCAAAGGTACCACTAAAGTCTTGTAAACACATCATTTTGTTTCAAAAGTGGACATTTTTCTTTTGTTATTTTCAAGTAAATTTAATTTGAAATGGTGAGTTAGTTGAAATAATTTTCTAAACATCCTTTAACCTTGAGTTTTTATTAACAAAGTTTTAAATACAGGAGTAATGTTGAAAAACTAACGTTCAGTGAATGTGAATTCACAATTTGTTTGCTTCGAGTCGAGGTAAGTCGAGGAGTAGCTTCCAACTGCGTCTGAATGAAATGGCCTTTATTTTGAAATACGACTGCCTAGCCGTCCACTTCCTTATTCATTTTCAATATGGTGCGCTTGGTGTGGAGACGTCTGATTGATAATCTCATTTGGTGTATTCTGCAGGCCAGAAATACCAGTTTGCCCGCAAGTGGCGCATCCACGTCGTGCGCCCAGTGTGGCTGTTCGACTCGGTGGGTGCCGGGTACTGTATAGATACCCACAAGTACAAGCTGAACACAGACGACCCGGGCAGTCTGAAGCTGACGTCCACTCCACAGGCCGACACAAGTGAGTGCTCGCTTCTCAGGCTGTCTCTCCGTTCTGTAAGAAGACCGCTGGTTCTGTCATCCTTCCAGCAATGTAGTGTGGCGCTGGTTCTGTCGTCCATCCAGCAGTGTAGTGTGGCGCTGGTTCTGTCATCCATCACGCAGTGTAGTGTGGCGCTGGTTCTCTCATTCATCCCGCAGTGTAGTGTGGCACTGGTTCTGTCGTCCATCCTGCAGTGTAGTGTGGCGCTGGTTCTCTCGTCCATCCCGCAGTGTATTGTTCATGTTGCTATGGATACTGAGAATGACTAGTCCTAGACCAGTGAGAACATTAAACAATCAAATCGCAAATATTTGGCTGAAAAAGTTCATTGCATAATAAAACAAAATAAGAATGTTTGGGTAGCTGCATTGTAGTTACATTTGGTGAAACCGTTGCTCTGTTGACAGGTCACTCATCACTTGCCCCAGATTTGAGCTGCATCTCTGTCGGAAATATTAATGAGACGGCGATCAACCAAACGCTGCAACAACGAGCTCCCGTCCCGACTCTACTAGACGAGTTGGACCTCTCCACAATAAAGGCGGGAATGTTCCTGGATGGCTGTAAACTATTTGTTACTGGATTCTCTGGACAACGGCTTGATAAACTTCGCAAGCTCATCAATCTAGGTGGAGGCACCAGGTACACAGAGGAAATGGTTTTCTTTTATAAGAATCTGAAAAGAATGGAAATGGTATTGTGACTGTACTGAGAATTAGTGATGACATTGCAATGTGCAAGGCGGTTGTAGACTCATGTGGCCTGCAAGTTGAAGCGGTGTGTACGAACCAACATCCCGCCCTGCAGGCAGGCAGATGAAAGTGAGGCTTTGAGGCTGGCTGACAAAGTGATGTCTGCCCAGTGCGATGTTCCTCCAACACTTGTGTCTGTCCGCACGGACCCGGCACCAACCCAAACATTATGGTGGGTGCTTTTCAATTGCAAAGCAAATTCCCTTTAAACCAGTAATGACATTTTTATATCAGAACACTTTAATGAATAAATTAGTTTGTATGCTAGCTGTTGAGACCTTAACTATGGCTTCAAATATACATGATGTGTTTAAACTTGTGCAGGTTTAGTCAAATCAACGAGACAGTCTCCCACGTGGTGATGGGTGAACGCGTGGTGGATCATGTGGAGCAGCTGGAGCGGGGGCACTTGAGGTGAGTCTAGTGTGACACGTTATCTGTAGTTACTGCCATCCCAATCATCAACAACGACCGTCACCACCAGCTGTACACACCAGGCATGCTTGGCATGAAACGAACTTCTCATACAAATGGGAAACCGCTCACCTCTGCCGTCGGGGGAAAGCTCTGCAATTGGTAGCAACTAGAAACCTGTATGACCAAGTTTGTGTGGAACTTGGCCGTGTCCTGTGTTTGCCCAATAAAGAAACAATCTCATGTTATGTTTTTTTCTCCATCTACTAATATTAATAGTAGAATACATGTACCAAAACCGTGACATCAGTACCAAAAACTCAAAATGCTTTAAATAATAAGAAAATCATTACTTAGGGACTGACAACTCAATTTACCTTTATTATATATATTTGTAATAAGAATGTTAAGATCTTTCTAATTGAACCATTTGCAAATTAACTTCATGAAAAGAAAGAAATCAGTTTGGAGTATCTATTATTATTAACATATGAACATATGTAACACAGAAGAAACGAAATAGAAAATCACACTTTGACCGGATAATGTATGTGATGAATTGCTCACTCTTGCGCATTTGCCTTTCCTGCAGTTTGTGCACACTAATTCAAATGAAAGTAGGCCACTATTCTATTCTAAATTAGTTTGATGGTGTGATTTTAAATTAGCATGGTAACATTCCAAATAGGAATCAACTATTTTGCACAGACATTGAGCTCAAATTTCACTGTTCAGAAGCAACTTCAGGAATTAACTCTAACTATACCATAATCAGAACAATGTAGCCCAATTGGTAATTTTAATGCATTTATTCCCACTTATAACCTATCATGCTACCCTACTCGTGTTATAGGGATTCATCCAAAGTTGAGGAAACTGACATTTCCTAATGGTGCGTTTAGTTGGGATAAGTTCCAACTAACCCCCGTCAAATGTTCTAACTAACCCCAAGTGACTATGTGACAGTTGAATTTGAATTTCATTAAACCTACAGTATGCCGTATAACCCCGTTAAACCAAACTTGAAGGGGCCCTAGAAATTTGTTTGGATTAACCGATCATTTGGTTTAACTGAGCTTTGGCTTTGACTTTGAGTAAGTGTGTATTGCAGATGTAATTTACAATGTATGTGGACACTTTGTTTTTTGTGTATATACAGTCATCATCATCATCATGCTGTCGGTCACGATGCGACAAAGACTGCTTTCATTACTTGACTGCCGCTCTCCATTTAGCTCTCTGCTGTGAGAGTTGCGTCCATGAGTCGGTCTTAATGTCTCTCAGCTTCAGGTTTCTCTTGATGGTATCCCTGAACCGGAGACGGGGGCGCCCTCTCTTTCTGTAGCCAGAAGACAGTTGAGAATAGAGGATCTGCTTTGGTAGCCTGTCTGATGACATCCTCATGAGGTGTCTAGTCCACCGGAGATTCATTTTGATCAGAAGATCTTCCATAGGGGGCAGCCCCATCCGTTCGAGTATTTCCTTATTCGTCACTTTGTCCTTCCAGGTTAGCCTCATGATTGAACGCAGATGTCGCATCATGAAGGCATGCAGCTTTTTCACCTGCCGTCTGTACACTGTCCAGGCCTCGGCTCCGTATACTAGGGTGGATAGCACGATTGCGCGGTAGATTTTACCTTTGACCCGAATGGACACATGGTGGTTGTTCCAGAGTCTCTGGCGTAGTCGGCCGAAAGATGCGCTAGCCTTGGCCATCCTCCTCTGTATCTCAGCATCAATGCGTCCATCACTTGATATAGTGCTTCCAAGATAGGTGAATTCCGGAACAGAGTTCAGCTTGTTTCCGTCAACCATGATCTCCTCCTCTCGGGTTCTTGTAGAGTTGGGTTGGAACAGCACCTCCGTCTTCTTGATGTTAATTTTCAGGCCAAACTTCTTTGATGCATCGGAGAAAGCGTCCACTATTTTCTGGGTCTCTTCAGCAGAGTGGGCAACCAGTGCACTGTCATCTGCGAATAGTAGCTCTCTCACCAGTATCTGAGTAGTCTTGGTCTTCGCTCTGAAGTGTGCGACATTGAATAGGTCAGCGTTCTGTCTGGACTGTATATAGATGCCATCCCCCATGTCTCTGAAAGCCTCGTCTAGCATTGCTGATAGGAAGATGGAGAAGAGCGTGGGGGCCAGTACACAACCTTGCTTGACCCCATTGGTAACCCCGAACGATTCCGAGACTTCCCCTCCAGCACTAACGTTCGCCATCATTCCTGTATGTAGAGCCTCGATCATAGTTGTGAACTTCTCTGGGCATCCGTACTTCCTCAGTAGCTGCCATAGCCCGGTCCTCCCGACTGTATCAAATGCCTTAGTGAAATCGACAAATACCATGTACAGTTCATGAAAGCTGCCTGCAAAAGTGTTGAAGTGCTGCTGGCTTTTGCAAGTTACCAGCGGCACTCTCTCGGGGAGCAAATAGAGGTTTCACACCGGCAAGAACATGCCAAGACAGGCGCAAAACTATTTGTCCCTGCAGTGGCTGGTCGGGAGATGTTGGGAGTTCCATACATCAACCGCCCTTAATGCTGCCACAGTGACGTGGTTTTCTGTTTAGGGTTTGCTCCCTTAGCCTTCGGTTCTGTCAAGGACCTGTACCACAAGGCAGTGGTTTACAACTCTGCAAGGCAGGGGCGTCAAACTCCCTGAGGTATTGCTATACCTGCATACCTATGTATATACAGTATAACCCCGTTAAACCAAGCTTGGTTAAACCAAACGATCGGTTAATCCAAACTTTTTTCGGCGGCCCGGCAAAATACTACCATTTATCATATAAAAAAGACGGTGGGGTCTCAGATGACCTTATAACCACATGAAAGTTTGGTTTAACCATACTGGAGTGGCCTGGGGTCCGACAATTTTGTTTGGATTAACCTATAATCTGTATTAACCGACTTCGGTTTAACCGAGCTTGGTTTAACGGGGTTATACTGTAACTTGTTATGTTACTTCCATTTTATAGCTAAGTAGTTGAGTGCCAAGTGCTCAATAGCTGGTCACTGATCTATGTACATTACTAAGATTATCAAACATCCTCATACACTCAGAAAATTACTCAGAGTGCATGAAAAACTACAAACCTCTCCTGAAGACAATTTTATTTGTTGTCTTTCAATTGCAACTTGGTGAATGGAGATGGTGCTGTCTCTCAGTGGGTGGCAGCATTTAGGTTATTTTGTTGTTCATGGGTCAGCTAGGTTCAATGTTTCCAACTAACCCCACGTTCCAACTAACCCCAGTCTCCCCCACTGCCATTTCTGCTTGAATACTTACCACAGTTTCCAATATAAACATCATTTTGTCATAGCTTCAGTGTCTACAATCTTAATGACATACTGACTATATCATTATTTACTCACGAATAAACTATGAAATTCAATCAATTTTCACTATCGAAACCATCATCAGAATGATCCTGCGATGCCGATGGCAACAGTTTTTGTTCCAATAAATTTGTCACTCATGTGTCACGTATGACATGAGGTCATGTCACTCATGACAAATGTCAAATTATATTTAATTTACGTCAACTATAACTGTGAAGGCGGCTTCACTTTGATATTAGATGACTGAGCAGCTTTCGCCGCGCAGTGATTAAGTTGAAGAAGTCGAAATAAGACTAAGGCTGTGGTCTACACCCATAACATGTTCCCATAACCCTGATGTCAGCTGTGTATTTGTATACACACAGCCTACATATTACACTGTGCTTGGTTGCAGGCTGAGTGTGGTGGGTGCGGACTGGGTGGTGGCCTGTGCCCGGCAGGCTGAGCAGGTGCCCGAGGCACGCTACCTCTGCCTGAACCTTCCTGAAGCTGAAGAGGAGCAGCTTTCCATCGTAAAGCCGTACGTGTCCAGCTTGTACCGGAACCACCTTTCTACCCGCGTTCCATTTAACCACAGCAGTAAATGGGCAGGCCTTTTCTTTCACAAATTTATAGGAAGAATTTTTATCTAACAACAAACATATCTTACTTGTTTAGCCAGCAACCACGCTTCTGACATGCACCTATACTTAGGGAAACCTCTTAGTAAATAATATTGTCATGAGGTGAGGAGGGTGGGACATGCCCCAATTTAAACCAGATTTGCCCTTTTTTTCATGGTGAATATTAGAAAATTATGTTATTTGTATAATTGATGAATGGATGGTGGATGCCATCTGTAAGTGGTATTCTACCACAAGGGTGTATAATAACATAAAAGAACCACTGTAGTATGTAGAGACGGTTGAATGGCTGTTGGTTTGTTGCAGGAGGCGAAGTAGTGCTGCATTGCAGCCAGTCGTTGACCCCGACCGTACGATTGGACCGGCTACTCTGGAGAACGAGATGCAGGACCTGCTGAGCCAGTACTTGCCTGCCAAGGGTCAGTTCACCGCCAGCGTATAAAGCACTCGGGCGCCTCGCACCCATGCATTTCTGACTTTGTATAGATGTCACAAGGGGTTGTAGTGATGTGTTGTATTAAAGGTTTCATGCGAATACTATTAGTAATGTAATTTTCAGATCGTTTGCTTGGTTACTGTGTGCTTCTATGTAATTGGGAGTAGGTGGTAGCTTGAGTGGCCTGGTGCAGCGGGAAGTCTGCAGCTATGAGGGTATACGCCAATTCCCAGTTTTTGTCGCTTGCAGGCTACTTCAACGCAGAATTCTATTTGTGGTGATATGTGAGTTGAAATGTGTGTTTACGGTCTGCTTAGACGTGACTAGGTGGGATCTGACGTCACATCAATCAGTGTGTTTAGACATCACTAGGTGTGCTTAGACCTCACTAGGTGGGATCTGATGTCACGTGACTAAGTATGTTTAGACATGACTAGGTGTGCTTAGACATCACTAGGTGGGATCTAAAGTCAGGTCACTAAGTGTGTTTAGACATCACTAGGTGGGATCTAACGTCAGGTCACTAAGTGTGTTTAGATGTCACTAGGTGTGCTTAGACGTCACATGACTAAGTATGTTTAGACGTGACTAGGTGTGCTTAGACATCACTAGGTGGGATCTGACGTCACATCACTAAGTGTGTTTAGACGTCACTAGGTGTGCTTAGATGTCACTAAGTGTGATTTGATGTCATGTCACTAGGTGTGATTTGATGTCCTGTTACTAAATGTGTTTAGATGTCACTAGGTGTGCTTAGATGTCACTAGGTGGGATCTAAAGTCAGGTCACTAAGTGTGTTAGACGTCACTAGGTGGGATCTAACATCAGGTCACTAAGTGTGTTTAGATGTCACTAGGTGTGCTTAGACGTCACTAAGTGTGATTTGATGTCATGTTACTAAGTGTGTTTAGACATCACTAGGTGTGCTTAGACATCACTAGGTGTGATTTGATGTCATGTTACTAAGTGTGTTTAGACGTCACTAGGTGTGCTTAGATGTCACTAAGTGTGATCTGATGTCATGTTACTAAGTGTGTTTAGATGTCACTAGGTGTGCTTAGATGTCACTAGGTGGTATCTAAAGTCAGGTCACTAAGTGTGTTTAGACGTCACTAGGTGGGATCTAACGTCAGGTCACTAAGTGTGTTTAGATGTCACTAGGTGTGCTTAGACGTCACTAAGTGTGATTTGATGTCATGTTACTAACTGTGTTTAGATGTCACTAGGTGTGCTTAGATGTCACTAGGTGGGATCTAAAGGCAGGTCACTAAGTGTGTTTAGATGTCACTAGGTGTGCTTAGACGTCACTAGGTGTGATTTGATGTCATGTTACTAAGTGTGTTTAGACGTCACTAAGTGGGATCTAACGTCAGGTCACTAAGTGTGTTTAGATGTCACTAGGTGTGCTTAGATGTCACTAGGTGTGATTTGACATCACATCACTAGGTGTGTCTTGACGTAACGTCAATAGGTGTGTTTAGATGACCATAGGTTTATGTTTATCGTGAGTGAAACTTGGTGTTTAGATGTGACGGATGAGAGTGCGCTGGTACGGGCTGTAGAAGCTGTTGAACAAGAAACTCCCACACAGGTGGAGCAGCAGTCAGCGCAGAACTTTACTGAAGGTACGGTAGTACTAGTAGCCTCCAATTCTTTACATTTGTGTACAATTCTCACTACCACCCAATGGGGCGCTCTACACTAATCCTTGTCATATCAAAAAGGGTTCACAGGTGGCAGCATGCCAGACTGGGGACCCCATAGTGGGCTGGTCCGCTCCCACTTACTCCTGCAGTTGTAGGCAGCCCGCAGATGTAGGTAGCCTACAGATGTACGCAACGGGTGGTTGAAGGCAGGCTACAGTTGTACATAGCCTACAGATGTATGCAGCCTACAGTTGTAGGCAGCCTACAGTTGTAGACAGCGTGTGGTTGTAGGAAGCCAGCGGTTGTAGGAAGCCTGCGGTTTTAGGAAGCCTGCGGTTGTAGGCTGCCTGTAGTTTCCCCAATTTCTAAATCTCAGAAACAAATACTTCATACTGATGAAATGTAAAAGAATATGTAAGGAGAAAGACAAATTTCTGTATAACTTTATCTGCTAATTGTCGACAAGATCTGTTCTAACACCTGTTCACTTCTACAGAAACAGAAGGCAGAGGCCTGTTTGCAGGCAAGAAGTTTGCACTGGTTGGCCTAACGCAGGAAGAGGAAATAGAGCTTACAAACGTCATTGAGGAGGCTGAGGGTGAGTGACATGCTGACTACTGTAGAACCCTGCATGTTGTGATGACATGCTGACTACTGTAGAACCCGCATGTTGTGATAACATGCTGACTACTGTAGAACCCGCATGTTATTATGACATGCTGACTACTGTAGAACCCGCATGGTGAGATGCCATACTGACTACTGTAGAACCTGCATGTTGTGATGACATGCTGACTACTGTAGAACCTGCATGTTGTGATGACATGCTGACTACTGTAGAACCCTGCATGTTGTGATAACATGCTGACTACTGTAGAACCCGCATGTTGTGATACCATGCTGTCTACTGTAGAACCCACATGTTATGATGACATGCTGACTACTGTAGAACCCGCATGTTGTGATAACATGCTGACTACTGTAGGACCTGCATGTTGTGATAACATGCTGACTACTGTAGGACCCACATGTTATGATGACATGCTGACTACTGTAGAACCCGCATGTTGTGATAACATGCTGACTACTGTAGGACCCACATGTTGTGATAACATGCTGACTACTGTAGAACCCGCATGTTATTATGACATGCTGACTTCTGTAGAACCCGCGTGGTGAGATGCCATACTGACTACTGTAGAACCCGCATGTTGTGATGACATACTGACTACTGTAGAACCCGCATGTTGTGGTGACATGCTGACTACTGTAGAACTAGATATCCCAAGTGCCTTGCCAATCCACCAATAATCTGTGTGTGAAGGCTTAAAATTCATCATTTTCAATCTGTTGGTGTGTTCTAAGTTGTTCACCAATTGAAATAAAATCTAAAGCAAAATAAAGCTTCATATTTCTTCTTTCTAATAGTACCATCTACATTAGGATATGACTTTGATCAGCTACAGAAAATCAATGCTTTGTCAAGTCCATTTATGTAGAAAATCACCTTTTGTTTCAACTAACTTATGCATACAAGTTTACACTGCTGCTTCAAACCTCTGGCGCCCATTCACCAGAGCTAGCATCATCATGCCAATGATATCATTTTGTTGCCAATACTACAGGCCATATAGTCATATTTTGTCCTTGAATAAATTCTTTGTCCATCTATTTTAAATTTTAATTTAAAATGTTCAATTAACCACCATTTCTGAACCGAATAATGGATAACTTAGGTTTTTACATGAAAATAAAGATATTTCTTTTCTTTAAAAAAAAAAGTTAATCATGATTCTTAGCAATGCACAGTGTGAAGGCATCAATTTGAGACAAAATAAATGTTGGCTCTACTTAGTAATTGGATGCCAGTTGTTATGCAATGTGTCATAAACACACTGCCCACACACACACAGGGTTTGAAAACATTTTTGTTTAAAACATTCACATCTATCAAATTGTATTGTATGTAACGTAAACAGAAAGAGCATATTGAAGGTAGTACAGTGTGAAAATTTCATGCAATTTTCTTGTACGGGTGCTTTTCTGTACCAAATAAGCCTGCTCAAAGTTGGGCATTTCCTTTTACCGGATTTTATCACTTGTCAAATTGAGCTCTGGACCATTTTAAACCTATTTTTTTAAGCTTTTCCCAAGCATATGTAGTCCTGAAAAAAAATAGCAATGACAAGACTCATCAGTAGGTTAGGGATGAATCAGAATAATTTAATATGGGTGCCAATCTTTTCCACAACCAAGCCCCCAAAAGTGGTCTA
This sequence comes from Branchipolynoe longqiensis, assembly GCA_030323885.1. Classification (NCBI taxonomy): domain Eukaryota; kingdom Metazoa; phylum Annelida; class Polychaeta; order Phyllodocida; family Polynoidae; genus Branchipolynoe; species Branchipolynoe longqiensis. Next base: position 76,677,276 of record CM059199.1, on the reverse strand, counting down.
AAGCGATTTCGCGCGTTTTTGAAGATGTATATCTTGAAATGTAACCACATCAGACCCCTGGATCTTTTTATTCTCATTGTATAGGCCATGGATTTGAAGGAAAAAATACAGAAAGTCTGATAGGGTGGTTACTTTTAATTCTTGGGGCCATCAAAAATGCTATGTTTTTAGTTCTGGGTGGGACCAATTAAGTAACAACCTAAAAAAAGTCCATATCTTCTTTAATATTAGAGCGATTTTCACAAATGAAGTGTCATTTTATTTCAAATTAAATATACTAACAGGTGAAATCCATTAAATCAAACTCCAAACTAATTTTGAAAATCACTTGGGATACCTAGTAGAACCCGCATGTTGTGATGACATGCTGACCACTGTAGAACCCGCATGTTGTGATGACATGCTGACTACTGTAGAACCCACAAGGTGTGACATGCTGACTACTGTAGAACCCGCATGTGATGACATACTGACTACTGTAGAACCCACATGTTGTGACATGCTGACTACTGTAGAACCCACATGTTGTGATAACATGCTGACAACTTTAGAACCCGCATGTTGTGATAACATGCTGACTACTGTAGAACCCACATGTTGTGGTGACATGCTGACTACTGTAGAACCTGCATGTTGTGATAACATGCTGACTACTGTAGAACCCACATGTTGTGGTGACATGCTGACTACTGTAGAACCCGCATGTTGTGATAACATGCTGACTACTGTAGAACCCACATGTTGTGATAACATGCTGACTACTTTAGAACCTGCATGTTGTGATAACATGCTGACTACTGTAGAACCCACATGTTGTGGTGACATGCTGACTACTGTAGAACCCGCATGTTGTGATAACATGCTGACTACTGTAGAACCCACATGTTGTGATAACATGCTGACTACTTTAGAACCCGCATGTTGTGATGATATGCTGACTACTGTAGAACCCACATGTTGTGATGACATGCTGACTACTTTAGAACCTGCATGTTGTGATAACATGCTGACTACTGTAGAACCCACATGTTGTGGTGACATGCTGACTACTGTAGAACCCGCATGTTGTGATAACATGCTGACTACTGTAGAACCACATGTTGTGATAACATGCTGACTACTTTAGAACCCGCATGTTGTGATGACATGCTGACTACTGTAGAACCCACATGTTGTGGTGACATGCTGACTACTGTAGAACCTGCATGTTATGATGACATGCTGACTACTGTAGAACCCGCATGTTATGATGACATGCTGACTACTGTAGAACCCGCATGTTGTGATGACATGCTGACTACTGTAGAACCCTGCATGTTGTGATAACATGCTGACTACTGTAGAACCCGCATGTTGTAATAACATGCTGAATACTGTAGAACCCGCATGTTATGATGACATGCTGACTACTGTAGAACCTGCATGTTGTGATGACATGCTGACTACTGTAGAACCCGCATGTTGTGATGACATGCTGACTACTGTAGAACCCACATGTTGTGATGACATGCTTACTACTGTAGAACCCACATGTTGTGATGACCTGGCTACTGTAGAACCTGCATGTTGTGATGACATGCTGACTACTATTGAACGCACATGTTGTGACATGCTGACTACTGTAGAACCCACATGTTGTGATACCATACTGACTACTATAGAACCTGCGTGTTGTGGTGACATGCTGACTACTATAGAACCCGCATGTTGTGATGACATACTGACTACTATAGAACCTGCTTGTTGTGATGATATGCTGACTACTGTAGAACCTGCATGTTGTGATGACATGCTGACTACTGTAGAACCCGCATGTTGTGATAACATGCTGACTACTGTAGAACCCACATGTTGTGATATACTGACTACTATAGAACCCACATGTTGTGATGACATGCTGACTACTATAGAATGTGCATGTTGTGATAACATGGTGACTACTGTAGAACCCGCATGTTGTGATGACCTGCTGACTACTATAGAACCCACATGTTATGACATGCTGACTACTTTAGAACCCGCATGTTGTGATGACATACTTGACTACTATAGAACCCGCATGTGGTGACATGCTGACTACTGTAGAACCTGCATGTTGTGATAACATGCTGACTACTGTAGAACCCGCATGTTGTGATGACATGCTGACTACTATAGAACCCGTATGTTGTGATGACATACTTGACTACTATAGAACCCGCATGTGGTGACATACTGACTACTGTAGAACCCGCATGTTGTGATGACATGCTGACTACTGTAGAACCCACATGTTGTGATATACTGACTACTATAGAACCCATATGTTGTGATGACATGCTGACTACTATAGAATGTGCATGTTGTGATAACATGGTGACTACTGTAGAACCTGCATATTATGATGACATGCTGACTACTGTAGAACCTGCATGTTGTGATGACATGCTGACTACTGTAGAACCTGCATGTTGTGATGACATGCTGACTACTGTAGAACCCACATGTTGTGATGACATGCTTACTACTGTAGAACCCACATGTTGTGATGACCTGGCTACTGTAGAACCTGCATGTTGTGATGACATGCTGACTACTATTGAACGCACATGTTGTGACATGCTGACTACTGTAGAACCCACATGTTGTGATACCATACTGACTACTATAGAACCTGCGTGTTGTGGTGACATGCTGACTACTATAGAACCCGCATGTTGTGATGACATACTGACTACTATAGAACCTGCTTGTTGTGATGATATGCTGACTACTGTAGAACCTGCATGTTGTGATGACATGCTGACTACTGTAGAACCCGCATGTTGTGATAACATGCTGACTACTGTAGAACCCACATGTTGTGATATACTGACTACTATAGAACCCACATGTTGTGATGACATGCTGACTACTATAGAATGTGCATGTTGTGATAACATGGTGACTACTGTAGAACCCGCATGTTGTGATGACCTGCTGACTACTATAGAACCCACATGTTATGACATGCTGACTACTTTAGAACCCGCATGTTGTGATGACATACTTGACTACTATAGAACCCGCATGTGGTGACATGCTGACTACTGTAGAACCCACATGTTGTGATAACATGCTGACTACTTTAGAACCCGCATGTTATGATGACATGCTGACTACTGTAGAACCCACATGTTGTGGTGACATGCTGACTACTGTGGAACCTGCATGTTATGATGACATGCTGACTACTGTTGAACCCACATGTTGTGATAACATGCTGACTACTGTAGAACCCGCATGTTGTGATGACATGCTGACTACTGTAGAACCCTGCATGTTGTGATAACATGCTGACTACTGTAGAACCCGCATGTTGTAATAACATGCTGAATACTGTAGAACCCGCATGTTATGATGACATGCTGACTACTGTAGAACCTGCATGTTGTGATGACATGCTGACTACTGTAGAACCCGCATGTTGTGATGACATGCTGACTACTGTAGAACCCACATGTTGTGATGACATGCTTACTACTGTAGAACCCACATGTTGTGATGACCTGGCTACTGTAGAACCTGCATGTTGTGATGACATGCTGACTACTATTGAACGCACATGTTGTGACATGCTGACTACTGTAGAACCCACATGTTGTGATACCATACTGACTACTATAGAACCTGCGTGTTGTGGTGACATGCTGACTACTATAGAACCTGCATGTTGTGATGACATACTGACTACTATAGAACCTGCTTGTTGTGATGATATGCTGACTACTGTAGAACCTGCATGTTGTGATGACATGCTGACTACTGTAGAACCCGCATGTTGTGATAACATGCTGACTACTGTAGAACCCACATGTTGTGATATACTGACTACTATAGAACCCACATGTTGTGATGACATGCTGACTACTATAGAATGTGCATGTTGTGATAACATGGTGACTACTGTAGAACCCGCATGTTGTGATGACCTGCTGACTACTATAGAACCCACATGTTATGACATGCTGACTTCTTTAGAACCCGCATGTTGTGATGACATACTTGACTACTATAGAACCCGCATGTGGTGACATGCTGACTACTGTAGAACCTGCATGTTGTGATAACATGCTGACTACTGTAGAACCCGCATGTTGTGATGACATGCTGACTACTATAGAACCCGTATGTTGTGATGACATACTTGACTACTATAGAACCCGCATGTGGTGACATACTGACTACTGTAGAACCTGCATGTTGTGATGACATGCTGACTACTGTAGAACCCACATGTTGTGATATACTGACTACTATAGAACCCACATGTTGTGATGACATGCTGACTACTATAGAATGTGCATGTTGTGATAACATGGTGACTACTGTAGAACCCGCATGTTGTGATGACCTGCTGACTACTATAGAACCCACATGTTATGACATGCTGACTACTTTAGAACCCGCATGTTGTGATGACATACTTGACTACTATAGAACCCGCATGTGGTGACATGCTGACTACTGTAGAACCTGCATGTTGTGATAACATGCTGACTACTGTAGAACCCGCATGTTGTGATGACATGCTGACTACTATAGAACCCGTATGTTGTGATGACATACTTGACTACTATAGAACCCGCATGTGGTGACATACTGACTACTGTAGAACCCGCATGTTGTGATGACATGCTGACTAATGTAGAGCGTGCATGTTGTAACATGCTGACTACTGTAGAACCCGCATGTTGTGATGACATACTTGACTACTATAGAACCCGCATGTGGTGACATGCTGAATACTGTAGAACCTGCATGTCGTGATGACATGCTGACTACTGTAGAACCCGCATGTTGTGATGACATGCTGACTACTGTAGAACCCGCATGTTGTGATGACATGCTGACTACTGTAGAATGTTCATGTTTTGACATGCTGACTACTGTAGAACCCGCATGTTGTGATGACTACTATGGAACCCGCATGTTGTGATGACATGCTGACTACTGTAGAGTGTGCATGTTGTGACATGCTGACTACTGTAGAACCCACATGTTATGACATGCTGACTACTATAGAACCCATATGTTGTGATGACATGCTGACTTCTGTAGAGTGTGCATGTGATGACATGCTGACTACTATAGAACCCGCATGTTGTGATGACATGGTGCTGCCCACTAGCACTTGACTGCCCTTTGCGCCTGTGCACCTCATTTCTTTATTTTCTTTGTCAGATTCATTCCTGAGGATTATACCATACCATCTGTGAAAACAATAATGTAGGGAGAAATAGACAACATTAAATAACCAGTCCAGGACAATCTGTCTGTCGGATGATTAATGGTTGTACTAATTTGAATTCATGTCTGGCAGATTCTTCAGCAGAGATAGGCTCCAGTTCCAATTATTAGTTGGTAGGTTTTCCTATGTTTTGTACTAATTTAGTTGGATATTGCGAGTGGTATGTGGATATTTTTGTGAAAACTTTAACATTGAACAATTCTTCACAACCGGTGGTGTTGTGGAAGGTTTGTGTGTTTGACGTGCACATTAATCGGGTAGGATGGTCCTTGTGGTTATTACTCCACCGGGTGAGTTTGAATTTACATTACTTGCTCTTATTTTCTCTTCAGGTCTCATCGTGGGAAACGCGAGGGGGACGGTGCCTGACTTCGCCGTGGTTCCCATCTTTGGTTGCCACATTCCCATCATAGCAGCTGAAGTGGTCACCATGCCTTACATTGTGAGTAACCGTGTTGAGGTGGTTACCATGCCTTACATTGTGAGTAATCGTGCTGAGGTCATCACCATGCCTTACAATTGTGAGTAACCGTGCTGAAGTGGTCACCGTGCCTTACATTGTGAGGAACAGTGCTGAAGTGGGCACCATGCCTTACATTGTGAGTAATGGTGATGAGGTGGTCTCCATGCCCAACATTAACTAACTGTGCTGATGTAGTTACCGTGCCCTACATTGTGAGTAACCATGCTGAAGTGGTCACCGTGCCTTACATTGTGAGTAACGGAGCTGAGGTGGTCACCATGCCCTACATTGTGAGTAACAGTACTGAGGTGGTCACTGTGCCTTACATTGTGAGTAGCCATGCTGATGTGGTCACCATGCCCTACATTGTGAGGAACCATGCTGAGGTCGTCACCATGCCTTATATTGTGACTCACCGTGCTGATGTGGCCACGATGCCCTACATTGTGAGTAACCGTGCTGATGTGGTCACCATGCCCTACATTGTGAGTAACTGCTGATGTGGTCATGTCCTACATTGTGAGTAACCATGCTGATGTGGTCACCATGCCCTACATTGTGAGTACCCATGCTGAGGTGGTCACCGTGCCTTACATTGTGAGTAACCGTGCTGAAGTGGACACCATGCCATATATTGTGAGTAACCATGCTGAAGTGGTCACTATGCCCTACATTGTGAGTAACAGTGCTGAAGTGGTAACCATGACCAACATTGTGAGTAACTGTGCTGAGGTGGTCACCGTACCTTACGTTGTGAGTAACAGTGCTGAAGTGGTCACCATGCCTTACATTTTGAGAGGCGACCAGACGGGATTGCCGAATGAGTTAGAGCAATCGTCTCCCGTGTTGGTAGGTCGTGGGTTCGAATCCTGGTCAAGTCAAACCAATGACTTAAAAATCGATACTTGTTGCTACCTAGCCTGGTGCTTGGCATTATTAGAATAGTGAAGGACTGGTTGGCTCAGTGTCAGGATAAGGTGACTGAGTGGGATATCAGATCATGGTGCTGGTGGCCTGGTCTTCTAGTGCGACTGGTGCTGATGTGGTCACCGTGCCTTACATTGTGAGTAAAAGTGCTGAGGTGGTCACCATGCCTTACATTGTGAGTAACGGTGCTGATGTCGTCACCATGCCTTACATTGTAAGTAACGGTGCTGATGTCATCACCATGCCCAACATGAGTAACAGTGGTGAGGTGGTCACGGTGCCTTACTATGTGAGTAACGGTGTTGAGGTGGTCACTGTGCCTAACACTGAGTAACTGTGCTGAGGTGGTCACCGTGCCCTACACTGTGAGTAACGGTGCTGAGGTGGCTAACATGCCCTACATTGTGAGTAATGGTGCTGAGGTGGTCACCCTGCCCTACATTGTGAGTAGCGGTGTCGGTTGTCACCCGATACCGCTTCCTGACAGCTCCAGTTGTCAGTTACACGTGCACGTGGGCTTGTCATGTGAAAACTGCAGTCAGGCCTGCTTGACAATGGTTCAGTGCGGTGGTTAAGAGTGGTACTGTAGAGAATCGACTATACACGAAGACGTCTTAGTATCAAGTGTTTATTTCTGCCTCCTTCCCATGCGCTGGTACCGGCGCGGTAGGTTACCACCCGCCAGTGACCAGTGGCACATACATACATTACAGTACCACTATTATTCACTTGATGGGGTACATCTGCAGCTTCATGGTATAAGTTCTTAAAACACCTTTAAGAGTGGTACCACTATTGTTCACTTGATCGGGTATATCTGCAGCTTCATGGTGTAAGTTCTTAAAACACCTTTAAGAGTGGTACCACTATTATTCACTTGATGGGGTACATCTGCAGCTTCATGGTGTAAGTTCTTAAAACACCTTTAAGAGTGGTACCACTATTATTCACTTGATGGGGTACATCTGCAGCTTCATGGTGTAAGTTCTTAAAACACCTTTAAGAGTGGTACCACTATTATTCACTTGATGGGGTACATCTGCAGCTTCATGGTGTAAGTTCTTAAAACACCTTTAAGAGTGGTACCACTATTATTCACTTGATGGGGTACATCTGCAGCTTCATGGTGTAAGTTCTTAAAACACCTTTAAGAGTGGTACCACTATTATTCACTTGATGGGGTACATCTGCAGCTTCATGGTGTAAGTTCTTAAAACACCTTTAAGAGTGGTACCACTATTATTCACTTGATGGGGTACATCTGCAGCTTCATGGTGTAAGTTCTTAAAACACCTTTAAGAGTGGTACCACTATTATTCACTTGATGGGGTACATCTGCAGCTTCATGGTGTAAGTTCTTAAAACACCTTTAAGAGTGGTACCACTATTATTCACTTGATGGGGTATATCTGCAGCTTCATGGTGTAAGTTCTTAAAACACCTTTAAGAGTGGTACCACTATTATTCACTTGATGGGGTATATCTGCAGCTTCATGGTGTAAGTTCTAAAAACAACAATGGCTGTTGAATTCCCGCCATAATCAGAACGGCCAAGCGCTGTATGTATTTGCAGAACCCAGTTGACAAAGGTACTTGTTCATGGTATTTGTTTATATGGTCGAATCAATTTTTGCGCGTTCAATTTAGTCAATGCTACTAGTTATTCATTTTGTTGTTCACGTTAGTTACAGATATTGTTTCAAACTAAGATGTGTTTTTTCAGCAAATATGCGTGGAGAGTGAAGAGATGCCAGCCGTGAAGGCACACCGGATGTTCAGTCCACTTACGCTGCTGGCCGACTCGCGCCCTCTGGTGGGTTGTGTGCTGTCCATCAGCGGCTACACGGGCATTGAGCGGGACGTCCTCATGCACGTTGCTGAGGTGCTTGGTGCCAGGTACAGCGCTTTACTTTTCAGCCATTTGCTTTCTCCTTAATAGCCCTGTCATTTGCACTCATTGTTGTGGGGCATGCCTTTGTTGGTTTATTTTTATCATTACATTTGGCTATCTAAACAATTTTTTGAGGCCAGTTACTGTTAATTGATTTAATAATGGGGTTTTCACACCTAAATTGAGTAGGAGGAAAGCTTGACTGACTGGACCCCACTGTTTCTCCTTTGGAGATCAAAGCAATCTATATTTTCAAGAACATTTAGTGCTCTGTCATAGGCCACCACAGTGTTGTCCATGTTGCTTATTTGTTTGTCAGATGCCAGGAATACTTTGTAAAGCAGGCAAAGCGGGGTCTGCAGGCAAGTACGCACCTTGTTGTCAACTGTCCAGCAGGCTCCAAGTACACGGCCGCCAAGAAGTGGGGCCTCCCCACAGTGCAGCGCGAGTAAGTGGACACTCAGTCCCTTTCTTTTATTGATGAAAATGTCTTGTGCTCTTAAAAATAAGGGAAAATAGTTTTATTCTTCAGAATAACACATTTGTCAGAGACGAGGCACTGGTCTTCCAATCATTTTGATTAAACTGTTGATTTTACAACAATTTTACAATGCAAACCGCATGCATGATCTTTTTACTGACATAAAGCGGATTTTTGGGCCTTACACTAACAATTGGTCTCATGGAAATAGCTTGAGGGACCTTTTTTGCCATGTGAAACAAACTTCATACTCCCTGCAGACAACTGGGTTGTATCACCGAGACAATTTTACCTTTGTCTTTGGGAAAATAGTATCGATCTCTGACACATTTAATCAGTTTAGAATTTATTACACGTTACTTTTTATTTTTGTACTTAAGTGATCGCTAAATTACTTTTGAAAACCCCAGGTGGCTCTTTGAGTGTGCGCACACTGGGAAGCGGCTGCCTGAGGAGGCCTTTCTTGTCGACCTGCCACAAGACAACTCGACAATTGTCAGTAATGAGCATGAAGCTGCACTGTCAACTCACGTGACAGCAGCCCCTGAGGTGCCCCATAAACCGCACGTGAACGAACCAGACTTGAACCAACCGCACCTGAACCAACCAGACTTGAACCAACCGCATTTGAACCAACAGCAGTTGAAGAAGCCGGGTGACAAAGAAAACCAGGTGGCTGAATCTGCACTCGCTGAACGTGTTGCACCTTCTGAACCTGCACAAGTTGAGACAAATATTCTCCCAAACCAGCGCGTCAAGGTGGGTGCCTTTACAACCCACTACGGCCGATCTGCTGCCTTCGTTCACCCATTAATGATTCAAAACTCACTCATTGTGGCATTACAGCTGCTCTGTACCTGGTGTGAAGCCTGTTCATGGTAATGTTCTGGTGCAGGCTGGATGATTCAGAGATGAAATACCTCCACGGTATTGGATTTACGGGATTTCTCATATTAACCGATTAACGTTAAACAAAATTCCAAAAGGGTATATGACTTATGACAACAGTTGGGTGATTCGAACCCCGTTCTTATATGACCTTAAATGTGATTAGAACGTAAAATCTAAGCAAGAAAGTGTTGGATATGAGCGATAATGCAATCACAACAAGGCTAATTGAAACATGACTTCCGGTATTTTTCCGCAATTCCCTGACAATGCTAAGTCTATGGGAGAAGATCCGCGCTATCGCGGAAATTCGCCATTGTTGTAATAATTTTGGCTTGTTTTCCGCGGTTTTTGCTGGAGACCACTTTTATTCCTGATGATTGACCACCTGGTACTGCAGGCTTGTGTATAACTCACTCCAAGTTACCATGGTTACCTGATGTGAAATGTTGCGGTGCAGGCTGGATGATTGACCACCTGCTATTCCAGTTTTATGTAGAACTCACTGTAATTGCTGAATGTTTGGGTTTTAGCCAATATTTACTTTGATCATGGCATTAAAGCTGACTTAAAGTGAACATTTATATGCTTACTACATCAGGCGATCTTCAACGTCTTGGTAGCGGTGTAACGTGTTACAACTTTGATCACAGTTCTAGATGTTTGTTGTCATGTGCTAATAGAACATCTGCTGATCCCTCAATGGTGTCGTTTCTAAGGCAGATACAAGTTTACAAATTTCAATGAATATAAAGGCTCAAAGCAGAACTCCGTCAGGGGAGAAGATTTGAATTTGCTTGAAACATATTGGACAATGTTCATGCAGGAGCTGATGCAGAGTAAGCACGTGACTCCGGCGCGCCGGTCACGTGAGGACCGCGCCGGAATCGACACGCCGGGGAAGTTCCTGCAGTCAGACGTGGAGTTTGTGCCCAAGTTTGACTACACTGTGAGTATCGCCTCTTTGGGGTGCTCCAGTCTTCGTTAGGTGGGTAGATTAAAGAAGGCCCACCGGGTGGGTTCAGTCCATCCTTCCAATTCAGGCCATGTGTCGGGTAAGGTTAACGAAGGCCCATCAATCGGGTTCAGTCTGTCCTACTGAACCAGCCATGTGTCGGGTAAGGTTAACGAAGGCCCATCAGTCGGGTTCAGTCCGTCCTATCAAACCAGCCATGTGTCGGGTAAAGTTAACGAAGGCCTACCAGTCGGGTTCGGTCCGTCCTACCGAACCAGCCATGTGTCAGGTAAGGTTAACGAAGGCCCATCAGTCGGGTTCAGTCTGTCCTATCGAACCAGCCATGTGTCGGGTAAGGTTAACGAAGGCCCATCAGTCGGGTTCAGTCCGTCCTATCAAACCAGCCATGTGTCGGGTAAGGTTAACGAAGGCCCATCAGTCGGGTTCAGTCGTCCTACCGAACCAGCCATGTGTCGGGTAAGGTTAACGAAGGCCCATCAGTCGGGTTCAGTCCGTCCTACCAAACCAACCATGTGTCGGGTAAGGTTAACGAAGGCCACTGTGTCTGGTGGGGGTTGAAGTTGGCAGAGGCGATCACGGTGTCTAGAGATGGGTAAATGACAGGAGGTGCTGCCGAATCATCCATAATTCTAAAATTGTGAACAAACTATCCCTAACCCACTTTACACTGTATTCACCTACCTAGGAAAATGCGTTTTATTTATTAGATTAGAATACTTTTAACTATTAATTTTAAAGCCCATTACTTGTGTGTCTGTTTTCAGGATTTTTTAGCGGCATTGGACACACCAGAAAATATTCGCTTGAAAAAAGCAGCCAGAAAACAAAGTTTGGTAAGTATGAGATGCGAATGGTAAATGTGGCAGACTAAGGAAGCGCGTGTTCGGACGGCACCCTGACACTGAGACCTGTAAACATGAGCACATGTAAAGCAAAACAATTGTTTCACATATAATTCAACTTTAAACTCGATATGTGTACTGCTTGCAAACTTACTTCTGACCATCTGTCACATAATATTAATTATATTTGTCAATATCTATAAATGTGTATATTTTAGTTAAAACTAGCCGCTATGCCTTACCTGAGTATATTGAGAGGAAACACTCCGTTATAAGTCAATTAGTGTTCCGACACGACAGGCCTTCTACCTGCTCAGGTGTGGCACACCTCTGCACTATGAAAGTCACTGTTCACTGTTTATTACAAGCGGTTTTCCGGTGACATAAGAGTCATTGAACAAGCATGTAAAGCACGCCAACACTGCAAATTTGAAATCTTCACTCGGTGGGGTTTACCATACTTATCTTTTCAGTCTCATACCATAAAAATAGACGAGATAAGAAAGACACCAATTTAAGCTAATTTGATATAATTTATGTGTGTTTTCTTTATATAGTACACAACCCATACTGAAGTAGACCGTGACCAGAGCAGTTGTGGGAGGGTGGGGGTCAGACCGGGAGGTTTGCCAACCCTACGAAGTAGTCAAAACTTGTGATTTCGCCTTCCAGTTAAGCCTATACTACTGAGCTTCGGTTCAACTCTTTAAGACTTGAACCCAAGTCTGTAGGTATAGGAATTAATTAATGAACTGGGCATTTGTGATTAACTTGCACTTGTTTGGATACCTAAGACTAATGTACTATGACACAGGTGTTGCCGTTCCCGGCCACAAGTGACTCCCAACCTCCATGTGTCGTGCAGATATGTCCACGTGTGGGTTAACTTACTATTGGAAAAATAACACTGGAAAATGGAACCAGACGGGATGGCCGAATGAGTTAGAGCACCCGTCTCCCGTGCTGGTAGGTCATGGGTTCGAACCCTGGTCGAGTCAAACCAATGACTTAAAAATTTATACTTGTCGCTTCCTAGCCGGGCGCTCGGCATTATTAGGACATGGCAAGGACTTGTGTGCTCAGTGTCAGGATAATGTGACTGAGTGGGATACCAGGTCATGGTGCCGGCGGCCTGGTTTCCCAGTGGGACAGCACTATAAACTCGCCATGAGTGTGCACTGTCACAAGTCGGTACCCATCTTGATATGACCTTAGATGTTGCTAGGACGTAAAACAAAAAACAAACAAACTCTGGAAAATGGAGACATATATCAAGGATAGCATGATAATATGAGCTTGAAATATCACCTTGCTCTTCCAGTAGATATATTGGGAGTGAGCTCGTGTTCGGTCTGGTATGGTATGTGTGTATGAACGCACTAACAACCCAATCATGCAAAAACCAAAATACGCCCTGACTGCCGCTTACACCGTATACCTTGTTTACAGCGATTCGTTTTCGTGTCTCCTGTCTATTGCTAACCACAAAACGGGCCACCCCTTTGTGGAACTGTTCATCAGGAAAATGAACTCGTTAGCTACAGCTAGATACAACATCCATTTGTGCTGCGTGCCTGACCATGTCACCACCCCAACAAACGGTCGAGCTGCAAACAAGGGAAATGGGAGATTGCACCATGTCTGAGAACCCATTCTCATCTGAGACCCTCATTTGTTTCTCAAATCCATATGGCAACATGAGTGGGATAAAAATACAAATAAATTACATGAAATCATCCCATCTGTGGGGAAACGAAGGGGTTCAGAGACCAAGTGGTTCTTAGCCGATGCCACTCGTGGTGTACACACTTTTCTGCTCAAGGGAGACCCTCCCCTCCCCCCCCCCCCCCCACCAAATGTAATTGGTGTCAGTTCCGACTGACACTCAAACACATTTGATTAAACTGCTGGATTTTATGGCCTTGCACCAACAATTTTACAATGCAAGCAGCATGCCTGATTTGTTTGTATTAACGTAAACCAAGGAGAAACTTTAACTTTGAGGGCAGCAGGACTGTACCACCTCATATAGCTTATTAAACCATTTTTTAACAATTTAGGGGGAATGATACTGTAGTAATCCATAATGAGCTCGACTACCAGATGGTGGCAGTAGTGACTACGCTGACCCCTGTTTGCTCAGAAGTAGCCAGAGATGGCAGCATGCTGTGAGGAACGGTCACCAAGGTGGACTGTTTCACCTATTTCTACCGGTGCCCCCCCCCCCCCCCCCCCCCCCCCCAAGGGAGGTTGCATCCCTCCAGCTGTAGGTAGTGACGGGTCTCATTCCTATTCTGGCCGGAGCAGAATAAAGCAATTTCTCCTTTTATTTCTCAAGCGGAGTAGGACACGGTCCATCACAATACCATTGAATTATCTCAAATGTTGTCAATCTGTTCACTCTGACCACCAACACTTACAAACATTCACATACTAAGTCACCAACCGCCCTCTCCTGTTGCAATGCTTGAATAGATTGTGTTTTATTAAGGCTTCAGCCGAGGCTAAGCTACCTTACCATTGGTCCCAAACAATAAAATGGAAGTTATCCAAATGATCGAATGAATCAACGGTTCCAAAGGAATATAAAATAAGAAGCATTTATATAAAAACTCAAGCAAAATAAGTTAAATAACGTGGTTTAGCAAGCAACTTGTTAGTTTCGGAGTATATTAATTGTATTTGATTGAGTAGGTAAAGGATTGACTTGTAATGGAGAGTGCTTCCTCTTACTGTCCTTAGCCTAGCCTGGGCTGATGCCTTCTGTAAACAGGCTATGCTGAAATCAAAACAGACAGAGAGAGAAAGGAAGAGTATAAAGTTTTAAGAAGAAGAGAGTCAAGCCCTCTGGTTTATTATTTATATGGTTACATGGGTTCATTGTAGAGTATCACCCCACCACCCCTTTCCCTCAATGGGAAGCAAGCATTCTTGGCCCTACCAATAGAGATCCAGCATTCCTCGTCCCTATGGATACCAGTGGTCTGCCCACCACCACAAGCTGTATGGCCCCATGGCCCCATGACATTTGAGTGTGGTGATCACTATCCCAGCAGAGGGGGATAGGCCCTGAGTGCACTCACACCCAGACCTGCCAGTACCACTATGTCTATTTACATCCCACTCAGGCACCACCGACCCATACATATATATATATACATATATGTGCCTGGTCACTTAAACCGATCAGTAATAGAACATTTGCATTCCACCCTATGCTGCATATCGGAATATTTTACACTTCAATAAAACAAGTTATAAATCGAGGCTCCTTAGATCAAAGAGACGACTGAAGATGAGGCCGGACTGAGGATATTTGTCTGGGTGGACAAATGTAATAGCCTACGGATACATAAAAATGAAAGTTGCAAATGGTGGATGGGAGCACACAACAGTGACCCAGATATGCCTGGCACCACTGTCTGTATCCATCAGTAGGGGCTGTCCCACAGCCAAATAATTTCATAATAAACAATATTTGTTTACGTTATTAATAGACAACATTTATGTGCTCCGTTTTGTATGTACTTTTTGGATGCCTACTGAAGTAAATTATTTGACCGTGGTAACTGAGGCTGACTGCTTGCAATGACCCACTTCTCTGGCAACACGTGTCTATAGTCACTTAATGTAGGAACATGCTTTCAGCCTCTTGGTGAGCAGCTGGAGGTGAACATGGCCATAGCGCTCAAGAACTCATTCATCCAGCAGAAGACAGCAGGCACCCCAGCACCGCGACGCGACGCCATCAACCAGACTGTCCTGGAAGTAAGTGATTCCTCCTCATGGGCGGGTTGGATGCTTCATGTCACCAAGCCAAATGTCGTCTGTCATCTGATGTTTTGTGTCACCATGGAGAGGGTGAATGGGAACGGCTGAATGAGTAGGGCATTTGCTTCTGTGTGGGCGATTATAGGTTGAGTCCTTGGCCAAATTAAGGCAAACGCATGTAAAATTTATCCTTGTCGCTAACCTTCCTGTTGGCATTAATAATACTATGATTATGGCAAGGACTGGTTAGCTCAGTGTGAAAACAATACAACAGAATGCAACATTATATTACAGTCACCTATGGGATGGCCATATCAATAGATGTTTGAATGTTCCATGTATTCATTGAAAGTTTGAATGTTCCCTGTCATTGAGTGGTTGAATGTTCCATGTCATCTGTGAGATGTTGAATTTCTGTTTATTGAGGGATGAATGTACCATGTCTACATGGATGGGCTGAATTTGTACATTGAGAGGTTGAATGTTCTGTCAGTGTGAGGTTAATGTTTCATGTCATCATTGAGAGGGTCCATGTCTTCATTGATGGAGTGAATCTTCCATGTCTTCATTGATGGGGTGAATCTTCCATGTCTTCATTGATAGGATAAATCTTCGATGTCTTCATTAATGGGGTATTATTTATCTTTTACGTAAGTGAGAAGACAATACAATTAGTTTGGTTGAGCTATCTTTGGCTGGACCCTCCTTAAAAGGCCCCTCCGCTTTAATAAAGTCAAAATTCTGCGCGAGTGAGGCAGATAGGAGGGGGACCACGCGCGCATGTGACCCTCCTGAGTCGGTACCTCCAGTATTGGGGGCATTGAGCTGGTGGCCAAGGTGCTCCAGCCCAGCCCAGTGCCCAGTAGACAATCAAGCCGTTGTTAACATAGGCCCAAACACACTAATCGGCCCCGCACACAATAACATCACTCAGTCATATATTGGCTTAACGGGTGGCTCGTGGGCACCACCTATAATATTCATTAACCAGTGCTCAGATAGCACCACAAGACATATACAGGTTAATAGCAGACAAGCAATGCAGGTAGACTCCATTCCAAATAATATTAGCATAACAAGTTATACAGCACAAATCTTTTATGTGGTCATTTGAGAGGTAGTCACTGTGTGTGTGCACTGTCGCAAGTCGGTACCTGCCCTGATATTACCTTAGATATTGCCAGATGTAAAACCCCAACAAACAACCAAATCATTGAGAGTGGAATGTTTCATATCATTGAAGAGTTGCAAGTTGTCATTATGGTGTTGAATATTTCATGTTGTCATTATGAAATTAAATGTTCCATGTCGGTAGGTTGAATGTTCCCTCTCATTTAAGGTTGAATGTTCTGTGTCATCGATAGATTTCTGTCTTTGTGAAATTGAAGGGTGCATGTCCTTGTGAGCTTGTTAAATGTCCCATTTGTTCATTAAGGGGTTGAATATTCCATGTCATTGTGAGGTTAAATGTCCCATATGTTCATTGGGGTTGAGTATTCCATATGATTGTGAGGTTTGATGCTCCATGTGTTCATTGAAGGGTTGAATGTTCCATGTCATTGTGAGGTTTGAATGTTCCATGTTATTGTGAGGTTTGAATGTTCCATGTCATTGTGAGGTTTGAATGCTCCATGTCATTGTGAGGTTTGAATGTTCCATGTTATTGTGAGGTTTGAATGTTCCATCTTATTGTGAGGTTTGAATGCCCATGTCAGTGAGAGGTTTGAATGTTCCATGTCATTGTGAGGTTTGAATGATCCATGTCATTGTGAGGATTGAATGTTCCATGTCATCATTGTGCAATTTGAATGTTCCATGTTATTGTGAGGTTTGAATGCTACATTTGATTGTGATTGTTGAATGGTCCATGTCATTGTGAGGGTTGAGTGCTCCATGTCATTTGAGGTATGAATGTTCCATGACATTGTGGGGTTTGAACGCTCCATTTCATTGTGAGGGTTGAATGATCCATGTCATTTTGAGGTTTGAATGTTGCATATCATTGTAGGGTTTGAATGTTCCATGTCATTGTGAGGTTTGAATTTCCAGGTCATTGTGAGTTTTGAATGCTCCATGTCAGTGTGAGTGTTGAATGGTCCATGTCATTGTGAGGGTTGAATGTTCCATGTCATTGTGAGGCTTGAATGTTTCATATCATTGTGAGGTTTGAATGTTCCATGTCATTGTGAGGTTTGAATGATCCATGTCATTGTGAGGTTTGAATGTTCCATGTTATTGTGAGGTTTGAATGTTCCATTTCATTGTGAGGTTTGAATGATCCATGTCATTGTGAGGGTTTGAATGTGCCATGTCAGTGTGGGCTTTGAATGTTACATGTCATTGTGAGGTTTGAATGTTCCATGTCATTGTGAGGTTTGAATGTTACATGTCATTGTGAGGTTTGAATGTTCCATGTCATTGTGAGGTTTGAATGTTCCATGTCATTGTGAGGTTTGAATGTTCCAGGTCATTGTGAGGTTTGAATGTTCCATGTCATTGTGAGGTTTGAGTGATCCATGTCATTGTGAGGGTTTGAATGTGCCATGTCATTGTGAGGTTTGAATGTTCCATGTCATTGTGAGGTTTGAATGTTCCATGTCATTGTGAGGGTTTGAATGTGCCATGTCATTGTGAGGGTTGGATGTTCCATGTCATTGTGAGGTTTGAATGTTCCATGTCATTGTGAGGTTTGAATGATCCATGTCATTGTGAGGTTTGAATGATCCATGTCATTGTGAGGTTTGAATGTTCCATGTCATTGTGAGGTTTGAATGATCCATGTCATTGTGAGGTTTGAATGTTCCATGTCATTGTGAGGTTTGAATGTTCCAGGTCATTGTGAGGTTTGAATGATCCATGTCATTGTAAGGCTTGAATGTTTCATATCATTGTGAGGTTTGAATGTGCCATGTCATTGTGAGGGTTGGATGTTCCATGTCATTGTGAGGTTTGAATGTTCCAGGTCATTGTGAGTTTTGAATGATCCATGTCATTGTGAGGTTTGGATGTTACATGTCATTGTGAGTGTTGAATGGTCCATGTCATTGTGAGGGTTGAATGCTCCATGTCATTGTGAGGTTAGACTAATCCATGTCAGTGTGAGGGTTGAGTGTTCCATGTCATAGTGGGGGGTGAATGCTCCATGTCATTGTGAGGTTAGACTAATCCATGTCAGTGTGAGGGTTGAGTGTTCCATGTCATAGTGGGGGGTGAATGCTCCATGTCATTGTGAGGTTTCAATGTTCCATGTCATTGTGAGGGTTGACTTCCATATCATTGTGAGGTTTCAATGATCCATGTCATTGTGAGGGTTGAATGTTCCATGTCATTGTGAGGGGTGAGTGCACCATGTCATTGTGAGGGTTGAATGTTCCATGTCATTGTGAGGTTTCAATGTTCCATGTCATTGTGAGGTTTCAATGTTCCATGACATTGTGAGGTTCCAATGTACCATGTCATTGTGAGGTTTGAATGGTCCATGTCATTGTGAGGTTTCAATGTTCCATGTCATTGAAGTTTGGATGTTCCATTTCATTGTGAGGTTTGGATGTTCCATTTCATTGTGAGGTTTGAATGTTCCATGTCATTGTGAGGTTTGAATGTTCCATGTCATTGTGAGGTTTGAATATTCCATGTCATTGTGAGGTTTGAATGATCCATGTCATTGTGAGGTTTGAATGTTCCATGTCATTGTGAGGTTTGAGTGCTCCATGTCATTGTGAGGTTTGAATGTTCCATTTCATTGTGAGGTTTGAATGTTCCATGTCATTGTGAGGTTTGGATGTTCCATGTCATTGTGAGGTTTGAATGGTCCATGTCATTGTGAGGTTTCAATGTTCCATGTCATTGAGGTTTGGATGTTCCATTTCATTGTGAGGTTTGAATGTTCCATGTCATTGTGAGGTTTAAATGTTCCATGTCATTGTGAGGTTTGAATGCTTCATGCCATTGTGAGGTTTGGATGTTACATGTCATTGTGAGGGTTGAATGTTCCATGTCATTGTGAGGTTTGAATGTTCCATTTCAGTGTGGGGTTTGAATGTTCCATGTCATTGTGAGGTTTGGATGTTCCATGTCATTGTGAGGTTTGGATGTTACATGTCATTGTGAGGGTTGAATGTTCCATGTCATTGTGAGGTTTGAATGTTCCATTTCAGTGTGGGGTTCGAATGTTCCATGTCATTGTGAGGGTTTGAATGTTCCATGTCATTATGAGGGTTGGATGTTCCATGTTATTGTGGGCTTTGAATGCTCCATTTCATTGTGAGGTTTGAATGTTCCATGTTATTGTGAGGTTTGAATGATCCATTTCATTGTGAGGTTTGAATGTTCCATGTCATTGTGAGGTTTGAATGTTCCATGTCATTGTGAGGTTTGAATGCTCCATCTCATTGTGGGCTTTGAATGCTCCATGTCATTGTGAGGGTTTGAATGTTCCATGTCATTATGAGGGTTGGATGTTCCATGTTATTGTGGGGTTTGAATGCTCCATTTCCTTGTGAGGTTTGAATGTTCCATGTTATTGTGAGGTTTGGATGTTCCATTTCATTGTGAGGTTTGAATGCTCCATGTCAGTGAGAGGGTTGAATGTTCCGTGTTATTGTGAGGGTTTGAATTTCCATGTCAGTGTGAGGGTTGAATGTTCCCTGTCATTGTGGGCTTTGAATGTTCCATGTCATTGTGTGGGTTTGAATGTTCCATGTCATTATGAGGGTTGGATGTTCCATGTTATTGTGGGCTTTGAATGCTCCATTTCATTGTGAGGGTTGAATGTTCCATGTCATTGTGAGGGTTTGACTGGTCCATGTCAGTGTGAGGCTTGAATGCTCCATGTTATTGTGAGGGTTGGATGTTCCATTTCCTTGTGGGATTTGAATGCTCCATTTCCTTGTAAGGGTTGAATGTTCCATTTCATTGAGATGGTTGAATGCTGCATATCATCCTTTCATTGAGAGATTAAATCTTCCAGTTGTCATTGTGATGTTGGACTTGCCATGTCGTGAAAAGCAAGTAATATGTTGCAAGGAATTCAGTATTTTTCACAAAGACACATTTACGTTTATATTCTGAAGTACGCTGTTCAATCGGTGTAACTAGGCAGTAAGGTGTTTCCCGCACTCCGTGCGTGCATCCTGCAGGGTCCCGCCGGCCCGCTGAAAGGCCTGGTCGTCGCAGTCAGCAAGAAACTCAGTGGGCAACAAAGCGACATGAACAACATGGCGGCCGACCTGGGCGCCGACTACCGCTGGACCTACGACCAGTCGTGCACACACTTCATATTCCAGGTAACTCCTCAGCACTCTGTCACAGTGTGGACTACTGGAAGCACCAGGAGGTGCCATGTACCTCACCACCCAGAAGGAACCTGCCAACTGTTCAGTCACCGACACTGGCAGCAATTTAGACACGCGCCCTGCTCGACTTGAGGCTTCAGTGTCTCCAAAGAACACCTTGTAAAATAGAATACCAGTAGCAACACAATTCCACAAGTTTACAAGTTAAGCATTACAATAACATGCATGTAATATCATGGTCGTTACAAGTTACACGTTACAATAACATGCTTGTACTTATAATATCATGGTCGTTACAAGTTACACATTACAATAACATTCATGTACTTATAATATGGTCGTTACAAGTTACACATTACAATAACATGCTGCATGTACTTATAATATCATGGTCATTACAAGTTACACATTACAATAACATTCATGTACTTATATTTATAATATCATGGTCATTACAAGTTACATGTTATAATAACATTCATGTACTTATAATATGGTCGTTACACGTTACAATAACATTCATGTATTTATAATATAATGGTCGTTACAAGTTACACAATACAATAACATTCATGTACTTATAATATCATGGTCGTTACAAGTTACACGTTACATTAACATGCATGTACTTATAATATCATGGTCGCTATGAGGTCTGTTCTCAATGAAAGAAGACTAAACGTCAACATCGTCTCAAGAACTGTTTAATCGAGAAAAGTAATTTGCATTTATACCTGTGCCTGCGCACACTACACACATTGTGATGGAACCCCCTCTTTGGTTTCTGGTATTGCAGACTAACAACCCATTCACCCTTTCATATTTTGATATCTACCAGTTGGCTTTTATACATTTCTGCCAATATATCATTACAATTGTAGTGGTCTGCACTGACCTCTCAGGCAAGTAACCACATAGACAGGTGGGCGTGGGTGGTGTGTTGATATCAGGGAGCCTAGGTGGTGTAATGGTTAGCACACTGGCCCGGAATGCAGGGAGATGTGGGTTCGAGTCCTGCTCTAGGCGCAATAATTCCCATTTTCATCACCTCCATGACACTGGTTGCCGTGACCATGATCCTGTACAAGCTTTGCGCTGTATGGTTGTTGAACCTACCCTGTGTATGTATGTGTTAGTGCATTGCCTGTATGTGTGTAATTGTAAGCATTAAAAGGCTTACAATTCCAGGGGGACGAGTGTAGTGGTCTGCACTGACCTCAGGCAAGTAACCACATAGACAGGTGGGCGTGGGTGGTGTGTTGATATCAGGGAGCCAAGGTGGTGTAATGGTTAGCACACTGGCCCGGAATGCAGGGAGATGTGGGTTCGAGTCCTGCTCTAGGCGCAATGTTTCCCGTTTTCGTCACCCCATGACACAATCATTTTCATCTCTGAAATAGTAGTCTGCACTGACCTCTCAGGCCAGGAGCCACATAGACAGATAGTTGTAGGATAGTGTGATTGCATCAGGGAGCCTAGGTGGTGTAATGGTTAGCACACTATCTGAGGAATGGTAAACAGTGTAGATTTGAATCCTGCTCTAGGTACACTTACCCAGTTACATCACCCCGTGACAATAGCTTAGGTTTTTCTGTATATGTATGCTTATTTGTTCATACATATAACCATTCTTAAAATAGACATGACTTGAGTAAAATGGTGAGCCCCACCTAACAGACATTTGAGCTTCAGCCTAAGAGAGATCGCCAAAATTAAAAGTGGGACGGGGTCTTTACAGCATGTTTAGAAGCACTGTTGCCAAGTCTATATATATAGTCCATGAGCCAGATCAAATTTGACTACCAAAAAGGAGGGCAAGTCGCCACTATATTTATCAGTTAGCTTTATGGATTGCCATTATGAACAAATGTGATGAACATCTCAATTCCACAGCTAAACACATTTAGCCGGCCATTTAAAAAAATGGACCAGAACTTTGAATTGGCTGGTCTGAGGCACATGCCCTCTCACATAAGAACCAGACAGGATGGCCGAATGAGTCAGCGCATCCGTCTCCCGTGTTTGTCGATCGTGGGTTCGAACCCTGGTCGAGTCAAACCAATGACTTAAAAATTGATACTTGTCGCTTCCTAGCCTGGCATTCGGCATTATTAGGAAAGGGCAAGGACTGGTTGGCTCAGTGTCAGGTTAATGTGACTTAGTGGGATATCAGGTCAGGGTGCTGGCGGCCTGGTATCCCAGTGGGGCAGCACTATAAAGTCGCCATGAGTGCGCACTGTCACAAGTCGGTACACGTCCTGATATTACCTTAGATGTTGCTAGGACATAAAACAACAATATACAAACAACAAACTCACATAAGATATGTTTGGTATGTCGTTTGGCATATCGTAATGTAAATTAAATTGATATTGGTTTACTATTTGTTGAGATAATTGGGAAAATATGAAGAAGAAACATGGCTACCAATTTGGTTTGCATCTCATAAATTGGGCGGTAACTTTTAATCGACTGGTCTGAGGCACATGCATCCTCACATAGATATATGTTCAGTGTGTCATTTGGCATATTTTTAATGTAAACTAAATGGATATTGGTTCACTATCTGTTGAGATAATTGTGAATATATGCAAAAAATGTGCAATTTTATTACAAAACTGCTCAGCCTGTTGTTAGATATGCTAGCATTTATGTCAACCATTTCCCAGTTTAGCTCCCAGCAATCGCTTTAACAACAATGTATATGAAGACTTTATATTTATATTTGCATGAACAGCATTACTTTCTAACTAACCTGTGGCAAACTGTTGACGTTGACTGTAGGAAGTGTGTAGACGTTTGATTGTTGTCCCGCACACAGCTCAGCTCCAGCTTCAGCTCCAGAACTCTCTTCTAGTGCAATAGTATCAGTAGAGAAAGGATGGCACAACCAACAGTGCAGGACAGGATAGAGTAGCTTTTGTTGTTGCCTGCTCCAGTCAACCCCAACACAAGGGGGCGGGGGGAGGGGGGAAGCAATCAGCACCCACAATTACCATTTTCTAACATCATTAATACACATATATCATAACATTAACATGTACTCATACAATAACACTCATGAATGTATTTGACTACATTTACAATGATGAATTGACAGTATTCTTCATATATCAACTACACCTGCATACATTTCCTATTTCAGATAATGCACTCCTGAATAACACCTAAGTCATACCATTAATACCTACTCATAGAATAACAATCATGCCGTACATTTTAGTACATTTACAATCATGAATTGACAGTACTCTTCAGATATTAAGTATTCCCCTAGACATTTCCTATTTCAGATAATGCATTCCTAAATAACCCTCGTACTACCAGACCTTCTCACTAAGACCACCTTTAGGGCCTGGTCCACTCTAGGTAATTGCACCTGTACCCGCCTCCCCATCCACCCCACCTCGATGAAGGCGTCGAACGTCTGGCGGGCCCTCAGGTAGGTCTGCTCGCACCCGACTTAGTCATCCACATACACAAGGGTGTGGAAGCCCTCGCTCTGGAGGATCCAGCGACGGCTGCGGTGACGAGGAACGGCAGCCAAAGGGGAGGGCGAGGTGTACGTAGGTGGCACTGTCCAAGGTGATGCCGTAGAGGGGGCAGGCGAAGGGGTCGGCCCGGAGCTGCCGGTAGACCCGGTAGATGTCGGCCGTCCATACTCCCTCCCGGAGGAGGCGGTGTCCCATGTCTGCAATGCAGGGGAGCCTGTACGTGTGTGGCTTCCCGAGGTACTCTAGGTGGGGGATGCGAGCGTTGACGCTGCCTCCGGGAGGGTAGGATAAGTCAACAATGACCCTCTTCCCTGGCTCGGACTTGGACTGGGTCATCATGGGCAAGACCTGGGCCCAAGGGCTGAAAAGGGGGACGTGGAAGGGGCTCGGTGCTGACAAAGTCCCGGAGGTGCACCTCGTGCTTGCGGGCCTCCCGGTGGTTGCTGTAGGTGGGGCGAGGAGGGGCACCGGCGGAGTAGTTCGCGGGGAAGCCGAACTCCAGAAGGTCAACCAAGTCGAGGTCGTGATAGTCCCGGAGGCATGCTCGCCAGGCCGGGATGTGGAGGGAGTGTCGGCGGCCAAAAAATTAGGGAGGTCCACATCGTGGAGGGCTGCGTAGGCCTGGGTGAAGGTGGGGTACTGGGCCCACGCCTCGCCGGAGGTGTGGGTCCAGATGGAGAGGAGAGTGGGGCGTTAGTCATGGGGGATGGGGCCGCATGAGAGGGTGGCGGGGAGGGTGTCCTGGACGGCAGGGTCGACCACGTCCGCGACCGGCTCTCCGAGGTCGCCGGGTAGGGGGCAGGTGCGGGGGAGGAGATCCGGTGGGGGGCAGAAAGAGGGGTGCTGAACTCGGCGGGGCCGCGGGGGGAGGCCAGCTCGAAGGCGAGGCCGGGGGGGTGGAGGTGTGGAGGTGGCCTATGTCGCCGGCCGAGGGGCGCCACGGGGGCGGCGGCGGGAGGAGGGCGGGCGGCGGCAGAGCCTTCCACACGCACACACACACACACACATACACACACACACACACACACACACACACACACACACACACACACACACACACACACACACACACACAAACAAACACAAACACATCCCCCCGCCCGGGTGGATGGCGGGGGGGCGGGTGGAGGGGTGGCGCGGCGATAGCTGGCATACAGCCTGGCGGCGGGCTGCGGCGACTTTAAGGGCGCATTCCATATACGCGTAAAGCTGAGATTCCTTACACGCGGTATGCGATCTGCGAATGCGAATGCGAATGCGGCAAAAAATCGAAACGCCTTGAAGTCAATGGGCTGCAACCCTTACATACGGTATGCGAATGCGAATGCGAATGCGAAATGCGAATGCGACAACTCAATCGGTCCCTGTAGCGATCGGTCCGGCATGCGGCATGCGACACGGGGGTGCGAATAGATTAGCATCAGTCGCATTTGTCCATTGATATAAGGCTGGAGGAGGCGACTGATAATTACGGACAGCCGGGACAGGGTGGTGTGAATAGAAAAGCATCAGTCGCATTTGTCCATTGATATAAGGCTGGAGGAGGCGACTGATAGTCTTTAGCCCTGTATCTACACCAAGTGCAGTAGTGGTGGTGGTGGGGGTTCGGGTTGGTAAAAATGCTACCAGAGCTACAAAAATATGAATACTTATCTATAATTTGGTAATTATATAGGTAGGAACCTCCAGGTGACGTACCAAGAGTTACATGGATATACATGCCATATTAGGCCATATACAGTGCAGTATGGAGTATACTTGTTTATTTTTATTTTTTAAATATAGCCAGTGATGTGCCGTCTGCCGCATGCCGCATACCGTGTAGAAGGAATCTTCCCATTCGCATACCGCATGCCGCATGCGCATGCCACATGCCGCATACCATGTGTAAGGAATCCTAGCTTTATGCGTAATGCGAATGCGAATGCGACAAAAAATCGAAACGCCTTGAAACCTATGAGGTACATTCCATACACGCGTAATGCGTAATGCGAATGCGAATGCATCAGAAATTCATTATCCCGATCGGTCCCTGTAGCGATCGGTACGTAATGCGTTATGCGTCAAGCTGGATGTGAATAGAAACCTGAGTCTGATGTCTCCATTAGTTTAACACTAGGAGAGGCGACTGAGCATTACGGTACAGCCTCACAAAGGGGTGCTAATTGGAAACACATGGTGAGCTGGGCACCAGGGAGACATAGGGTTAGGGGAAAGCTAAAAATGCTACCATATGCACAGAAATATGAATACTTATCTATAATTTGGTTATAATAAAGGTAGGAACCCCCATGTGACATACAAAAAGTTACATAGATATACATGCAATATTTGGTCACATACAGAGCAGTATGGAGAATAATTGTTTATTTTTATTTTTTAAATATAGCCTGTCGTGCGCCACATAACGCATTACGCATTACGCGTATATGGAATGCTGGCATTCGCGTAACGCATAACGCGTAACGCATTACGCATTACGCGTATATGGAATGCGCCCTTAAAGGTTGAGCGGGGGTTGCGCGGGGGTGGGGGTGGCCGTTGGGAGGCGCAGCCGGCGGTGGCGACCCCTGGGTCTGCGGCCCCTGGGTCTGCGACCCCTGGGTCTGCGGCGACGTCTGGGTGCGCCGCGGGGGGCGCTGCAACTGCTGGCGGCATGGTGACATCACGGTGGGGGTGGGGGGGGTGTAATGGAGAGACGTGGCATCAGAGATTATGACGAAATCTCTGGCGGCAGGGGTGACACAATCGCTCACAGCTCTTCTTCATGTAACAGATGGCCTTGCTGTGAGCCGTGAGGATGCGCCTGACATTCGCACAGTAAGCGCAGGCATGGCGCTGCCTGGTCGCCAGGTGCCGCGCGATCGCAGGAGGCGGGGTCGCGGTTCCACGCGGCGCAGGGGGTGCCGTAGGCCTCTCTCGTGTAGGGGGTGCGTGCGTCGGCCTGGGAGGTGCGGGGCTGGCCTCTGGTGCGGGCCGACTCGGCGGCCCGGGAGGAGGAGGTGCCCACGGCGGCCGCCGAGGGGGCAGTGAGGGCTTCGAGGCGGATGTGTTGATCTCGACGGGATCATGGCATTTCAGGGAGCCTACCGTCCGCGATCCAGATAAAGATCATCTCGGAGTAGCGTTGGACGGTAGGCCAGGGAATCGTCAGGTTGTCCCTCAGCACTGTCAATGTGTGGTGGGTGAGAGCGGGGATGGAGTCTGAAGGGAAAGAAGGGTGAGCCTCGACCATGCTCTATGCTCTGTCATGAGATGGTTGCGTGCAACAATACATGGTGTTAGGCTGAATCCATGTGTGCCACCTGCCGTCTGGGTATCTTTATTCACTATTTTCTTCATTTGTTTGATCCACAGAAATCTTGGTAACTCCATTGGTATTTCTCTATTGAACAGAAAATCCATCATTCTGGTAGTGTGCATGCAAGTGTCGACTTATTTGATGTAACCTGGACATTTGAGCATAACAGACAGGCAGATATTTTGAGTAATTGGTTTTCTCCATGGCGAAGCCCAAAGGAATCATGTTTCTTATGCCTGATAAATTGAGATACAAGTTATCCTCTCTGTCAGCTCGGAGTAATCCAAGAAGGATTTTTATCATCTCTATGAAGTCTTCCAAAATGCTGCTAGTTGATAATGACTGATCAGAGAATATTGCAATGTTTTCAAGATGTAAGGATGACTTAAAAAAGTAAGATAAATGGATTGCTGCAAAACTTCCTGCATGGTTGATGCTTCTGTTGCTGGTGCATTTATTGTAAGGTAGCCGTTCATATCTACCATCACCGTTATGTGATTTATGGCAAGACTATTGAAACCAGTCCACTAGCTTGTTTTTTCAACGTACATGCACCATTATCCACAGTGAGTTCCATTGACATGGGTATGCTTAATAAAAATGATAGCTTATCTAACAAGTTGAGCATTTTTGCATTAAAACTGCACATTTTTTTCATATTTTCCCAATTATCTCGACTGATAGTGAACCAATATCCATTTAGTTTACATTAAATATGCCAAATGATATACTGAACATATCTTATGTGAGGGTGCATGTGCCTCAGACCAGCCGATTAAATGTTACAGCCCAATTTATGAGATGTCATAAAAATTGGTAGCCATTTTTCTTATTTACATTGCCCAATTATCTCAACAAATATTGAACTAATATCCATTTCGTTCACATTATGATATGCCGAATGACATACTGGGCATGTCTTATGTGAGAGTGCATGTGTCTCAGACCAGCCAATTAAATTTATAGCTCAATTTATGAGATATGATAGAAATTGGTGGCCATTTCTTTGCATATTTTCCCAATTATCTCGACAAGTAGTGAACCAATATCCATTTAGTTTACATTAAAGTTGCATAGTCCGATCGTTTTGAATTTCTGTATTTTTTATGAGATAAATATATTAGATCAATCACTAGTATTTACTTTACATTAGTTCAAAGTTACTTGTATTTTAAATGGTAAACCTTTTAGATATTTTGAGTGCAAACATGGAAAATTAGTTTTGGCAAACTTGCCAAAACTCTGACACCATAGACTTCTGCAGTAACAGGTTCTGTTAAATTGACTCACTATTCCTTCTACGCAGAAACAAATGCTTAATAAGTGCATCAGTATCTAAGTTAGATATATGTCAAATCAAATTTAGATAATTGGTTTGGTTTTGACAATTTGATATTTCATTGGACTACGCAGCTTTAAGATATGCAAAA
This sequence comes from Branchipolynoe longqiensis, assembly GCA_030323885.1. Classification (NCBI taxonomy): domain Eukaryota; kingdom Metazoa; phylum Annelida; class Polychaeta; order Phyllodocida; family Polynoidae; genus Branchipolynoe; species Branchipolynoe longqiensis. The sequence goes on along the minus strand of CM059199.1, from coordinate 76,648,249 downwards.
TGACATCCGGACCAGTCAATTAACGCTTACGGTCAAATCTATGAGATATGATAAAAATTGGTGGCAATTTTGGAAAATGGCTGCCAAATTCAGTTTAGCTATGGAATTGAGATATCCATCCCATTTTTTCATACAGGTGTCATGGGGGTGATGAAAATGGGAAATATTGCGCCTAGAGTGGGACTCGAACCCACATCTCTTAGCATTCCAGGTCAGTGTGCTAATCATTATACCATCTAGGCTCCCTGATATCACCATACTACCCACGCCTGCCCATCTATACAGCTCCTTGCCTGAGAGGTCAGTGCAGACCACTACACTCGTCGCCCTGGAATTGTAAGTCTTTTAATGTTTGCAATTACATACATACAGGCAAAGCACTTTATACATACACAGGGTAGGTTCAACAACTATACAGCGCATAGCTTGTACAGGATCCTGGTCATGGCACCAGTGCCATGGGGGTGATGAAAATGTTTGTGATGAAAGTGTTTTGTTTAGGGGCGCCGTAATGACACGAGTAAGGAATTCAAGACGGCGCGTGAACACCGCAAGCTGATCGTGTCGCCTTATTGGCTCAGTATGGTGAGTATATGCATGCTAGCATAACCAGGAGCAGGACATAGCTCAGGAGGTACTCTCCACCTGTGACGGTCTCGGTCATCAGATCGATCCTGCTCAGTGGACCCATTTGCAGTTTGGGCTATTCTCCGTTCCAACCACTGGTCCACAACTGGTTCATCACAGACCATACCACAGTATGTACTCTCCTGTCTGTGGGAAAGTGCATATGGGTCACTCTCCTGAAAACTGGCCAGAAGTGTCACATGGAGAGTTAAAATTTAATATTTGAATTTTTTACATGTTTTGGTTGCAAATGAAACCTGGAAATCTCCCCTTTACATCTATGCAAAATATAAATTGATGACATGAAAAATAAAGGTGTAGTCCATGAATAAGATATCTCTTATGGCACACGTGTAACACATGTTTAGGACACCACACAGTCTGCTTAATAAATATCTAATCAGAATTAAATAATATCATACTTAGAAGCATATTAATCGTGGCATAATATACAGAAATATCTAGTGCTTATATTGATAAAAAAAAAGTAATTCCCACCCATGCTTTATTCACTGAATAATTAGTGTACAATATTTGTGTGGCATCCAGACACCACGGTTACACGTGTGACGGAAATTTGTAATGTTATTTCTGAAGACATTAAAATTTTTTTTTTAAATTTAAGCATGCATACATGTTAATAAATACTTCCTCTTTGATTTGGGAACTGTTTTGTTTGATATATCAATGCAATACAATATGTTAATAAGGATTCAACCACGTCCCATATGTCATGTTACAAATGGCTGACTGTAAAATGGGGTTTTTTTGTACAAAAACAGTTCATAACTAAAAAGACCAAAGTTGCACACAGTTTTATTTTATTTCCCTTATTTCTTTCATCAAATCTGAACATGAGTATGAAAAGTATAAGGAAAAAAATAAGTAGGAAGGTTTTTATTGATGTTTTAAAATCCCATCTCATGCTGACCAGTTTTCAGGAGAGTGACCCATATAAAAGACCACTTGCTGCTTATCGGAATGGGTAGCCTATGTGGCAGCAGCAGATTTCTTCCAAAGAAATGTGTCAGAATGACCATATGTTTGACATCCAATAGCCGATGATAAAAATTAATGTGCTACAGAGGCGTCGTTAAATAAAACAAGCTTTATTGCTAACATAACCATACTGTTTTCAAGTTCATACATTTGCTGGATTGTGCGTTCTTGCAGTAATTCATCTCCAGTGCTATCAGGACACATTAAAGAGTTTGTATGTTTACGGTTATAATTATCAGGATACTGGTCCTAGAATATACTCCTCGAGATGTGTACTGAATATACTCTATTATTCTTTATTGCTATCTGCTTCTGATTGCACAAGAAGCCACAAAGACTGTACTTCCACTATTTATTTCACATGGAGCTGGCCAACAGTAGTAGCATGTTACACATGTCTATGTGCTGGTGGTGGCTGTGGAGAGTGGCCCAGCATACTCCCCTATATATGGTCATGTCTCCGGCCCTCATGTGTCGTGGAGGCAAGCATTCACGGACACGACAAAGCTAGACACATATGAGACAGTCTCAAAAGGTGCTAAGCAATATGGGGCAAAACTTTGTCCATTGTAACGATCAACATACTATCTGCTTATGCATTTGCTCAGGATAAACTGATTTGTTTTTTACATGATGTTTCATAATCCTAATAGAATACATATTGATTTGAAGCAAATGTCCTTGTGTTTTCAGTGTAACCGTTTCTGTGCTGTTTTGCGTCAATCGTTATAATGGACCAAAAAAATGAGTTATCACCTTTTGAGACATGCTCATATATATAACAACAATCGACATAGCCTTAGACCACCACCAGTCAATTAACCAACCAATCAGAGCTCGGTGTTCAGTGCAGACTCGAGCACCTTTTTTCGTGCATCGAGGTTTCCAACCGAAAAGTTTCTTGTTTTCTCTGTAGCTAGCCTTAAAAGAAATGACTCTTTTGCAACAAAATATATAAACACTTGTGCACAACAGCCAAGTATGACCAGACGGGATGGCCGAATGAGTTAGAGCGTCCGTCTCCCGTGCTGGTAGATCGTGGGGTCGTGGGTTCGAGTCCCGGTCGAGTCAAACCAATGACTTTAAAATTGATACTTGTCGCTTCCTAGCCAGGCGCTCGGCATTATTAGGATAGGGCAAGGACTGGTGTGCTCAGTGTCAGGATAATGTGACTGAGTGGGATACCAGGTCATGGTGCCGGCGGCCTGGTTTCCCAGTGGGACAGCACTATAAAGTCGCCATGAGTGCGCACTGTCACAAGTCGGTACCCGTCCTGATATGACCTTAGATGTTGCTAGGACGTAAAACAACAACAAACAAACAAACAAACAGCCAAGTATGACGTGCACTTGTTGTACGGTGGTTGACTCGGGAAGCCAGCTAACGGTGCGACCTGAGCTGACGGTGTGACCTGGGCTGACGGTACGACCTGGGCTGACTGTGCGAGCTGAGCTGAAGGTGCAACCTGGGCCGACTGTGCGACCTGAGCTGATGGTGCGACCTGGGCTGACTGCGATCTGAGCTGATGGTCTGACGGTGCGACCTGGGCTGACTGTGCGACCTGGGCCAACTGTGCGACCTGAGCTGACGGTGCGACCTGAGCTGATGGTGCGATCTGAGCTGATGGTGCGACCTGAGACCACTCATGTCTGCCCACATCAAACCCATGTGGTGGGATGGTAACAAACAAATCACCTGAAATCACCATCTGCAGGAAAGATACTACTCACTGGTGGGGGGAGTGGGGGGGGGGGCCTTATCGACTGCCATATCAGGACTGATGGACACTTTTTTGTGGTGCGTCCCCCCAAATGTATTGGGTGTCAGCGCCCACATTTTATTCAGTTGTATTGATTGAATTGTTTGTATGGCTTCATGCTAACAATTTTACAATGCAGACAGCATGATGCATACTATTTTAAACAAATGTAAAACAAGGAATTTCCTAAGAACCAACCACTCTTGTAATTCAAAAAATATATGCTAACATTATAGTTGTGCCTGGATTTGACTATCCTTTATTTACAATTGATTGTCAGCTTTTTACTTTCTCTATTCTTTGACCACAATTTGTAATTGTGTAAAAGTGATAATTAAATAACTGATAATAAAATCTAAAACTTCTTGTTGTGAATATAGCTAAAGCTAACAATCAGCATTCAATAAATCAAGCTTTACTTAATTGTTCAGAATTGAAATAGCAAGATCATGGAATAGTGTCTAAACTGACTTGACTATAGAACATACTTGAAGCTATTGTATGACTCTAGTATCCCCTTTCTCTCAATTTGAATTGATGTTATTTCTGTGGTAACTTGCTTTAATGGCCAAAGGGACCTGGTTGAGGCCCTGAGGCGCACGCTGCTGGTGCGCGCTAGTTGTAATGTGTGCCTTCTTCTCAGTGCAAGGAGCAGAATGCCCGAGTCGACGAGTCGCTCTTCCCGCACGATTTCAACCCGGCCCGCTCACTCGTAAGTACACTGCCTTTCTACTGACCTAATACCCGTTTCCGGCGCTGCTTTCCCCATTCTCAGTACATAACTACAGGCTCATGCAGCGACGGCATTCAAGAGAATAATTATTTACCAAAATGATTAAGATGTGATTTAGTAAAAGTCTATACAAGCAGTGTGCCTGTTTAAAACAGTCACATGTGTGGAAGATGTGATGTACCAGTCTATAAGACCGGTGAGCCTGTTTAAAACCGTTACCTGTGTGGAAGATGTGATGTGGTACCAGTCTATCAGTCCAGTGTGCCTTTTTAAAACAACCACTTGTGTGAAAAAGGTGATGTACCAGTCTATAAGACCAGTGTGACTGTTCAACGCACCTGCATGGAAATGTGTACCGTCTAAGACCGGTGGACTGTTACAACAGCCCCTGCATGAAAAAGGTGATGTACCAGTCTATAAGACCAGTGTGACTGTTTACAACAGCCACCTGCATGGAAAATGTGATGTACCAGTCTATAAGACCGGTGTGACTGTTTACAACAGCCACCTGCATGGAAAATGTGATGTACCAGTCTATAAGACCAGTGTGACTGTTTACAACAGCCACCTGCATGGAAAATGTGATGTACCAGTCTATAAGACCGGTGTGACTGTTTACAACAGCCACCTGTGTGGAAAATGTGATGTACCAGTCTATAAGACCAGTGTGACTGTTTAAAACAGCCACCTGCATGGAAAATGTGATGTACCAGTCTATAAGACCGGTGTGACTGTTTAAAACAGCCAGCTGTGTGGAAAATGTGATGTACCAGTCTATAAGACCAGTGTGACTGTTTACAACAGCCACCTGAGTGGAAAATGTGATGTACCAGTCTATAAGACCAGTGTCACTGTTTAAAACAGCCACCTGAGTGGAAAATGTGATGTCCCAGTCTATAAGACCAGTGTGCCTTGTTTACAACAGCCACCTGTGTGGAAGACGTGATGTACCAGTCTGTAAGACCAGTGTGACTGTTTAAAGCAGCCACCTGAGTGGAAAATGTGATGTACCAGTCTATAAGACCAGTGTGCCTTGTTTACAACAGCCACCTGTGTGGAAAATGTGATGTACCAGTCTTAGACCAGTGTCCTGTTTAAAACAGCCACCTGAGTGGAAAATGTGATGTACCAGTCTATAAGACCAGTGTGACTGTTTAAACAGCCACTGAGTGGAAAATGTGATGTACCAGTCTATAAGACAGTGTGACTGTTTAAAACAGCCACCTGAGTGGAAAATGTGATGTACCAGTCTATAAGACCAGTGTGACTGTTTAAAACAGCCACCTGTGTGGAAAATGTGATGTACCAGTCTATAAGACCAGTGTGACTGTTTAAAACAGCCACCTGTGTGGAAAATGTGATGTACCAGTCTATAAGACCAGTGTGCCTTGTTTACAACAGCCACCTGTGTGGAAAATGTGATGTACCAGTCTGTAAGACCAGTGTCACTGTTTAAAACAGCCACCTGAGTGGAAAATGTGATGTACCAGTCTATAAGACCAGTGTGACTGTTTAAAACAGCCACCTGAGTGGAAAATGTGATGTACCAGTCTATAAGACCAGTGTGACTGTTTAAAACAGCCACCTGAGTGGAAAATGTGATGTACCAGTCTATAAGACCAGTGTGACTGTTTAAAACAGCCACCTGAGTGGAAAATGTGATGTACCAGTCTATAAGACCAGTGTGACTGTTTAAAACAGCCAGCTGTGTGGAAAATGTGATGTACCAGTCTATAAGACCGGTGTGCCTTGTTTACAACAGCCACCTGTGTGGAAGACGTGATGTACCAGTCTATAGACCCCTTTCAATGTTTATAAACATTGTGTATGCGCGCAGCTTGGCTGCAGCCAGAATGCATACTGCCATTGAGTTTGCCAGTACGCTCAGTGCAAAACGTCGATTTTATTCAAAATTAATAGAAGTACAGAACCATAATCTCATAAATTTAATATAATCTGTTTGGTAAACATGTTTTCTGTATGTGTTCCAAGCAGTTTGTTTCTTGGTGGTGGAGTTTTAGAGATATTTAACTTTTTCTGTATGAAGATTGCTCATGGCCATTGACAATGCATTGAGTTTGCCGATACGCACAGTGAAAAACGTCTATTTTATTCAAAATTAATAGAAATGGAGAACCCTAACCATATAAATTTAATATAATCTGTTTGTTAAACCTGTTTTCTGTATGTGTTCCAAGCAGTTTGTTTCTGTGTGGTGTAGTTCTAGAGATATTTAACTTTTTCTGTATGAAGATTGCTCACGGCCATTGAGTTTACAGTTTGGCAGTGTGTGTCCTGCAGCCAAGCAGCATGTGCACTGACCTAAATACCCATACTGACGTTATATGAAATAGGTCTATAATAACTGGTGTTCCTGTTTTCAACAGCCAGCTGTGTGGAAGATGTGATGTGGTACCAGTCTATAAGGTGCGTGTGGCTGTTTAATACAGCCACTTGTGTGGAAGATGTTATGTACCAGTCTATAAGACCGGTGTGCCTGTTTACAAGTCACCTGTATGGAAGAAGTGATGTGATACCAGTCTGTGACATGGAAGCCAAGTTTACTACAGGGTTCTAGTGCATGTACTGTCCGCACTAGGCACCCTCGGTCACAAAGCCTATTTAAAATAGGGAGAGAAAGAAATGTTGGAAACAGGCACAACTTGTTATATTTTCTTGCTGCAATTATTTCCTTCGATATTCAGTCAACACAGGGCATGTAGTGGGTATCTGGCATCACCATAACTCCCTCATACAATACACAGGGCACGCAGTGGGTATCTGCCATCACCATAACTCCCTCATACAATACACAACACAGGGCACATAGTGGGTATCTGCCATCACCATAACTCCCTCATACAATACACAACACAGGGCATGCAGTGGGTATCTGCCATCACCATAACTCCCTCATACAATACACAACACAGGGCACGCAGTGGGTATCTGCCATCACCATAACTCCTCATACAATACACAACACAGGGCACGCAGTGGGTATCTGCCATCACCATAACTCCCTCATACAATACACAACACAGGGCATGCAGTGGGTATCTGCCATCACCATAACTCCCTCATACAATACACAACACAGGCATGCAGTGGGTATCTGCCATCACCATAACTCCCTCATACAATACACAACACAGGGCATGCAGTGGGTATCTGCCATCACCATAACTCCCTCATACAATACACAACACAGGCATGCAGTGGGTATCTGCCATCACCATAACTCCCTCATACAATACATAACACAGGGCATGCAGTGGGTATCTGCCATCACCATAACTCCCTCATACAATACACAACACAGGGCATGCAGTGGGTATCTGCCATCACCATAACTCCCTCATACAATACACAACACAGGGCATGCAGTGGGTATCTGCCATCACCATAACTCCCTCATACAATACACAACACAGGCATGCAGTGGGTATCTGCCATCACCATAACTCTCTCATACAATACACAACACAGGGCATGCAGTGGGTATCTGCCATCACCATAACTCCCTCATACAATACACAACACAGGGCACACAGTGGGTATCTGCCATCACCATAACTCCCTCATACAATACATAACACAGGGCATGCAGTGGGTATCTGCCATCACAATAACCCCCTCATACAATACATAACACAGGGCATGCAGTGGGTATCTGACATCACCATAACTCTCATACAATACAACCTGCAGATTCTCACAATGGTCCTAAATTTGATTTTTGGTGGGAAAAAAAATATATTCTGGAAATACCATAATTGCTTCAGAGAATTGCGTTTCATTTTCGGCATTTACTGCCTTACCCGACATGTACATGGCTGTGGAGTGGCTTCTAGCTGCCAGGTGGTGGTAGTATTTGACTCTACACTTACTGACTTTAGCGTGGACTGCCTGTAGGTACTGAGGCAGCCTCATACAAAGTTCTCACTGAGCCTCCTGCACTTTGACCCTTTGTCGACAGTTAGTCACTTCTGCCCACAAGGACTCCCCGGGCCGGCTGTCGACGCGTCGCTCCACGCGGTCACATGCAAAGGTGGATGAACAAACAGGAGGATCTAACGCGCACAAACAGCAGTCCAGGTCACCAGTCAACAGGTGGCCAAGGAAACAGCTGCACCTGGGCGAAGGTTTGGGAACGGAGGATGGAGACATGAGTACAGGAGAGGATGACGTGAGGACAGGGGATCCTGTGCAGGAGACCCATAAGGACGTGCCCGGCCATGAGCTGGTAAGTAAGTGGAGCCCATCTACACACACAGACGGGCGGGCTCACCGCATACAGCCACAGCATTGTCACATCTTACACACAGAGACTGGACCTCACACAGCCATGTCATTGTCACATCTTACACACACAGACTGCACCTCATGCAGCTATGTCATTGTCATGTCTTACACACACAGACTGCACCTCACGCAGCCATGTCATTGTCACATCTTACACACACAGACTGCACCTCACACAGCCATGTCATTGTCACGTCTTACACACACAGACTGTACCTCACACAGCCATGTCATTGTCATGTCTTATATACACAGACTGCACCTCACGCAGCCATGTCATTGTCACTTCTTACACACACAGACTGCACCTCATGCAGCTATGTCATTGTCACTTCTTACACACACAGACTGCACCTCACACAGCCATGTCATTGTCACATCTTACACACACAGACTGCACCTCATGCAGCTATGTCATTGTCATGTCTTACACACACAGACTGCACCTCACGCAGCCATGTCATTGTCACTTCTTACACACACAGACTGCATCTCACACAGCCATGTCATTGTCACGTCTTACACACACAGACTGCACCTCACACAGCCATGTCATTGTTACGTCTTACACACACAGACTGCACCTCACGCAGCCATGTCATTGTCACGTCTTACACACACAGACTGCACCTCATGCAGCTATGTCATTGTCACATCTTACACACACAGACTGCACCTCATGCAGCTATGTCATTGTCATATCTTACACACACAGACTGCACCTCACGCAGCCATGTCATTGTCACATCTTACACAGACTGCACCTCACACAGCCATGTCATTGTCACATCTTACACACACAGACTGCACCTCACACAGCCATGTCATTGTTACGTCTTACACACACAGACTGCACCTCACACAGCCATGTCATTGTCACGTCTTACACACACAGACTGCACCTCACACAGCCATGTCATTGTCACATCTTACACACACAGACTGCACCTCACGCAGCCATGTCATTGTCACGTCTTACACACACAGACTGCACCTCATGCAGCTATGTCATTGTCACATCTTACACACACAGACTGCACCTCATGCAGCTATGTCATTGTCACATCTTACACACACAGACTGCACCTCACACAGCCACACCATTGTCACGTCTTACACACAGAGACTGCACCTCACACAGCCATGTCATTGTCACATCTTACACACACAGACTGCACCTCATGCAGCTATGTCATTGTCACGGCTTACACACACAGACTGCACCTCACACAGCCATGTCATTGTCACGTCTTACACACACACAGACTGCACCTCACACAGCCATGTCATTGTCATGTCTTACACACACAGACTGCACCTCACGCAGCCATGTCATTGTCACGTCTTACACACACAGACTGCACCTCACACAGCCATGTCATTGTCACATCTTACACACACAGACTGCACCTCACACAGCCATGTCATTGTCACATCTTACACACACAGACTGCACCTCATGCAGCTATGTCATTGTCACATCTTACTCACACAGACTGCACCTCACACAGCCATGTCATTGTCACGTCTTACACGCACAGACTGCACCTCACACAGCCATGTCATTGTTACATCTTACACACACAGACTGCACCTCACGCAGCCATGTCATTGTCACGTCTTACACACACAGACTGCACCTCACACAGCCATATCATTGTCACATCTTACTCACACAGACTGCACCTCATGCAGCTATGTCATTGTTACGTCTTACACACACAGACTGCACCTCACACAGCCATATCATTGTCACATCTTACTCACACAGACTGCACCTCACACAGCCATGTCATTGTTACGTCTTACACACACAGACTGCACCACACACAGCCATGTCATTGTCACGTCTTACACACCCAGACTGCACCTCACACAGCCATGTCATTGTCACGTCTTACACACACAGACTGCACCTCACGCAGCCATGTCATTGTCACGTCTTACACACACAGACTGCACCTCATGCAGCTATGTCATTGTCACATCTTACACACACAGACTGCACCTCATGCAGCTATGTCATTGTCATGTCTTACACACACAGACTGCACCTCACGCAGCCATGTCATTGTCACATCTTACACAGACTGCACCTCACACAGCCATGTCATTGTCACATCTTACACACACAGACTGCACCTCATGCAGCTATGTCATTGTCACGTCTTACACACACACAGACTGCACCTCATGCAGCTATGTCATTGTCACGTCTTACACACACAGACTGCACCTCATGCAGCTATGTCATTGTCACATCTTACACACACAGACTGCACCTCACACAGCCACACCATTGTCACGTCTTACACACAGAGACTGCACCTCACACAGCCATGTCATTGTCACATCTTACACACACACAGACTGCACCTCATGCAGCTATGTCATTGTCACGTCTTACACACACAGACTGCACCTCACACAGCCATGTCATTGTCACGTCTTACACACACACAGACTGCACCTCACACAGCCATGTCATTGTCATGTCTTACACACACAGACTGCACCTCACGCAGCCATGTCATTGTCACGTCTTACACACACAGACTGCACCTCACACAGCCATGTCATTGTCACATCTTACACACACAGACTGCACCTCACACAGCCATGTCATTGTCACGTCTTACTCACACAGACTGCACCTCATGCAGCTATGTCGTTGTCACATCTTACACAAACAGACTGCACCTCACAGCCATGTCATTGTCATGTCTTACACACACACACCTCACCCAGCCATGTCATTGTCACGTCTTACACACACAGACTGCACCTCACACAGCCATGTCATTGTCACATCTTACACACACAGACTGCACCTAACACAGCCATGTCATTGTCACATCTTACACACACAGACTGCACCTCATGCAGCTATGTCATTGTCACATCTTACTCACACAGACTGCACCTCACACAGCCATGTCATTGTCACATCTTCCACACACAGACTGCACCTCACACAGCCATGTCATTGTCACATCTTACACACACAGACTGCACCTCATGCAGCTGTCATTGTCACGTCTTACACACACAGACTGCACCTCACACATCCATGTCATTGCCACATCTTACACACAGAGACTGCACCTCACGCAGCTATGTCATTGTCACATCTTACTCACACAGACTGCACCTCACACAGGCATGTCAGTGTCACATCTTACACACACAGACTGCACCTCACACAGCCATGTCATTGTCACGTCTTACATACACAGACTGCACCTCACACAGCCATGTCATTGTCATGTCTTACACACACAGACTGCACCTCATGCAGCTATGTCATTGTCATGTCTTACACACACAGACTGCACCTCACGCAGCCATGTCATTGTCATGTCTTACATACACAGACTGCACCTCACACAGCCATGTCATTGTCACGCCTTACACACACAGACTGCACCTCATGCAGCCATGTCATTGTCATGTCTTACATACACAGACTTCACCTCACAGCATGTCATTGTCACATCTTATGCACACATACTGCACCTCATGCAGCCATGTCATTGTCACATCTTACACAGACTGCACCTCACACAGCCATGTCATTGTCACGTCTTACACACACAGACTGCACCTCATGCAGCATGTCATTGTCACGTCTTACACACACAGACTGCACCTCATGCAACTATGTCATTGTCATGTCTTACACACAGACTGCACCTCATGCAGCTATGTCATTGTCACATCTTACTCACACAGACTGCACCTCACACAGCCATGTCATTGTCACATCTTACACACACAGACTGCACCTCATGCAGCTGTCATTGTCACGTCTTACACACACAGACTGCACCTCACACATCCATGTCATTGCCACATCTTACACACAGAGACTGCACCTCACGCAGCTATGTCATTGTCACATCTTACTCACACAGACTGCACCTCACACAGCCATGTCAGTGTCACATCTTACACACACAGACTGCACCTCACACAGCCATGTCATTGTCACGTCTTACATACACAGACTGCACCTCACACAGCCATGTCATTGTCATGTCTTACACACACAGACTGCACCTCATGCAGCTATGTCATTGTCATGTCTTACACACACAGACTGCACCTCACGCAGCCATGTCATTGTCATGTCTTACATACACAGACTGCACCTCACACAGCCATGTCATTGTCACGCCTTACACACACAGACTGCACCTCATGCAGCCATGTCATTGTCATGTCTTACATACACAGACTTCACCTCACAGCCATGTCATTGTCACATCTTATGCACACATACTGCACCTCATGCAGCCATGTCATTGTCACATCTTACACAGACTGCACCTCACACAGCCATGTCATTGTCACGTCTTACACACACAGACTGCACCTCATGCAGCCATGTCATTGTCACGTCTTACACACACAGACTGCACCTCATGCAGCTATGTCATTGTCATGTCTTACACACAGACTGCACCTCATGCAGCTATGTCATTGTCACATCTTACTCACACAGACTGCACCTCACACAGCCATGTCATTGTCACATCTTACACACACAGACTGCACCTCACACAGCCATGTCATTGTCACATCTTACACACACAGACTGCACCTCATGCAGCTATGTCATTGTCATGTCTTACACACACAGACTGCACCTCACACAGCCATGTCATTGTCACGTCTTACACACAGAGACTGCACCGCACGCAGCTATGTCATTGTCACGTCTTACACACACAGACTGTACCTCACACAGCCATGTCATTGTCACGTCTTACACACACAGACTGCACCTCACGCAGCCATGTCATTGTCATGTCTTACACACACAGACTGCACCTCATGCAGCTATGTCATTGTCACATCTTACTCACAGAGACTGCACCTCACACAGCCATGTCATTGTCACATCTTACACACACAGACTGCACCTCACACAGCCATGTCATTGTCACATCTTACACACACAGACTGCACCTCATGCAGCTATGTCATTGTCACGTCTTACACACACAGACTGCACCTCACACAGCCATGTCATTTTCACGTCTTACACACAGAGACTGCACCTCACGCAGCTATGTCATTGTCACGTCTTACACACAGACTGCACCTCACACAGCCATGTCATTGTCACGTCTTACACACAGAGACTGCACCTCACGCAGCCATGTCATTGTCATGTCTTACACACACAGACTGCACCTCATGCAGCTATGTCATTGTCATGTCTTACACACACAGACTGCACCTCACACAGCCATGTCATTGTCACATCTTACTCACACAGACTGCACCTCACACAGCTATATAGAAGACAAACTGGCCTACCATATCGCCAGAAACAACTCTCTCAAAGCTGTGAGAACAGCACAAAAGAAATACGTAATAAAGCAGGACAAAGACTGGGGGAGCAATACAAACAAATTCTGGAAAAATGTAAACCTATTATTCCCCAAAAATAACAAAGAGCACACAAACTTCCAACATAATGAAAGGACAATGCTCACAGACAAAGCTGCAGCAAACAAACTGAACACACACTTTGCCACAATAGGACAAAAGCTGTCAGAAAAATTCAAAAAAAGGTGGAAAATAGATCAGGAACTGTGCAGAATGAAATCCCCACCTGCAAAACAGATATAATAGAAGTAAAAAAAAAAATAAATGACATAGACACAAATAAACCAAGTGGAATAGATGAAATACCAACCAAAATACTGAAAGAGGCACTCCAAGCCATCCGGCCACTATAGTAGACCTATTCAACATCTCCTTTGAACAGGGGCGTTTTATCTCAGCCTGGAAAATGGCAACCATTACCACTATTCACAAAAGTGGAGACAAACAAAACATGGGAAACTACAGGCCAATATCGATTCTTCAAACCCCATTCAAGCTCATTGAAAAAGTGTTACATAGACACATAAATGAACACCTGGGAAAAAATTATATACTAAACGAAAGACAAGGGGGTTTCAGGAAACTGCACTCCACATCTAAAACAATAGCTAACCTAACAAATGACATACTGGCGTCAATGAACCAAAAACAATTAGTTGGAGCAGCCTTCATTGACTTCAGCAAAGCATTCGATACATAGCATACTACTGGTACATAGCATACAGACCATAGCATACTACTGGAAAAAGTAGAATCCATGGGCATATAATCCAACACTATGGACTGGATAAAATGCTACCTGAACAACAGGCAACAGAAAACAAAAATAAACAATACACTATCAGACTACCAACCTGTCACATGTGGTGTACCCCAAGGGTCAGTGTTAGGGCCAGTGCTATTTATAATCTACATAAACGATCTTGAAAAATGGTTGCAAAACGAATGCCTCCAACTATATGCAGATGACACAGTCATATATACAAATGGCACCACAGAAGAGGAGGTAATAACTAAACTAAACAAGCTCCTACTAAAACTGGACGAGTGGTGTGAGTCCAACAAAATATCCATCAACACAAGCAAGTCAAAAACAGTTCTCTTCTCGCTTAAACAAATGCCAGAAAGAAAACTACACTGTAAGCTCGGAAGCCAAACACTAGAAAATGTAGACCATTACAAATACCTAGGCCTTGAGTTGGACAGCCAACTAAACTACAACCTATGTATAAACAAAATTGTCCAAAAGGTAAACCACAAACTGTGGCTATTTGCAAAGCTAAGAGACTACATGACACAAGAAATGTCAATAACAATCTTCAAAGGCATGGTGCTCCCCTATTTTGACTATGGAGAAGTAAACTACATGGGTGCGAAAAAAGAACTTCTAAAAAAACTACAAACACTACAGAACAGAGCCCTGAAAATCTGACAAGCTGCACCCCACCTATTACATACACAAATGAACCAAAGTAAAATTGCTAGAAAATAGGAGAATAATTCATCTGAAAACATTAGCATACAGCTATAGTCCAGACAATAAACTCCTAACAAAACCACAAAGGGCTACTAGAGCAAATAATGTGCCACTACTAAAACAGACCAGAAGCCAAATAAAAGCTCATGAGAGAAGCACGCTGGAAATGGCTGCCAAGGTGTGGAATGTCCAAACAGTAAATGAACGACAAATTCCTGACCTAAAAACATACAAAAAATATCTGTGCAAAATAAGGCTAGGAAACCCCCACTAAGCTGCACTGCAAAGGGGGCATGTGATATGTCATGGCCCACCAGCGGGATGCCCAATGGAAGGTAACCATACCAAAAGTAGCCAGATAGCACACCACACATACAAGCCTATGATATGTAAATAGGAGTAGGCTAGTCTAGTAGTAAGAGTAGAAAAATAAAACATATGCCAAGAAAATCCAAAAAAATTGACATAGGCTACTAACCAGACCAACCAACTATCTATCTGCTACTGAAATACATGCAATCAAATACCTTATCAGCAGCGAGTGTGTGGTAAGATAACACCAACACTACAGCTGGCCAGCATTGAAAACAAGCCTGAATACCCAGGCTTATATGCTATGGACAGTATAAATACAGCCTCAATAACAAACAATTTTTTTTTTTTTTTTAATGTTATTGTCACATCTTAGACACACAGACTGCACCTCACGCAGCCATGTCATTGTTACGTCTTACACAGACTGCACCTCACACTGCCAAGTCATTGTCACGCCTTACACACACAGACTGGACCTCACGCAGCCATGTCATTGTCACGTCTTACACACAGAGACTGCACCTCACACAGCCATGTCATTGTCACGTCTTACACACACAGACTGCACCTCACACAGCCATGTCATTGTCACGTCTTATACACACAGACTGCACCTCATACAGCCATGTCATTGTCATGTCTTACACACACAGACTGCACCTCACGCAGCCATGTCATTGTCACTTCTTACACACACAGACTGCACCTCACACAGCCATGTCATTGTCACTTCTTACACACACAGACTGCACCTCACACAGCCATGTCATTGTCACTTCTTACACACACAGACTGTACCTCACACAGCCATGTCATTGTCACGTCTTACACACACACAGACTGCACCTCACACAGCCATGTCATTGTCACTTCTTACACACACAGACTGCACCTCAAACAGCCATGTCATTGTCACGTCTTATACACAGACTGCACCTCACACAGCCATGTCATTGTCATGTCTTATACACACACACCTCACCTCATGAAGCCATGTCATTGTTAAGTCTTACACACACAGACTGCACCTCACACAGCCATGTCATTGTCACGTCTTACACACACAGACTGGACCTCACGCAGCTATGTCATTGTCACATCTTACACACACAGACTGCACCTTTCACAGCCATGTCATTGTCATGTCTTACACACACACACCTCACCTCACACAGCCATGTCATTGTTAAGTCTTACACACACAGACTGCACCTCACACAGCCATGTCATTGTCACGTCTTACACACACAGACTGCACCTCACACAGCCATGTCATTGTCATGTCTTATACACAGACTGCACCTCACACAGCCATGTCATTGTCACGTCTTATACACAGACTGCACCTCACCTCATGCGCCATGGTCATTGATCACGTCTTAGACACACACAGCCAGCACCTCATGCACACGCCATGTCAATGTCCCATTCTTACACACACAGCAACTGCCTTCCTTCACACAGCCATGTCATTGTCACATCTCTTACCACACAGACAAGGCACCACCACAGCCGATGTCATTGTCATTGCTTACACGCACACACCTCACCTCATGTCAGCCAGGTCATTGTTACGATCATGCACACACATACTGCACCTCACACAGCCATGTCATTCTCACGTCTTACATACACAGACTGCACACCTCACACAGCCATGTCATTGTCTCGTCTTACATACACAGAATGCACCTCATGCAGTCACAGCATTGTCACGTCTTACACACACACACAGGTGCGCGGGCTCACCTCATGCAGCCATGGTGTTTTGGTGCACATGTCTTTTAATACAGCCCACATACACACACAAGATGCACATCAGAGTGGCCTGCCCTGCCCCACACTCACAGTCACTATTACTGGTGGGTAACGGACAATCTGGTGAACAAACATTTCATAAACGAACCAAAAGGAATAATATATAATAGTGGTGACTATTTAGTGTGTTCTGACCAGAGTAGAGTATTCCACTGTTCGGGAATCTGAACAAATATGTGGGAATATGAAAGTATATATAGGAAGTAACAAATAATTGTTCTAGGTTCCCAGAGACTTTGGTGAATTCTATAATTATGTGTATGAATGTGTATGAATGTATGTATATTTAAATATAAAGAAATAAAATCATTGACATTTTATTCTTAGCTTGACAATGTACTTACAACATTGTTTTAATCACCTTTGGAACTGGCCTGTTTTCGTTTGTTTTCGCATTTCCAATTTTAAGCATCCCGGGACTGCATTCACAGCGAATATGTGCCTCGATGTGATGTATTTTTACCTGTGTCTTTGATAGGCGATTAAGGAAAATTGCCACCTGGAATAAGTGGGAACATCTTTAAATGCTTAACATCGTTTCTAACAAATACAAGGCAGAAGGTATAGTTAAACGGTGCATCTGAATGAAGTGAAGTGACTCGCGGGGTTCCACAGTGCAGGGTGTGGGGGGGGCTATCCTGTTAATCATCTTTATAAAGTATTTACTGGAATGCAATATATGAATGCTTCAAATTGAAATGCCTGCATGCACAAATGAAAACAGGTGGTGACCTCAGTCTGACCCGAATATTGACTTGAAGCGGCAGATGCTTTTTGGAAGGGCAGCCAGAGGGTTGTTCTCCTTCAAGCGTTTACTTGTTGCTTCATACAGAAGAAGCTAAATACTATGCTTGGTTATATTTGTTTGTTGCATGCCATGTGATAAACACATGCAACTGGTCTTAATCTACTCTTTTTCTTGCTGTTTTTCAAATCTTTTGAGTGTCTGATTTAGATGAAAACCTCATATTGTGACGTTTGACCAATAAGACGATAAACATTTCTCCACTTCTACCTTGTTGCGTTTTGTGTTTGCATCATTTTAAAAGTGAGTTTTATTACTGCAGGCTTCTGCCACGCAGCCAGCCAACACTTTGGCACGTGAAGCTTTTGTAGACGACATCACAAGTCTGATGGCCGCCACCAAGTAAGTATTGAATGGCAATTCGGTGCTTTTGAATTGAATTAAAGTGTGCCTTTTTTAAACAGCTCACATACAGACGACAGTGATGTAACTCAATCTTTTTTGTTCTGGCATCTCTTACCAGGATATGCGGAAATCTTTTCATTTATTATTTGGTTCTCTTCAAAGGAAATAGGTACTGGTGATGAGCACTGCAATGTTGGCAGCTGCAATGACACCAAAGGTGATGTCGCAAATATCCCATCTCAATCACATTGCGGTGATGGCCTCCTACAGTATTGTACCCAGTGCTATGATGGTGTCAAAGTGGTATGTAATATCTCAACACAGTTACAAGGCAGTGTCAAAGTGGTGTGTAATATCTCAACACAGCTACAAGGCAGTGTCAAAGTGGGGTGTAATATCTCAACACAGCTACAAGGCAGTGTCAAAGTGGGGTGTAATATCTCAACACAGTTACAAGGCAGTGTCAAAGTGAGTGTAATATCTCAACACAGCTACAAGGCAGTGTCATAGTGGGGTGTAATATCTCAACACAGTTACAAGGCAGTGTCAAAGTGGTATGTAATATCTCAACACAGTTACAAGGCAGTGTCAAAGTGGGGTGTAATATCTCAACACAGTTACACGGCAGTGTCAAAGTGAGTGTAATATCTCAACACAGTTACAAGGCAGTGTCAAAGTAGGGTGTAATATCTCAACACAGTTACAAGGCAGTGTCAAAGTGAGTGTAGTATCTCAACACAGTTACAAGGCAGTGACAAAGTGAGTGTAGTATCTCAACACAGGTACAAGGCAGTGTCAAAGTGAGTGTAGTATCTCAACACAGTTACAAGGCAGTGTCAAAGTGGGGTGTAATATCTCAACACAGTTACAAGGCAGTGTCAAAGTGGGGTGTAATATCTCAACACAGTTACACGGCAGTGTCAAAGTGGGGTGTAATATCTCAACACAGTTACAAGGCAGTGTCAAAGTGAGTGTATTATCTCAACACAGGTACAAGGCAGTGTCAAAGTGAGTGTAGTATCTCAACACAGGTACAATGCAGTGTCAAAGTGAGTGTAGTATCTCAACACAGTTACAAGGCAGTGTCAAAGTGGGGTGTAATATCTCAACACAGTTACAAGGCAGTGTCAAAGTGGGGTGTGATATCTCAACACAGTTACAAGGCATTGTCAAAGTGGGGTGTAGTATCTCAACACAGTTACAAGGCAGTGTCAAAGTGGGGTGTGATATCTCAACACAGTTACAAGGCAGTGTCAAAGTGGGATGTAATATCTCAACACAGTTACAAGGCACTGTCAAAGTGAGTGTAGTATCTCAACACAGTTACAAGGCAGTGTCAAAGTGAGTGTAGTATCTTAACACAGTTACAAGGCAGTGTCAAAGTGAGTGTAATATCTCAACACAGTTACAAGGCAGTGTCAAAGTGGGGTGTAGTATCTCAACACAGTTACAAGGCAGTGTCAAAGTGAGTGTAGTATCTCAACACAGTTACAAGGCAGTGTCAAAGTGGGGTGTGATATCTCAACACAGTTACAAGGCAGTGTCAAAGTGAGTGTAGTATCTCAACACAGTTACAAGGCAGTGTCAAAGTGGGGTGTAGTATCTCAACACAGTTACAAGGCAGTGTCAAAGTGAGTGTAGTATCTCAACACAGTTACAAGGCATTGTCAAAGTGGGGTGTAGTATCTCAACACAGTTACAAGGCAGTGTCAAAGTGAGTGTAGTATCTCAACACAGTTACAAGGCAGTGTCAAAGTGGGGTGTAATATCTCAACACAGTTACAAGGCATTGTCAAAGTGAGTGTAGTATCTCAACACAGGTACAAGGCAGTGTCAAAGTGGGGTGTAATATCTCAATACAGTTACATGGCAGTGTCAAAGTGAGTGTAGTATCTCAACACAGTTACAAGGCAGTGTCAAAGTGGGGTGTAATATCTCAACACAGGTACAAGGCAGTGTCAAAGTGGGGTGTGATATCTCAACACAGTACAAGGCAGTGTCAAAGTGGGGTGTGATATCTCAACACAGTTACAAGGCAGTGTCGAAGTGGGGTGTGATATCTCAACACAGTACAAGGCAGTGTCAAAGTGGGGTGTGATATCTCAACACAGTTACAAGGCAGTGTCAAAGTGAGTGTAGTATCTCAACACAGCTACAAGGCAGTGTCAAAGTGGGGTGTAATATCTCAACACAGTTACAAGGCAGTGTCAAAGTGGGGTGTAATATCTCAACACAGTTACAAGGCAGTGTCAAAGTGAGTGTAGTATCTCAACACAGGTACAAGGCAGTGTCAAAGTGAGTGTAGTATCTCAACACAGTTACAAGGCAGTGTCAAAGTGGGGTGTAATATCTCAACACAGGTACAAGGCAGTGTCAAAGTGGGGTGTGATATCTCAACACAGTACAAGGCAGTGTCAAAGTGGGGTGTGATATCTCAACACAGTTACAAGGCAGTGTCAAAGTGGGGTGTAATATCTCAACACAGTTACAAGGCAGTGTCAAAGTGGTATGTAATATCTCAACACAGTTACAAGGCAGTGTCAAAGTGGGGTGTAATATCTCAACACAGTTACAAGGCAGTGTCAAAGTGGGGTGTAATATCTCAACACAGTTACAAGGCAGTGTCAAAGTGGGGTGTAATATCTCAACACAGTTACAAGGCAGTGTCAAAGTGAGTGTATTATCTCAACACAGGTACAAGGCAGTGTCAAAGTGAGTGTAGTATCTCAACACAGTTACAAGGCAGTGTCAAAGTGGGGTGTAATATCTCAACACAGTTACAAGGCAGTGTCAAAGTGGGGTGTAATATCTCAACACAGTAACAAGGCAGTGTCAAAGTGAGTGTAGTATCTCAACACAGTTACAAGGCAGTGTCAAAGTGAGTGTAGTATCTCAACACAGTTACAAGGCAGTGTCAAAGTGGGGTGTAATATCTCAACACAGTTACAAGGCAGTGTCAAAGTGAGTGTAGTATCTCAACACAGTTACAAGGCAGTGTCAAAGTGAGTGTAGTATCTCAACACAGTTACAAGGCAGTGTCAAAGTGGGGTGTAATATCTCAACACAGTTACAAGGCAGTGTCAAAGTGGGGTGTAATATCTCAACACAGTCACAAGGCAGTGTCAAAGTGAGTGTAGTATCTCAACACAGTTACAAGGCAGTGTCAAAGTGAGTGTAGTATCTCAACACAGTTACAAGGCAGTGTCAAAGTGGGGTGTGATATCTCAACACAGTTACAAGGCATTGTCAAAGTGAGTGTAATATCTGAACACAGTTACACGGCAGTGTCAAAGTGGGGTGTAATATCTCAACACAGTTACAAGGCAGTGTCAAAGTGAGTGTAGTATCTCAACACAGTCACAAGGCAGTGTCAAAGTGAGTAGTATCTCAACACAGTTACAAGGCAGTGTCAAAGTGAGTGCAGTATCTCAACACAGTTACAATGCAGTGTCAAAGTGGGGTGTACTATCTCAACACAGTTACAAGGCAGTGTCAAAGTGGGGTGTAATATCTCAACACAGTTACAAGGCAGTGTCAAAGTGGGGTATAATATCTCAACACAGTTACAAGGCAGTGTCAAAGTGGCGTGTAATATCTCAACACAGTTACAAGGCAGTGTCAAAGTGGGGTGTAACATCTCAACACAGTTACAAGGCAATAACTTTTATACATTTCAGCAGTAACTTGGTTCTAATAACTTGTCTTTGTATGCCATTTTATGTTGCAACAACAACAAAAAGTGTGTTAGTATAAGTTTGATGTGTGGGTTCAAAACCATGCTTTTATCGAACTATGCAATGTATTGTCCATTTGTAGTAAATAATTGATTGCGTATCCATGCTTTATTTCAGAACGTTGAAACGGAGAAGTAGGCGAAGTGACTGTGAGTGTTTGATGTGCCACTTCATAAGGAACTTTTAGCCTTTGATCAAATTGAACTCAGTTCTCTGTGTAGTTACCCACATCTCTACCCTTCTAAAGCTGTGTTCACAAGGGCAATGTAAATCGATTCGTAGAAATCGATTTGCCTAGTTCGACGCACATTTCGCGTGTGAACGGGCGTCTGAGTCGAATTAGGGCTGAATCGATTTCTGTGATCCCAATACTGTAAACCACTTGTGGAGGTCGATTACGTCGTGAGTCGATTTCTGTGAATCGATTTATTTTGGCCGTATGGACGCACTGATTCGGATTAAGGAGGTCACACTTTCCGGTCGATCAAAAGCGCATATTATATAATTTAGTCTATGAAACCGCTAGCTGGGCACAGATATTTTTTTCATCATTTATTTTTAGGGTTTCACTGCCCAGCAGAAGTTTTGACCCTTCCAAACCAATACGATTCAGTACATACATATCTAGGTCGAACCCACTCTCTCGTGGTGACGTCGCCTAACCGAAAACTGGCGCTGGTCAGACTGGACTTGCTCATGCGCAGATATCGATTTCCGGCCCAAGTACTGCCTGTGTGAACGGGCCGCTAATTCGACTCCTCGTATTCGCCTTGGCTGAATCACTTTACTTTTCCCCCGTGTGAACACGGCTTATGTGAACATGCCAATCGTTAGAGACTGTGAACCGGCCAACCATTAGAGACTGTGAACATGCCAACCATTAGAGACTGTGAACACACCAACTATTAGAGACTTTGAACACGCCAACCGTTACAGACTCTGTGAACATGCCAACCGTCAGAGACTGTGAACATGCCAACCATTAGAGACTGAACACGCCAACCATTAGAGACTCTGTGAACACGCCAACCATTAGAGATTGTGAACATGCCAATCGTTAGAGACTGAATATGCCAACCGTTAGAGACTGTGAACATGCCAACTGTTAGAGACTGTGAAATGCCAACTATTAGAGACTGAACATGCCAACCGTTAGAGACTCTGTGAACATGCCAACTGTTAGAGACTCTGTGAACACGCCAACCGTTAGAGGCTCTGTGAACATGCCAACCATTAGAGACTGTGAACATACCAACCATTAGAGACTGTGAACATGCCAACCGTTAGAGACTGAACATGCCAACCATTAGAGACTTTGTGAACATGCCAACCGTTAGAGACTGAACATGCCAACCATTAGAGACTGAACATGCCAACCGTTAGAGACTTTGTGAACATGCCAACGGTTAGAGACTTCGAACATCCCAACCATTAGAGACTGTGAACATCCCAACCATTAGAGACCCTGAACATGCCAACCGTTAGAGATTGTGAACATGCCAACCGTTAGAGACTGTGTGAACATGCCAACCGTTAGAGACTGTGTGAACATGCCAACCGTTAGAGATGGTGAACTGGCCAACCATTAGAGACTTTGAACATTCCAACCATTAGAGACTATGTGGACATGCCAACGATTAGAGACTGAACATGTCAACCGTTAGAGAATGTGAACACGCCAACCATTAGAGACCCTGGACATGCCAACCATGAGACTTTGTGTGAACGTGCCAACCATTAGAGACTGAACATGCCAACCATTACAGACTGTGGGAACATGCCAACGATTAAGAGACTTTGTGTGAACACGCCAACCTTTAGAGATTCTGTGCGCAATCTTCCCATGCCTACCTGTGTATGTGGCTTTTCACACCGAGCCTCCCGGTCCCACATTGTCACGAGGCAAGGTTTTGGAGAAGCATCACTCCGACCGCAGATGTCAAACTTTTTGCCATTTCGGGGTGAGTTTCCTAACCATTAGACTATCTAGGCTCCCTGATGCAATCACCCTATCTATGCAAGTAGTGTACCTGCATGTCTATGTGGCTCTTTGCCTGAGCGGTGCGCTCAGGCTACTACAATAGGCTCCCTGATGCAATCACCCTATCTATGCAAGTAGTGTACCTGCATGTCTATGTGGCTCTTTGCCTGAGCGGTGCGCTTAGGCTACTACAATAGGCTCCCTGATGCAATTACCCTATCTATGCAAGTAGCGTACCTGCATGTCTATGTGGCTCTTTGCCTGAGCGGTGCGTTTAGGCTACTACAATAGGCTCCCTGATGCAATCACCCTATCTATGCAAGTAGTGTACCTGCATGTCTATGTGGCTCTTTCCCTGAGCGGTGCGTTTAGGCTACTACAATAGGCTCTCTGATGCAATCACCCTATCTATGCAAGTAGCGTACCTGCATATCTATGTGGCTCTTTGCCTGAGCGGTGCGTTTAGGCTACTACAATAGGCTCCCTGATGCAATTACCCTATCTATGCAAGTAGTGTACCTGCATGTCTATGTGGCTCTTTGCCTGAGAGGTGCATTTAGGCTACTACAATAGGCTCCCTGATGCAATTACCCTATCTATGCAAGTAGCGTACCTGCATGTCTATGTGGCTCTTTGCCTGAGCGGTGCGCTTAGGCTACTACAATAGGCTCCCTGATGCAATCACCCTATCTATGCAAGTAGCGTACCTGCATGTCTATGTGGCTCTTTGCCTGAGCGGTGCGTTTAGGGTACTACAATACTTGACTGGAATTGTGGTGAACCCAGTTTTGTGGCATTTCGGGGTGAGTGTCCTAACTACTAGACCCTCGCCCCCCCCCCCCCCCCCCCCCCCCCTGACACGACCCAGCTGACGCCTCCATGAAGGTAGCTTTTTACAACCTGCATATATGCTGGTTCTCATTGGTATTCCTAGTCGGTTCAAACGGGTCTCCATCGTTCACTCCAATCACCCACCCTCACCATATGCATATGCCTGCCTACACATGGGTGAGCTCAATTGTTTTGATAATATGGTGTTTGTGTTTTTCTTGTGACCTTTCTTAGCCTTGTCTGGTGAGACCGGGGAGGAGCCAGAAACAAAGAGAATGAGCCTAAGTCGTTCGAGCAACAAATCTGGTATGAAACAGCGAGTTTGATATTTAAGGAAAAAAGTCAACTTTCTTTTTAATGTAGTATAGTCAAATAATTGATATTTCAAGAAAATAATGGCCACGTTTATGTAAGAAGCAGTTGGAACTATACCATTTAAATGTTTACTAAGATCTTATTGACAATTGAAGTTGACCAGAAAATAATTTGTTAATCGGTGTGTGAAGAGTATATCTATGGGTTGCACACGGGGTAATCAACTGGCGCCTGTTAAATATCTACCGTCTTTGTTTAGGCAAGCTCGATAATATGTTCCATTAACCAATCATATTGCAGAAGACAGTGACTCTCACACACCCCGTGGGAGTATCAAGGAGCGACGGTCACGCAGCTCTCTACGTGGTCGCACAAGCAGTAAGTAGCATTGTATGAAGCAATAAATGTACACAACGCAGCCACATTGTGTCACATATCTCTACACAACCGAGCCACATTGTGTCATGTATATGTACACAACACAGCCACATTGTGTCACATAGATGTACACAACCCAGCCACATTGTGTTACATACATGAACACAACCTGGCCATATTGTGTCACGTACATTTACGCAACCCAGCCACATTTGTATTTTTTTATTGAGGAGGTATTTACTCTGCTCATAGTGTATAAGCTCCCGTGAGGGTGCTTGTTTTCAACGCTGGACAGCTGTGGTGATGTCTTGATCTGTTCCTTTGCCCAGCAGTGTTTACCCGTGTCTGCTCAGGTCAGCCTTCTGCAATTTTGGTTGTTAGTAATAGCCTATGTTAGTTTTTGTTGTAATTTTTCAGTTTTTTGTCTAGTCTGAGTAATGATACCTTAGCCTACTATGTACATCTACTTGGGTGACATGTAGGCTTGTGGGAGAGGATCCCGTTCCATTCAGATTTTTTGATTTGTTGCAGCATCCTTTCACCTTAGATAGTGCACCCGTGTGCTAGAACACACTCGGACCCTTGAGGACTGTGGCCAGGTGGGATGACTGTGTTGTTTGCCTAGCCATTTTGTATTTCAGGGTGCATCAGTTGCATGACTGTGGCCTATCCATTTCTGTGTTGGTTTGTGCCATTACACATACCCAAGAGTACTTAAGAGGGCTAATTTTCCTATTTTGTCTGTTTAGTGCCTACCACTTTTACTGGCATGTCTTTTGCTTTCTGTGCCAGTACACAGCAAGCAGTGACTGCGCTCAGGGGCAGGTGTGGTTTTGTTGTGTCAGTAAGTAATTGTTTTCTTTAGGAATTTTTTGTAGTGGTCATGGTTACGGATTGCCCGTAGTTTTACGTTTTGTTTATTCCAGGAATGTGCTGCCATGGTTAGTACACTTCTCTCATATATTTTCGTGTTGCTTCTTTCTGTTAGGAGTATTGGGGCCGCCATGTGGCTAGTGTCCCTGCGAGGGGCTACTGTGTAATCCGGTTTCCTGGTGTGGTGGTGTAGTGGTGTAGTGGTGTAATGGTGTGCTAGTATTTTCAGGTGCATTTCCCTTCTGCTTGTTAATAGTGTTGCTTTGCATTTTCTGGGTAGTTCTATCGTGGGATATCTTTTGTGTACTTGGAGGCATATTTTAACGGCTTTATTTTACATCACTTGTAGTTTGTTTAGTAGTTTGGTACTCCCCCCCCCCCCCCCCCCCCCCCCCATGTATACTACATCACCGTAGTCGAAGTAGGGAAGGATCATTCCTATATATATTTTGATTGCCATGCTTTCAGTCATGTAGTACCTTAGTTTTGCCAGTAGCATATTTTGTGGTTCGCTTTTTTGATACTGTTTGTTATGCAACGGTCATAGTTTAAGTGCCTCTCCAGGTCCACTCCCAGATATTGGTAGTTGTCAACCTGTTGTAACTCGTTGTTTCCCAGGAGACATTTTATTTTGTTGTTACCGGTTAATATGGTACCGAATAGCACCGTCTTCGATTCATTGCTATTTATAGTTATCTTATTTAGATGGCACCATTCAGTTAGTTTCATTAGTGTTTGATTTAGTTTTGTTTCGATCACTTCAGATGTTTTGCCTACAGTATATACCACAGTATCATCTGCATATAGTTGGGTGTTTTCAGTGTCTAGCCAGTTGTTTAGATCATTTATATATATGAGGAAGAGGAGTGGTCCCAGGACTGACCCTTGTGGTACGCCATAGCTTATTTTGTCCTCACTAGATATGGTTCCATTTATTGCTGTGCATTGTTTTCGATTCTTTAGGTCGCTTGTTATCCATTTTCCCGTTACTCCCGTTATTCCCATTTGGGATAGTTTGCTGAAATACGATAGTGAAGTCTATGAACGCTGCACCCACTAAGTTTTTTAAATTGATATTATTTGACATATCGCTTATTAAGTTAGCAATTGTTTTAATTGTCAAGTGGTTTTTTCTGAATCCGCCTTGTTTACTGTTCAGTATTTTGTGTTCGATCAGGTGGTCCATAATGTGCCTATGCGTTGTTTTCTCCATTAACTTCCCAGGCAGTGGGAGTATTGAGATAGGTCTATAGTTGCCCAGGTCTTGTTTGTCCCCCCCCCCCCCCTACATTGTGTCACATATCTCTACACAACCCAGCCACATTGTGTCACATACATGTACACAACCTCGCCACATTGTGTCACATACATGTACGTAACCCAGCCACATTGTGTCACATTTCTCTACACAACCCAGCCACATTGTGTTATGTAGATGTACACAACACAGCCACATTGTGTCATGTAGATGTACACAACACAGCCACATTGTGTCACATAGATGTACACAACACAGGCACATTGTGTCATGTAGATGTACACAACACAGCCACATTGTGTCATGTAGATGTACACAACACAGCCACATTGTGTCAAATAGATGTACACAACACAGCCACATTGTGTCACATAGATGTACACAACACAGCCACATTGTGTCATGTAGATGTACACAAGACAGCCACATTGTGTCACATAGATGTACACAACACAGCCACATTGTGTCACATAGATGTACACAACACAGCCACATTGTGTCATGTAGATGTACACAACACAGCCAAATTGTGTCATGTAGATGTACATGTAGTGGCCCACGGCCCTCCGACTCACAGTCACACACGGAAGAACACCAAGATTCAATTCAGTGTACGCTTCACCCTTGGTTTATTGAACCCTCTGCTCTTCACGGCATAGTAGTTGTCTGACCCACCCCCTGACTCGCCAGATCCCACATCGACTCTATAGGTGTGTGTGTGGGGGGGGGGGGGGGGGGGGTCAGCCACACGCAGTAGAGGTCAGCCCAGTTGGGGTCTGACCGGTGGCTACCCGTGCCGCCACCTGGCGCAGTGCGTAGGTACTGCGCTGGTGCACGGCGTAGTCTCCGCTGCTACCGCGTGGTAGTAGAGCTCATGTTCGGACTACTACATACACAACACATTGTGTCACGTAGATGTACACAACACAGCCACATTGTGTCATGTAGATGTACACAACACATTGTGTCACAGATGTAGACAACACAGCCACATTGTGTCATAGATGTACACAAGACAGCCACATTGTGTCACATAGATGTACACAACACAGCCACATTGTGTCATAGATGTACACAACACAGCCACATTGTGTCATGTAGATGTACACAACACAGCCACATTGTGTCATGTAGATGTACACAACACAGCCACATTGTGTCATGTAGATGTGCACAACACAGCCACATTGTGTCATGTAGATGTACACAACACAGCCACATTGTGTCATGTAGATGTACACAACACAGCCACATTGTGTCATGTAGATGTACACAACACAGCCACATTGTGTCACATAGATGTACACAACACAGCCACATTGTGTCACATACATGTACACAACCCAGCCACATTGTTAGGTACCCCAGAATCCGCCGGGAGCGCCACTGTCACCGGACCTATAAAACTCGTACAACTTCTTGCGACCTCCTGAGCGGCATGGTCATGTCGGAAAACGGCACTACACATGAATCATAGGCACACTGCATTCACTGCTACATCCGTTTTTGAAGCACAACAGACTTAGGCACAGATAGAGACTATTTTCAGTGTTGTAGGACATTTGAAAGGCATTTTACTTAGCCATTCAACTCTTCAGATGCAAAAATCAGAGGTAAGACTGACAGGAATGTCCATGTTAACTATGAGAATGTGAAACTTCAGCATTTTTTCTTCCTAAAAATGGTCTTACAATGACTACAACTGGAATCGCAACTCTAGAATCTGGCAGCCAAAAGTTGGTGTCAGGCAGTTTTGACTGGATTCTCTAGGCTAGCCTAGGTCAGAATTTTATGGCTGGGGTGAGTGACTCACATAACACAGCCTACTATTATGCACCCTAAATAAGGCACTTCTCTCGTGCATTAGCTAATACAAAAAATCTTAAATTCAACAAACTTCAAATGCAGATATCTCATTCAATTTTTGGAATATCTTAAAAATTCAAAAAGCATATTGCTTTTGATTCATTGGAGCTTCCAATGAAATTATAATTTGAATGTTTGGAATAATTTGAAAATTTTACTGGGGTACCTAACATTGTGTCACATATCTCTACACAACGCAGCCAGATTGTGTCACATATCTCTACACAACGCATATCCATTGTGTCATAATCATGTTGCAATACACAGCCCAGCCACATTGGATTTCTGCAGCCCTAGTGTGACTTACACTGCGCCAACTATAAACCGCAGTCGTTCGAAATTGGCCTGTTTTGATCACGTTGCAGTTTCCATGGATGCTAAAGCATGGAACGGGCAAACAGTTTCGGTCAGAGACACACAAAATATTTAAAAATACAGTACTCACCTACAAAATCAATACGATTGCTACAACTACGAAAACAGATGATGAAGGAAGCGACCTGGCTGCATGACCATCTGGGTAGTTTGTGCACTTGCATGACACCCATTCAAGGTCCAACTCCAATTCCCCCTGATCTCAAAGTCTAAGATACACAAAACAAGGTCACTCAATGAGTAGTCATGGCTATGGGGCCTAACAAGGAAATGAGTGCATGATTCCCTCAAATTTGAATTTTACCAACCTAAAACTACAAAAAGGCTGCGATGTCGTGTGATGTAGCATGTGCACACTCACACCTGTCATTCAAGACCCAGCCAATCCTAACAATTCTTCAAATGACCTCATACCCCGACCTCACAAAGTCACAGCATATACTGAGTATCGCTACTAACACTAGCACAGGGGGTAGGTATATACTAAAATGTTGCAAATGTGGCACCAAAATAAAAACCCACAAAAAAACTAACATAACTACTAACAGCTAAGATGACAAGGCTACTACCAAATTGAGACTATTGCTGTTCAGCGATGAAAACAAGCCGCGATGCGACTTACTTGTTATGGACAGGGTAAATAAACCACCACCAAAAAGAAAAAGTTGTGGACAGACAAAAGCGTTGAACATTAACTGTTGGATTGTTCCAGAGAAGTCCGAGGTGAGCGCTGACCCTTCACAGGTGGTGGAAGTCACGTGGGATGACCCACAAACACGGTCAGTTGTCTCATTACCTATACTCATGCTGTTGGTGTGATTGAGGTCTTTCGCCTGCTAGGTGCAGTACAGCACGGGGTGTGTGTGTGTGTGTGCGCGTGTGCGTGCGTGCACGCGTGCCGTGACACATTCAACCATGGTGCAGTGGTTCCCTCAGCATTGACCTGGTCATTTGTGTATTGTTGTGTTCTCTGATGGTCGCTTGCCTCGCGCCATAACCATAAGGCTGCTACTTCTATCATCTGGTCACCAGCCACCGCTAGGCAAACTACAATTACATGTCCTTTCTAAAGCTAA
Organism: Branchipolynoe longqiensis; assembly: GCA_030323885.1. Taxonomy (NCBI): domain Eukaryota; kingdom Metazoa; phylum Annelida; class Polychaeta; order Phyllodocida; family Polynoidae; genus Branchipolynoe; species Branchipolynoe longqiensis. The sequence continues at coordinate 76,616,982 of CM059199.1, read as the reverse complement.
AAGGCTGTCACAAAACAAATAGTTATAACTGACTGCCCTCTGTGTGCCGCCATGGTGAGTAACGTGCCTCGTGTACTTGTGGTTACCACTGACTGCCCTCCGTGTGCGGCCATGGTGAGTAACGTGTCTCGTGTACTTGTGGTTACCACTGACTGCCCTCTGTGCGGCCATGTTGAGTAATGTGCCTCGTGTACTTGTGTTTACCACTGACTGCCCTCCGTGGGCGGCCATGTTGAGTAACGTGCATCGTGTACTTGTGGTTACTACTGACTGCCCTCTGTGTGTGGCCATGTTGAGTAATGTGCCTCGTGTACTTGTGGTTACCACTGACTGCCCTCTGTGTGTGGCCATGTTGAGTAACGTGTCTCGTGTACTTGTGGTTACCACTGACTGCCCTCTGTGTGTGGCCATGTTGAGTAACGTGCCTCGTGTACTTGTGGTTACCACTGACTGCCCTCTGTGTGTGGCCATGTTGAGTAATGTGCCTCGTGTACTTGTGGTTACCACTGACTGCCCTCTGTGTGTGGCCATGTTGAGTAACGTGTCTCGTCTACTTGTGGTTACCACTGACTGCCCTCTGTGTGTGGCCATGTTGAGTAACGTGCCTCATGTACTTGTGGTTACCACTGACTGCCCTCTGTGTGTGGCCATGTTGAGTAACATGCCTCGTGTACTTGTGGTTACCACTGACTGCCCTCTGTGTGTGGCCATGTTGAGTAACGTGTCTCATGTACTTGTGGTTACCACTGACTGCCCTCTGTGTGTGGCCATGTTGAGTAACGTGTCTCGTGTACTTGTGGTTACCACTGACTGCCCTCTGTGTGCGGCCATGTTGAGTAACGTGTCTCGTGTACTTGTGGTTACCACTGACTGCCCTCTGTGTGGCCATGTTGAGTAACGTTTCTCGTGTACTTGTGGTTACCACTGACTGCCCTCCGTGTGTGGCCATGTTGAGTAACGTGTCTAATGTACTTGTGGTTACCACTGACTGCCCTCCGTGTGCTGCCATGTTGAATAACGTGCCTCGTGTACTTGTGTTCAGGCGGCAGCAGGAGAAGCTTGCAGCTGAGCTCGCCAAGAACAGCGAGTCCTTCTCACCTCACCCAGTGGATATCTCATCAGATGAAGACGAACACGCACAGACAGGCAGCAGGGACTCGGCACAACATCTCAAGCTGGCCAGGGTATGTCGTTACTGAAGCTCTGCTACCCACTGATGCTAATTACTCAGTTACACGACACTAATTCCTGGGTTAGAAGTATGTGTTGTAAAATACTACTTACTGGATAGAAATGTTGCACAACACTAATTTATGTAACATGATGGCATTTGAACATATAAGGTAGGGCTATGTAACAAGTAGAGAGAGACGAATGAGTGATGGGTCAGACTTTTTTCAGCATCGGCTTACCGGTAAAAGTTAGAAATCCAGTGGGCAAGTGACTTGGCCTGGCGCGAGCACTACCAGAAGTGGCCGGTAGTGCGCTATGGGAGGCCACTTGGGGCAAATCGAGGCAAGTCAACGATTGGACATAATGCAACTAGCGAATAATACATCATAGCAATAATAATACAGGCAACACTCCACCTATTTATATCTGCATAATTAATTATACATCCTATAAAGTAGGGCTATGTAACAAATAGAGAGACAGACGAGTGATGGGTTGGACACTTTATTCTGCGTCTTGGCAAACCATAATTTAACGAGGCGGAGTCAAGGAGTGATAGTGGATAAAAGTCTTTAATCAGGGAAAATGCGTAATGTTGGAACAAGACAGGTCAGACAGTTCCGGTATCAGTCTATGCAGTCCATAATGGGCGGCCCCCGAGCCTCAACCCGACCCTAGCATACTAACCCGGTAAAAGGTGTGGGTGGGTGGGAGAAAGTGACTCAGTGTGATCACTAGCTCGGGTCGGAGGGTTGTGGTAGCGGGCAGGCGAAGGGAGGTCACGTGATCAAAACGGCGGGAAGGGTCAGCTGGTGGGGTCGGGTCGGATAATGTTAGGGTTACTCGAGTGGCGCCACCTATCGGTTCGTTCTGCATTTCTCCACCCGTAAATTAGTCATGTTACCTATAACATGCACAATTTAACGAGGCGGAGTCAAGGAGTGATAGTGGATAAAAGTCTTTAATCAGGGAAAAATGAGTAATGTTAGAACAAGACAGGTCAGACAGTTCCGGTATCAATCTCTGCCGTCCATAATGGGCGGCCCCCGAGCCTCAACCAAATTAAGTGTGGCGAGGGTTGCCGCGCGCGAGGCTGTTGTTCGGGACGTAGTGATGAACCGCCGCGGATGTCCAGGAACCAGGCTGCATAATCTCGGCTAATGAGGTGCCTGCCGCTGCACAGGCCTGTGCCCCTCCCCTCCGGAGGCTGTGGAGGGTATAGTCCGAAGGCAACCTCACGCCGATGGCAGCGAGGGCCATGCGGAGGGACGGCAGCATTACTTGTGGCCGGAGAGGGAGGTCAGGAACTAGCAGGAATGCCGGATCAGAAGGGTGCGGGTGTTGGAACTCGACATATCGATCCCAAGCCGCCACGGGGCAGCACTGGGACCCTGGTACACTTGGGATGGTGATGCGGTACGCTTGATCGGTTCTCCACCTGGTCTTGGTGGTGCGGACCAGTACCGTGCGCCCTTCTCGGGATCTATAAATGTCTGCCCGTCTGAGATAGTCGTGGTTTGTTCGGTGTAGCCTGTGAATAGAGGGAGCAATTAGTACGAAATTCGCAGGCTAAGTTATAGGCCGTGGGTAAATATGTTCTCGAGCCGGACTTCAATTTCAGTAATGCTCATCACCTGGCTATCGTGATAGCCTACTAGCAGCTCCCTCCAAACCTTGATGACGAGGCCTGAGGGGATGGGTATCCGAGCCTTGATGTGGCTTGGTAACGCTGTAGCCCTTACTTGCTGGTAAATGTTCAGATAGCCCTGGTGTTTTTCCCCATAGGTCTGTTTGTGGGTGTGGCCATATGTCGCTCAGAATAGGCCAATCGTCCATGGGTGTCATGGGAGGGCGTGAGTTTAGGCTTGCAATGTCCGCGCCTGTGTCGTGGATTGTTGGATCATCCCAGCCCGCTTCCTCATCACCTCTGCTTCCTAAGGCCGTGACATAAGTGTCATGGTTGCCGCCATGCACGCCGCCATCCTTGATCCCTATGCTGTCGTCACTGATGCTGACCTTCCGTATGGTCACAGTCGGTGGCTTGGTCCCAACGGCGTATTCTGCTGGCGGCCAGGTATACGTTGCGCCGGTGGCGCCGCTTGTCTTAACTTCCTGGAAGTTGTGGTGGTTTCTTGAGGACTGCATGGCATCGGGGATGCCAGGATTTCTGCCAGGTTTGAGTGCCTGACTGCGTCTGTTTCTTGGGTTGTCGAGGGTCTGAACGGCCTGTTCTACAGGTGGCTTGCCATTATCCGTAGGGGCCTGCGCTACGTTGTGCCTGCCCCGGAGTTTGCCTGTGCTTGCTCTGTGTGGGCTGGATGCCTCGCGTTTGCCTTGGTTGCACTTGACAGGCTCCTCGTCTGCCGAACCGGTGTCGCGCGGGGAGCCCCATTTCAAAAAACCTGAGAGGTCTGTTGTGCGTTTGATGCGGCCGCTCCTTTCTTTTCGAGGAAACGCTTTTTATTTATGCAGTCTTTCTCTCTGTGGTTGTTCGCGCGGCGATACTTGTTTGCGCACCAGGCGCACACGTGTACCTTCCTATCTGGCATCGTCCCGTGCGTCTCCGCGAAGCCACACTCGTTGCCCCAATTCCAAGGGTGGCATGTCTTCCCGTCTGTGTCATGATTAAACTCGTGATGGTTCTCCATTGCTCTGCCCGCACCGCCAGCTACGTTGGTGGTGTTGTAGCTGTTGCGGGTGCCTTTCTCAAGAACCGTGTTATGGACGCGTGTTCCTAAGGCAAAGACGTCTCGTTGCACGTCCTTGATTGCGTATTGATCTGTCCATCCATTTGGAAGTCGACCATCGTCAATCATTGAGAAGACGCGTTCCGACCATCGGCGGCATGTCTCCCATTGCCAGTCCTTTGCCATGGTGGCTATTTGGTGAATGTGGTCTATTAAGGGGTCGGACCATGTGTCCGGGATCTCGGGTGCCCTGAGCATAGTGCATAACGCCTCGACGTACTCAGGCCAGGTCGCCTCAGCCATGCCAATCCTCTCCCTTCTGTCTCCGCGAACTACATAGTTATGGGGGAGCCGTGGTAATTTACCTTTCTTCTTCTCGAGTGCCGCCCCGGCCGCCGCCAATAGTTCGGATATGTTGCCCGGGTCGTCGTTATCATTGATTCGATCCCGGTTATGTCGTCCTCTGGGACCCGTCTGGCCTCCTCCCCTGATTGGGGCCGAGTTATAGCAGTCCCGGTATTGGTTATCACTGTCTGGCGTGTCCCCAAAGGTTGCTTTACTTTTTTGTTTTTTATGAGTTTTGGCAGGGGCCATCTTCGGTATGGCGACGCCTTCTGTCGCTCGCGCCCGTTGTCGGGCTGACCTGTAGGTGACGTGTTGAGTCTGAAGCGCACTGTCGCTGTCACTATCAGGTTCCCCCGATGATGTGCTTTCCTCCTGCTCTTTCGCTTTCCTTGTTGAGCGGGACTTGTGTTTGCATGCGTCCATCTTGTCCGCTATCTCGGACCTGATGGTGGCCATCTGTGTCTCCATTGCGCGGCTAACGGCTGCGTTTACCGCCTGTATTATTGCGTTCGTGGCCGATGCCTGCTCCGATGATGATGCCTCTTGCATTGCCGAGATTGAGTTCCTGCTGGCTGGGGACACCGGGGATGCTTCCATGTTGTCTCCATGGAGGTCCGGCTCCATCTGGGCCTTCCTAGTTCGCCCCCGGGGCTTTGGTGTATCATTTCTTTTTGCCTTCCTGGAATTTTTTCTTGTGTTCGGCATATTTGGGCAGTACCAGAATGTGTCTGTTGGAGCAGTGACCCTTCGCTGAATTCCAAATATCTAGTCGTGTGGGTGTGTTATAAAAGTTGGGTGCCGACTAGTCTCCGTAGAAGAGGTAGTAAGAGATAAAAATAAACAGCGTTGTCGTTGTTGATGTAAGGGTGTGGTTAAATGAGTAGCGTAAAGTGCAAATGTCCGGATAAATGTGATAAAAGTAACCATAAAGTCAGTGGTAAAATAGTGATGAAGTTAGTGATTTGTGGCTTAGAATGAGTCTAGGGTAAAGCGATGACCTTTAATGAGCTGATAAATGTCAATTCCTATAATACAAATGCCATAGCATAGTGTTGATCTCGGAGTAGGAACGTTGTAAATTTTAATGTAATAAAATAAATAGTAGAAAGTCAATAGTATAACAGAAGTGCAGCAGAACTAATAGTATAAATAATGTATAAAATAAGGCTGTAAATGGCCGAATCTGTCTCGTCGAATAACCTCGCCGAAGAACTGATGAATAACACAATGAGTTGGTGAATGTCGATTTTCCAACTCCTTTAGCTTTAGCTACTGTGCTATGGCATCCCTGTCGATCCTGGGCCCGGTTCTATCGACCCTAATGATAGGTTGGGAGTTAATAACTGTAATGTTCATAATTTCAAAACATAAAAATAGTGTAAAATAAATAATTGGTTGGATGGTTCGCTTTAGCTACTGTGCTATGGCGTCCACGTCGATCCTGGGCCCGGTTCTGTCGCCCCTACTAATAGGGTAAGGAGGCAATTAACCCTAAGCAAATTGTCAATTTGTGGGTATTACTGGTAGTATGTGCTAGATGTTTTAACCAGAATGTCATATCAAGGAAGGTTATGTCAACAATGGTTGGTTGGTTGGTTCGCTTTAGCTACTGTGCTATGGCGTCCACGTCGATCCTGGGCCCGGTTGTCGATCCTGCGCCCGGTTCTATCATCCCAAATTATAAGTGAGTTCATTCATTTATAAATAAGTAAATGTTTATAATTTCAAGGCATAAAATAGTGTAAAATAAATAATTGGTCTGGTTGGTTCGCTTTAGCTCCTGTGCTATGGCGTCCACGTCGATCCTGGGCACAGTTCTATCATCCCTAATAGTAGGAGCAGCCGTTGCGGATTTCCCGCCAAAAGTTGTTTGAATCAACACAATCGAACATATAACCGCTAAGAATCTCCGATTGCCGTATCGACAGGCCGATTACCGTGTCGACAGTACGTTATTGATATTATTAGGCTAGACTTTGGGTCAACAGTGTAGCCATGACCGTTAAGACAGGCCGTTACGACGAACCGATTACAGCTGATTTGAACAGTATCGACAGAAGTTAGTTTTAGCTCACAGTTTGTAGATCGGCCGTCTAGATGAGATTCAGGTTTAGCCAGCAGCCTTACAGTGAGCCGTATAGTGATCCGTCTAGTGATCCGTATAGGTAGTCCGTAGGAAACCGTAGACACAGGTAACAGGTAGACTGTGTCTGTATTTTGAAGGAGTGCAGCAGAAAGTGAATCAGTGTGATCAGTAGCTCGGGTCGGAGGGTTGTGGTAGCGGGCAGGCGAAGGGAGGTCAAATGATCAAAACGGCGGGAAGGGTCAGCTGGTGGGGTCGGGTCGGATGCCCCTAGGGTTACTCGAGTGGCGCCACCTATCGGTTCGTTCTGCATTTCTCCACCCGTAAATTAATCATGTTACCTATAACATGCGCAATACAGGCCAAGGAGGATGCCTATGTGTCAGCCCCCAACCCACCAGTCGTCTGATTCCCACACAGTGCTGCAACCACCCTCATGTCATTCACTATACAGACACCTCATAGAGTTTTCAAATAACTGTAAACGGTTTCGGATTCCCAATCCCCCCTGACTTTAAGTTCTTCTATCATCGCCCCGCACATGGCTAGAAACGTGCACCCGCCCTTCCTTGGTGAATGAGACGAGAGGATGGACGCATCAAGACCAGCCCTGGAAGCGTAAAGCTTCAGCGTCTCCTGGTAGATGCTATATGGCAGCGGGCAGCTGGTTCCGCCCTGATCTGCCGGTGTGCATCTCGGTCCAGTAGACCGCACATATATCAGTGTCGCAACATCGCGCAATCGGGATCTCCATGACCCGTTCTCGGAATCGGATCGTTTTAAATCGGTGAACCATCAATACTAAACCCCAATCATAAAAAGCGAAATCAGCTCTACGTAGGGCGGCGTCCGACATGGTAACCTGCGACTTCCGCAACAGCCCCCTGAAAGAACACAGGACCGCCGCTCTCCAAGCTACATGGCCCGGATTCATGGGCAATAAAGAGAAGATCCTTCGCAACATACGAGGCAGAAGTGGCATGGCGCGACACGTCACCTTTCACCCTACGAGTGCCTTTTAGAATCACAGCTAGAACAAAATCAAGTCTTCTCCCCATTCTGCCTCAAAAAGTAATTTAAACCACTAAGGTAATTCAAGACAGATCCGTACTTGAGCGAACGGGCAAGCCAGGTTGCATATAGTGCCACCTGCTCTTCCGAGCAAGGTATGTGCGCCCTAGATGAATGGAACTGCTCAACATACTCGTAATAGTTTCGGATCTGTACCCTCTCCCCCTCAAAATTAGTCTCTACGGCTAACCAGAATATCCTCCGGAGGAAGTACATAATGCCCTTACACCTGGACCACCCTGTGTTTAAGGCCGCCTGAACTACGGCACTATCGTAACCATCATCACCGTGCTATCCCTCATGTAGTGTATGTACGGTTTTGTTTTCACTATTCTGGATGTGATAGTCTCTGCTGTGTTGCATGTTTACGTGTGTTATTTCCACTTTTCCATTCATTTCGGTGGTTCAAAGTACCGGATACGTTCACCCACATGTAATGCTTTGTGTGGCTTTGTGGCACGTATGTCATGGTATGCTTTCTGTCTGTCTTGTCTCTGTTGTAATTGGGTTTTTCTCGATACGACTGCTTTTGCTCTGAATAGTTCTGGTAGTACTGGTATCCTACTTATTAATTTCCTGCTCATTAAGAGCTGTGCCGGGGATGCCCCCAAATCGTGCCTTATTGTGTATCGGTAATCTAGCAACGCCAGGTTAAAATCCGATCCGTCGACCATTGATTTTTTAATACCGATTTAACTATTTGTATGCACCTTTCCGACTGGCCGTTACTTCTCGGATATAAAGGGCTTGACAATTTTGGGGTGAACTTGTATGTTTAGCAAAAGCCCTATACTCATCACTTGAAAATTGTGGACCGTTGTCCGACACAATGACTTTAGGGATCCTGTGTCTGGCGAATACCTGTTTCATGTTTTCTACTACGGTTTTACTAGTTGTTTCTGGTAGCTGTATTACCTCCGGATACTTAGAATAATAGTCTACAATTAGCATGTAGCTGCTGTGTTTACACGGAAATAGATCGACGCCTACCTTATAGAAAGGAATATCTGGTATCTCATGACTTATCAACGGCTCGTAGTGTGGGCAAGCTCTCACTGACTGGCGTATCTGGCATCTGGAAATTTGTCCTGTAGTTAGCTGTCTACCCATAGCCAAAAAACACTATCACGTGCCATCTGTTTGCTCTTAATCATACCCAAGTGTGCGGCATGTAGTGTGTTTAGCATTTGTTTTTGTAGCACTTTCGGAATTACTATTCTGTTTTGTTTCATTACAAGATTACTCTGTGCCGTCAATTCGTCCCTGTAGGTATAATATTGTTTAACACCAAGGGCTATTGAGCATTTTTGAGTTGGCCATCCGCCACAGATGTACTCGATGAGTTGCTGCAGCGTGTGGTCCTGTGCTGACACGAGTGTAATGTCTGCTAATTCGTCCGCACTGTAGTCTACTGCTGCAACAGACATATCATCATCGTATAAGTTCATTCGTTCAACCTTTGTGGTATGTGCTCTAGACAAAGCATCAGCAAAGAACATGTTAACACCTTTTACATATTCTAACTTTAGATCATAATTCTGCAATCGTAATCTCATCCTTTGTAACCTTGCCATTAATCTATGTAGCGGCTTCAACATTATATTTACAAGCGGCTTGCGATCTGTTTCGACTACAATCTGATTTCCGAAAATGCAATTGTGGAATTTTGTACAGCCGAAACAGATCGCAAGCATCTCCCTCTCGATAACCGCATAATTCCCTTGGCATTTATTCAGCGCTTTGGATGTCATACTGACTGGCTGATTGTCCTGAAAAAGTGCAGCACCAAGCCCTGTCATGGAAGCATCTAGCTGCATCTTCAATGGCTTTGTTACCTCATAATATTTCAGCACCGGCACTGTTTTTAACAATTCTTTAAATTTTACAAGTGCCTCATTTTGCTCATTATCCCAGTGCCAGGCGACATCTTTAGACAGTAAGATCCTTAAGGGCTTAGCGATGTCTGAGAGATTTGGAATAAACTTATGGACATATCCCACCATTCCCAAGAACCTCTGTACACCGGCCTTGTCTGTGGGTGTAGGCATTTCCGTAATCGCCTGGATTCGGTCGGGGTTCGGCTTAAGGCCATCACTAGTTAATAAGTGACCCACATACTCTACTTGTGACTTACACAATTTCGACTTTTCTGGATTCAACTTAAACCCGACTTGTTGTGCCTGTTTCAGGACAGACTCCAACCGCTCATTGTGTTCTTTGATGTTCCCACCGTAAATCAGAATATCATCTGCAACTACATCTACACCTGGGAGATCCCTTAAGATATTGTCCATTTCTTGTATAAAGATATCCCCGGCCGTTTTGATGCCAAACGGGAGCCGGGTATACCTATACCTCCCCCAAGGCGTATTGAACGTACATAAAGAGCTAGGCTTGTCTAACACTATTTGCCAATATCCGCTTTGCGCGTCTAACACAGAGAAAAATTTAGCACTTGCTGTATTGGCTACCACTTGCTCTATTGTTTTGATAGCATAAGGCCCACGCAATATTGCCTTATTTAACTTAGTCGGGTCCAAACACACACGTAATTTATTTGGTTTTTGTACTATGGTAATTGAGTTTACCCAAGGTGTAGGCTCTACCTGTTCAACAATCACACCAAGCTTCACCAACCTGTCCAACTCATTCCGCACAGCATCATTGATGGCATGCGGAATACGCCTTGGCGGATCAATCACTGTGGGTACATTTTCATTGACATGTATAGTAGCATTAACTTTGATGCAACCAAGACCGTTAAATACATTATGGTATTTATTTACCAGTGATTGAGCCTCATCATCGATTTGCGGGTACTTCCTGTCGGCCTCCATCCATAGTACACGATTCAGGAGGTTAAGCTGAACGCTGGCGTCCTTTCCTAATATTGCGAATCTGTTGTCGATGACTTGGAACAGGATAGGGTGCCCTCGACTTCTGATCGTGACTTTTCCGCGCGGACGGATCCTCTCCCCGGAATTCGTCACAAGCCGACACCTTGGTTTCTTCAGCTCCATGTTCGGTAAAGACATGAAGATGCTCTCGGGTATTATGCTGGCCTCAGAGCCACTGTCCAGTTTGAATTTTACCGTCTCACCGCAGACCTGCACTGTTTCAAACCATAATCCCAAACGCTCCCTGGTTTTGTCCATAGCACTTACGAACAAGTCACTTGGCTCCTCCTCGTCTGTATCCTCCGCTAACCATTCCACTGGTGTGCATCCATGTCCAGTGCGTTGTCAGGCACACTCTCTGCACACTCTCGCAAAATGCCCAATGTGGCCGCATGCAATGCACTCTTTTCCCCTGGCTGGGCAGTTGTCGCGAGGGTGTGAATACCCACACCTAGTGCAATTAGGGCGGTTGGGGGCCTGTCTGTAGCTCTCGCCTCGCCGGTTGTCATTACCGGCATGTGCCAGTGGGCGTGCTGGGGGGGCCTGACCTTTGCCTCTAGTGACGACTTACAGCATGCACTTCAGTGTCACAAGTGCTATCCGCGCCGCCCGCTAATTGTTCTGAGCTGTGCTTGCTTAGGCGGCATATTTCTAAACACTGCTCCACTCAAGGTTTGGGGTCTGCAATTACCTGTTCAGTACTACATTGCTTTTGATACCATATACCAGTCTATCACATAATATCGACTCCTCAGTAACACCGTAATCACAAAGTTCAACGCGGTACTGTAACTCACGTATAGAAGTCTCCATGTCTTGTATGCATATTCGTTGTTAATTTAATCCTATAAAAAAATTTTTTTTTTAATTAAAGTCATCTAGGCCTTCGTATGAAAATCAAGCGGATCCGAGTGAGATCAGATAACGTAGTTGGCAAGAGTTGAAGGCATGGCATACTGTAGTCTTGGGTAACTGACAGGTTCAGATGACATTTAATAACAGACGAAGTGCATGTAGATACCCAGAAACTGTATATAATGACCTGTTGCTGTTTTAGGTCAAGGATACATGACTCGTCTAGGAACATTGTATACGTTAAATGTTAATTTAATCCATAAAGGGGAGATGTAGTGTATGTACGGAGAGCACGCCAAACCCAGCGAGACGGGTCACGTGACATGGGTCACGTGGTGGGTCGTGGATTGAATAAACGCCACTTAGCATTCAGACTTCTAAGCGTTTGCGTCTGTTACTTTACTACACCACCAACCCAGCACTCCAGCGAAGGCAGGCCGCGTAGACCACCCACATCTCCTACACGTTGATGTGGGCAGCCCCCACATCCACAGGTGGGCAGAGCTGGTTCTCCCACCCCATCGGTGAAAGAGCCAATGACCCAGTCCTGGCCATGGAGGGCCCCGAACCCCCAGTTCGAAGTATCACTATAGGTTGAGATGACTGGAGCAAACTTCCCCAAGATCTTATGCCTTCTCAATATAGCTATCAACATCCTGAGCCCCTCAACCTCTTTAGAAGTACTTCCAACCAAACAAAAATCATCCAAATAATTGATGACACTGTCAAAACCCTCGCGAATACTGCATCGGATGACAAAATCCGAAATTTGTGAAAAGATTTAAGGGCTAGATGATAAACCCGTACTAAGGCGATTATCAAGAAAATAAGTAAAGTCGCCATCCCCCGGCTTCCGGTATCGCAGGCCCTGGCATTGACGATCATCAGGGTGTATAGATACCGCCCTATAGGCATCCTTAATATTGTTGTGGGGGTGATGAAAATGGGAAATATCCCGCCTAGGGCGGGATGCGAACCCACATCTCTTTGCATTCCAGGCCAGTGTGCTAACCATTACACCACCTAGGCTCCCTGATATCACCACGCCTACCTGTCTATGTGGCTCCTTGTCTGAGAGGTCTGTGCAGACCACTACAATATCTATAGTTCCGAGAACATCCCCCTCCCCTTTCTAACATGTCACTAACGTCATCTAGACCTTCGTATGAAAATTTTTGACACACCTGATTGTGAAATTATTGACCGATAAGGTCAAAGGCCTACTGCAGCCGATCACTACTCGACCACCTCCCTCATCCTTCGGAACGACGAAGGTGTCATGCGTGCAAAGAGGATGCAAATCAGTGATTGAGATGACACCGCTTATCTCCCCATCCCTAAACTACTTGCTAATGATCTCATTCTCCCATGCGACCAGACGGGATGGCCGAATGAGTTAGAGCGTCCGTCTCCCATGTTGGTAGATCGTGGCTTCGAACCCTGGTCGAGTCAAACCAATGACTTTAAAATTGATACTTCTTGCTTCCTAGCCTGGAGCTCGGCATTAATAGGATAGGACAAGGACTGGTTGGCTCAGTGTCAGGATAATGTTCACTGAGTGGGATATCAGGTCATGGTGCTGGTGGCCTGGTATTCCAGTGGGGCAGCACTATAAAGTCGCCATGAGTGCGCACTGTCACAAGTCGGTACCCGTCCTGATATGACCATAGATGTTGCGAGGATGTAAAACAACAACAAACAAACAAACAAACATTCTCCCATGCCGACTTCCTCTTACCCCTCTCTGGAGCATAGCTAACCTCACAAGTGGGGTTTATTACCCGAAACCCAAAAGTTACTCATCATGAGGTACAACCAGTCGGGATCGGCGTCGCCCCGCATAAACAGCTCGACGAAAAACCTACACAGTTTAAGCTGAGTAGTGACGCCCGCAACAGTGTGCACGCATACAACAAACACCCCTGCACACACTCCTTAGTGACCTTAATTGCCACTGATGGCGCCCTAGACGTTCCCTAATGTGAATTAACAGGCCCCCATGATCGTCATGCTCCACAAATAACAGATGATCCCTGCTGGCGCCACCTGGTTGCACCCAATGCAACTGAATGAATTTTGCTTACATCAACATCACCCACACTGACAGCCTCAACCCCACCTGAAACATCACCATTACATGGCATGCGTTGCCAAGATCAAAAGGGAATGAATCAAGCAAGTCTGGAATAGGTTAACGTTAAAGTTGCATGGTCCGATGGCCTTTGAATTTTTGTCTTATTTTTTAGATAACTATATCAAATTGATCGTTACAAGCTACTAATCATTAGTCCGGAGTGATTTTGATTAAAGATGATTAGTTTTGAAGTAATCTGAGCTGAAAGAACCAAAAATAATTTTGACAAGCTTGTCAAAAGTCCTGTGGCTATGACCCAGATGGTCATCTCGCAGTGACCACGTGATGTGAGATGACCTGGAACCTGACAGGACTGTAGGTAGGTATTTCTGGTTGGATGGCACATTCTGGGAACGGATTAGTGCCAAAGGCCTATGGCACTCAGGGTTTTTAACAAAAAATAATGTGTGTGTGTTGTCTGCGTGTGTTTGTCTGTCTATGTATGTATCTGTGTGTGTGTATGTCTGTGTGTGTCTATCTGTGTGTTTCTGTGTATGTGTGGGAGTGTATGTGTATGTGTGTGTCTGTCTCTGTCTGTCTGTTTCTGTGTGTATGATGTATGTATGTATGTGTCTGTGTATGTCTGTATGTGTGTGTATCTATGTGTAGGTATGTGTATGTATGTGTGTGTGTCTGCCTCTGTGTGCGTCTGTCTATGTGTCTCTGGCTGTGTGTGTCTCTCTCTCTCTTTGCAAAGGCAGGTCGGGTGTATGTGTGTCTGTGTGTTTCTATGTCTGTGTGTGCTGTCTGTCTGTGTACGTCTGTGTGTGTATGTATATATATATATATATATGTGTATGTATGTCTGTGTGTGTATGTGTGTGTTGGTATGTGTGTCTGTGTATGTCTGTGTGTGTGTATGTGTGTGAATGTATATGTGTGTGTATCTGCCTCTGTATGTGGGTGTCTGTGTGTGTCTCTCTCTGCAAAGTCAGGTTGGGTGTATGTGTGTCTGTGTATGTCAGGTGTGTGCATGTCTGTATGTTTATGTGTCTGTGTGTGCTGTCTATGCATGTATGTATGTGTGTGTCTATCTATGTGTGTCTGTCTGTGTGTGTCTGTGTGTATATATATGTGTGTGTATGTCTGGGTGTCTATGTCTGGGTGTGTATGTGTGTGTATGTATGTGTGTGTCTGTCTGTGTGTGTCTGTATGTGTATGTCTGTGTATGTATGTGTGTGTATATATGTGTGGGCATATATGTATGTGTGTGTCTGCCTCTGTCTGTGTGCGGCTGTCTATGTGTCTGTGTGTGTGTCTCTCTCTCTGCAAAGTCAGGTCGGGTGTATGTGTGTCTGTGCATCTGTGTGTCTGTGTATTTTAGCTGTGTGCATGTCTGTGTATTTCTGTGACTGTGTGTGCTGTCTGTGCATGTCTGTTTGTGTGTGTCTATCTATGTGTGTAGGTATGTGTGTGTATATCTGTCTGTGTATGTGTGTGTATGTCTGTGTGCATATCTGTCTGTGTGTGTATGTTTGTGTGTATGTCTGTCTCTGTGTCTCTGTAAAGTCAGGCCAGGAAACACAGACACATAAACACACACAGACACATCCACCTCATTTCCCCTTCCCCTCTATGGCCCTGCACAGCAGGCCTACTTGGTTGGGGGGAGGCTAATGAGGTCATGAGATTGGCCTAGTTGGTTAATGGCCTCCCTGCATAATGGGTGTTTCAAAGTGAGTGTCTAAAGGGGTGAGTTGATAAATTCACTGGTTATACTGTATACACTGTCCCAAATCATTAGCTATTACACCAGTATCTAAGTTGGATATATAGGATCAAATGTAAGTAGTTGTTTTAATTTTGACAAAATTATATTTCATCGGACCATGCAACTTTAACTAAAGGACATTCCACATAGTCATTGGTCACATTCATCAAAACACTGTTAAAGTCTGCGTGCCTACGTTGCCCTGTGCCGTTGACTGGCGAACAGCTGACAGTCACTAGGTCATCAGGGATGCATTCTCAAATGTCAACAGTCCTGTGCCTCCCACACGACACCATAGTCGGTCAATGACCGTAATATCACTCACAGTACCACCTCCACTTGCACTTCAATGCTGTGGTTCACAACACTCACTGTGTTACTCTCTCCCTTCTCACTGTCCACAGTCATTAACTTAGTCCTGCTCATGCGTCAATCCTTACATTCTGACCATTTGTGGACCTTTGAGCCACAGCGAGAACAATTGTGCGTAACTCGTCATCAGACCTGCTGCAACCTGAGTCCCCATTCCAAGCGTAACATGCCTTCTGTGCAATGTTACCCGGTGACCGCTTCCGCCTTCTTCGCTCTCAGGTTGTGAGGGCCGTAATACTCAATGCTTTCGTCTTGATGAGCCTTTGTGAATGCCACAAACCCAATGTTCTCGGCTAACCTGCAGATTGCTAACACATGATCCACGTGGGCAATGTCTTTGTAGTGATCCTCCCTTGCCCTAGTCGATATGACGCTGATATGCTGGATAAACGCCCTAGTCTGCTACTGTAAGCCCTGGTATATCCAGGCACCACAGGGATGAGGCCCTAACCAAGTCATGTGCATTCATCTTGCGAGCATCTTTCCCCTGTGAGTATCTTTTGAGTCACCACTTACTTCTCCATCGCCTGGAGGAGCTCCCGTCATTGCTGGATCTGGACGTTTGTCTCCTTCTGCTGAAACCACACGATCGCTGACGCGATCCGCCAAATGATGAATGTCCGTCATCCACCTCGGTGCCATGCATCCACATCGGTGGTGGTAACGACATCTCAGTCGTCCTATTGTAGTTGTCCGTTGGCCCATCTGTCATGGTGGGCTGGTTTCCCGCCACAACCATCCTCCTCGGTCCGCCATCTTGATTAACGGTTGTCTTCCTCCGATTCCATCTTCTCTCCCACTCAGCAAGTAGTTCCTGTTATCCTCAACGGCCGATACCCTCAGTTCGGCCTTCAGCGCCTCGATGCCCTCGCGCACTTTCTTCTGGCGGTCGTCTAACGACATAGTGGATATGGGAGTCTATTGCTCTAGTCCTCCCACTGACCTGTAGCTCTAGCATTTTTCGCAGCTGCAGTAATGCTCCTCGTTGACCTGCTCTGTTTAATTAACTGGACTTCTGGAGTTCAGTTCCCACACGGTCCTGAAACGTGGCCTTTATGTGGAGGAGTCTCCTCTTATGTGTCACGTACATGTACACAACCTAATTGTACAGAATTAGCGAATTAAAGTATCCTGTAGAGGTAGCATAGCCTAGCTCCCGAATCGATCCGTACTAAGACCCTGCTTGCTGGTCTTATCCGATCCTGACAGTTTGAAATCCAGTGGGCAAGTGACTTGGCCTGGCGTGAGCACCACCGGAAATGGCTGATGGTGGCACTACCGTAGGCAACCCGGGGCAAATCCAGGCATGTCAACGATTGGACGTACCGGGCGCGGTGGGCGAATTGGTAGAGCACAGGCCTCGCGTGTGGAAGATCGGGAGTTCGCGAGTTCGGTTCCCAGTCGAGTCAAACCAATGACTTAAAAATTGATACTTGTCGCTTCCTAGCCTGGTACTCGGCATTATTAGGATAGGGCAAGGGCTGGTTAGCTCAGTGTCAGGATAATGTGACTGAGTGGGATATCGGGTCATGGTGCTGGCGGCCTGATTTCCCAGTGGGGCAGGACTATAAAATCGCCATGAGTGTGTACTGTCACAAGTCGGCACCCGTCCTGATATGACCTTAGATGTTGCTAGGATGTAAAATAACAACAAACAAACAAACGATTGGACGTAATGCAACTAGCAAATAATATATCATAGCAATAATAATACAGGGAACACTCCACCTATTTATATCCGCATAATTAATGATACATCCTATATAAGCCTATTGTACAGCCCTGCACCACAAGGTAAGCCTCTTCACCCTTAATTCTACACGCATGTCACCTATAACTTATAAGCCCCCCCCCCCATCCCCAGCTGGCATACTACTAGGTACTGGTCCCCTACAAGCCTCCCCCAGCTGGCATACTACTAGGTACTGGTCCCCTACAAGGTCCCTCCCCCAGCTGGCATACTACTACGTACTGGTCCCCAACAAGCCTCCCCCAGCTGGCATACTACTCTGTACTGGTCCCTTACAAGCCTTCCCCAGCTGACATACTACTAGGTACTGGTCCCCTACAAGGCCCCTCCCCCAGCTGGCATACTACTAGGTACTGGTCCCCGACAAGCCTCCCCCAGTTGGCATACTACTAGGTACTGGCCCCCGACAAGCCTCCCCCAGCTGGCATACTACTAGGTACTGGTCCCCTACAAGGTCCCTCCCCCAGCTGGCATACTACTAGGTACTGGTCCCCTACAAGGCCCCTCCCCCAGCCGGTATACTAGGTACTGGCCCCCTACAAGCCTCCCCCAGCGGCATACTACTAGGTACTGGCCCCCAACAAGCCTCCCCCAGTTGGCATACTACTAGGTACTGGCCCCCTACAAGCCTCCCCCAGTTGGCATACTACTAGGTACTGGCCCCCTACAAGCCTCCCCCAGTTGGCATACTACTAGGTACTGGTCCCCTACAAGCCTCCCCCAGCTGGCATACTACTAGGTACTGGTCCCCTACAAGCCTCCCCCAGCTGGCATACTACTAGTTACTGGCCCCCGACAAGCCTCCCCCAGCCGGCATACTACTAGGTACTGGTCCCCCATAAGCCCGCCACCGCTGGCATACTACTAGGTACTAGCAGTACTTCGATAACATTGGAAGAAAGTAGGAAAATCATGAATAAATTGTTAGTTTTTTTAACTCCTACTTGGATGTACCTTAATTTTAAGTACGGTGAATGAACTAAAGCTTTATTCTTTAATTTATTACTAACATTACTTGGGCTGTATATTAGGACAACACACCAAAAGACACGTCATTATAAACACTTTTGCTAATTAGCACGTACTTTTGCATCACATTAATCACATCAAGTACCAAAGCATGCAGTTTTGTTTCGCTCGACGCTGAATCGCCGTTAGTTACCTAGGCTGTTAATAGATTATATTAGAAAGACCACTAAATGAGCTTTAATTTGGTATATGATAGACATTTAAAACAAAATCAAATTATGCTAACCAAACAAAAACACACCTCATGTTTCATTCAGTGTTAAATTCAGGCAAATTTTGTTCAAGTAAATAAAAAAAATCTTGAAATGTGAATATCTTTACAAGAACCTTTTTGTTGTTTGTGTTATTCTGCATTTAACTAGGACTGTGTGATTAACGTTAATTAGCTGCCCAGTTTACACATCTAAGAAAATGACCTCAGGTACCTAATACTACTTGAAATTTGTGCATATTTTAGTTGAGGCCCTAGATGCTATACTAGGTTATTTGAGGGAGATCCAGCTATATCCGTCTACTGATCAACACGACTACTAATTTAGAAATGTTACACAAGACTAGTTACTGAGTTAGAAGTGTTACAATGTGGCAAGTCAAAGTTAATTTTGTGCGATTCCACTTAAAATATCTCATTTTAAAGTAAATTTGATTTCGAACTAAAGTAAAGTAGATTATAATGATGAACCTGACAATAATTATCTAAAATGTATGATAGAAACTCAAACCCGCAGGATTATGCAACTTTAAATTGTGAATATCACGTTACGCACATGGGCTGCTTGTCCCCTCACAGGTTGTAGCCGTCTCACCACAAAAAGAAGCCGCTAGAATAAAGACGCCCGAGCCTCCCTCGTTAGGTAAGTGACTTGTGGAAGGCCAACCCCCCAGTGACCTGTAGCACTCTGAGCACGGCCAATCCCACAGTGAGCTGCAGTACGCTGAGCACGGCCAATCCCACAGTGACCTGCAGTACGCTGAGCACGGCCAATCCCACAGTGACCTGCAGTACTCTGAGCACGGCCAATCCCACAGTGACCTGCAGTACTCTGAGCACGGCCAATCCCACAGTGACCTGCAGTACTCTGAGCACGGCCAATCCCACAGTGACCTGCAGTACTCTGAGCACGGCCAATCCCACAGTGACCTGCAGTACTCTGAGCACGGCCATCCCACAGTGACCTGCAGTACTCTGAGCACGGCCAATCCAACCAGCCATCCCCAGTGACCTGCAGTACTCACATGGCCAATCCCGTGACGCGACACCACCACAACCAACACACCACCCCAGTGACTGCAGACTCTGAGCTGGCCAATCCCACAGTGACCTGCAGTACTCTGAGCATGGCCAATCCCACAGTGACCTGCAGTACTCTGAGCACGGCCAATCCCCCCATGACCTGCAGCTTGACGGCCAATCCAGACTGCAACTCTGACACCAACACAGTGACCTGCAGTACCGACGCCATCCCACAGTGACCTGCAGTACTCTGAGCATGGCCAATCCCACAGTGACCTGCAGTACTCTGAGCACGGCCAATCCCACAGTGACCTGCAGTACTCTGACATGGCCAATCCCACAGTGACCTGCAGTATCTGAACACGGCCAATCCCACAGTGACCTGCAGTACTCTGAACATGGCCAATCCCCCAGTGACCTGCAGTACTCTGAGCATGGCCAATCCCACAGTGACCTGCAGTACTCTGAGCACGGCCAATCCCACAGTGACCTGCAGTACTCTGAGCATGGCCAATCCAGTGACCTGCAGTACTCTGAGCATGGCCAATCCCACAGTGACCTGCAGTACTCTGAACACGGCCAATCCCACAGTGACCTGCAGTACTCTGAGCATGGCCAATCCCCCAGTGACCTGCAGTACTCTGAGCATGGCCAATCCCACAGTGACCTGCAGTACTCTGAGCACGGCCAATCCCACAGTGACCTGCAGTACTCTGAGCATGGCCAATCCCCCAGTGACCTGCAGTACTCTGAGCATGGCCAATCCCACAGTGACCTGCAGTACTCTGAACACGGCCAATCCCACAGTGACCTGCAGTACTCTGAACATGGCCAATCCCCCAGTGACCTGCAGTACTCTGAGCATGGCCAATCCCACAGTGACCTGCAGTACTCTGAGCACGGCCAATCCCACAGTGACCTGCAGTACTCTGAGCACGGCCAATCCCACAGTGACCTGCAGTACTCTGAGCACGGCCAATCCCACAGTGACCTGCAGTACTCTGAGCACGGCCAATCCCACAGTGACCTGCAGTACTCTGAGCACGGCCAATCCCACAGTGACCTGCAGTACTCTGAGCATGGCCAATCCCACAGTGACCTGCAGTACTCTGAGCATGGCCAATCCCACAGTGACCTGCAGTACTCTGAGCATGGCCAATCCCACAGTGACCTGCAGTACTCTGAGCACGGCCAATCCCACA
Organism: Branchipolynoe longqiensis; assembly: GCA_030323885.1. Lineage (NCBI taxonomy): Eukaryota > Metazoa > Annelida > Polychaeta > Phyllodocida > Polynoidae > Branchipolynoe > Branchipolynoe longqiensis. The sequence continues at coordinate 76,596,439 of CM059199.1, read as the reverse complement.
GTGACCTGCAGTATCTGAGCAGGCAATCCCACAGTGACCTGCAGTACTCTGAGCATGGCAATCCCACAGTGACTGCAGCACTCTGAGCATGGCCAATCCACAGTGACTGCATACTCTGAGCATGGCCAATCCCCCAGTGACCTGCAGCACTCTGAGCACGGCCAATCCCACAGTGACCTGCAGCACTCTGAGCACGGCCAATCCCACAGTGACCTGCAGCACTCTGAGCATGGCCAATCCCACAGTGACCTGTAGTACTCTGAGCATGGCCAATCCCACAGTGACCTGCAGTACTCTGAGCACGGCCAATCCCACAGTGACCTGTAGTACTCTGAGCATGGCCAATCCCACAGTGACCTGCAGTACTCTGAGCACGGCCAATCCCACAGTGACCTGCAGTACTCTGAGCATGGCCAATCCCACAGTGACCTGCAGTACTCTGAGCATGGCCAATCCCACAGTGACCTGCAGCACTCTGAGCATGGCCAATCCCACAGTGACCTGAAGTACTCTGAGCATGGCCAATCCCCCAGTGACCTGCAGCACTCTGAGCACGGCCAATCCCACAGTGACCTGCAGCACTCTGAGCACGGCCAATCCCACAGTGACCTGCAGCACTCTGCACATGGCCAATCCCACAGTGACCTGCAGCACTCAGAGCACGGCCAACCCCCCAGTGACATGCAGCACTCTGAGCAGGGCCAATCCCACAGTGACATGCAGTACACTGAGCATGGCCAATCCCACAGTGACCTGTAGTACTCTGAGCATGGCCAATCCCCCAGTGACCTGCAGCACTCTGAGCATGGCCAATCCCACAGTGACCTGCAGCACTCTGAGCACGGCCAATCCCACAGTGACCTGCAGCACTCTGAGCATGGCCAATCCCACAGTGACCTGTAGTACTCTGAGCATGGCCAATCCCACAGTAACCTGCAGTACTCTGAGCACGGCCAATCCCACAGTGACCTGTAGTACTCTGAGCATGGCCAATCCCACAGTGACCTGCAGTACTCTGAGCACGGCCAATCCCACAGTGACCTGCAGTACTCTGAGCATGGCCAATCCACATGACCTGCAGTACTCTGAGCATGGCCATCCCACAGTGACCTGCAGCACTCTGAGCATGGCCAATCCCACAGTGACCTGAAGTACTCTGAGCATGGCCAATCCCCCAGTGACCTGCAGCACTCTGAGCACGGCCAATCCCACAGTGACCTGCAGCACTCTGAGCACGGCCAATCCCACAGTGACCTGCAGCACTCTGCACATGGCCAATCCCACAGTGACCTGCAGCACTCAGAGCACGGCCAACCCCCCAGTGACATGCAGCACTCTGAGCAGGGCCAATCCCACAGTGACATGCAGTACACTGAGCATGGCCAATCCCACAGTGACCTGCAGCACTCTGAGCATGGCCAATCCCACAGTGACCTGCATCACTCTGAGCATGGCCAATCCCACAGTGACCTGCAGCACTCTGAGCACGGCCAATCCCACAGTGACCTGCAGTACTCTGAGCACGGCCAATCTCACAGTGACCTGCAGCACTCTGAGCACAGCCAATCCCACAGTGACCTGCAGCACTCTGAGCATGGCCAATCCCATAGTGACCTGTATCACTCTGAGGATGGCCAATCCCACAGTGACCTGCAGTACTCTGAGCATGGCCAATCCCACAGTGACCTGCAGCACTCTGAGCATGGCCAATCCCACAGTGACCTGTAGTACTCTGAGCATGGCCAATCCCACAGTAACCTGCAGTACTCTGAGCACGGCCAATCCCACAGTGACCTGTAGTACTCTGAGCATGGCCAATCCCACAGTGACCTGTAGTACTCTGAGCATGGCCAATCCCACAGTAACCTGCAGTACTCTGAGCATGGCCAATCCCACAGTGACCTGCAGTACTCTGAGCATGGCCAATCCCACAGTGACCTGCAGTACTCTGAGCACGGCCAATCCCACAGTGACCTGCAGCACTCTGAGCATGGCCAATCCCACAGTGACCTGAAGTACTCTGAGCATGGCCAATCCCCCAGTGACCTGCAGCACTCTGAGCACGGCCAATCCCACAGTGACCTGCAGCACTCTGAGCATGGCCAATCCCACAGTGACCTGTATCACTCTGAGCATGGCCAATCCCACAGTGACCTGCAGCACTCTGAACATGGCCAATCCCACAGTGACCTGCAGCACTCTGAACATGGCCAATGCCACAGTGACCTGCAGCACTCTGAACATGGCCAATCCCACAGTGACCTGCAGCACTCTGAGCATGGCCAATCACACAGTGACCTGCAGCACTCTGAGCATGGCCAATTCCACAGTGACCTGCAGCACTCTGAACATGGCCAATCCCACAGTGACCTGCAGCACTCTGAGCACGGCTAATCCCACAGTGACCTGTAGTACTCTGAGCATGGCCAATCCCACAGTGACCTGCAGTACTCTGAGCACGGCCAATCCCCCAGTGACCTGCAGCACTCTGAGCATGGCCAATCCCACAGTGACCTGCAGCACTCTGAGCATGGCCAATCACACAGTGACCTGCAGCACTCTGAGCATGGCCAATCCCACAGTGACCTGCAGCACTCTGAGCATGGCCAATCCCACAGTGACCTGCAGCACTCTGAGCATGGCCAATCCCACAGTGACCTGCAGCACTCTGAGCATGGCCAATCCCACAGTGACCTGCAGCACTCTGAGCATGGCCAATTCCACAGTGACCTGCAGCACTCTGAACATGGCCAATCCCACAGTGACCTGCAGCACTCTGAGCATGGCCAATCCCACAGTGACCTGCAGCACTCTGAGCATGGCCAATCCCACAGTGACCTGCAGCACTCTGAGCATGGCCAATCCCACAGTGACCTGCAGCACTCTGAGCATGGCCAATCCCACAGTGACCTGCAGCACTCTGAGCATGGCCAATCCCACAGTGACCTGCAGCACTCTGAGCATGGCCAATCCCACAGTGACCTGCAGCACTCTGAGCATGGCCAATCCCACAGTGACCTGCAGCACTCTGAGCATGGCCAATCCCACAGTGACCTGCAGCACTCTGAGCATGCCAATCCCACAGTGACCTGCAGCACTCTGAGCATGGCCAATCCCACAGTGACCTGCACTCTACACCAATCCCATGACCTGCAGCACTCTGAGCATCGCCAATCCCACAGTGACCTGCAGCACTCTGAGCATGGCCAATCCCACAGTGACCTGCAGCACTCTGAGCATGGCCAATCACACAGTGACCTGCAGCACTCTGAGCATGGCCAATCCCACAGTGACCTGCAGCACTCTGAGCATGGCCAATCACACAGTGACCTGCAGCACTCTGAGCATGGCCAATCACACAGTGACCTGCAGCACTCTGAGCATGGCCAATCCCACAGTGACCTGCAGTACTCTGAGCATGGCCAATCCCACAGTGACCTGCAGCACTCTGAGCATGGCCAATCCCACAGTGACCTGCAGCACTCTGAGCATGGCCAATCACACAGTGACCTGCAGCACTCTGAGCTTGGTACCGACTCCTGTATTTGTAAAGTTGGACAGACCGGCATTAGTGCTGCTGCATAAACTGCTGAAGAACACTACAGTCAAGTATGTCTCCTGTGCATCAGGGATGAGAAATTTCTGATTTTCGGTGTATAAACGATTTTTTCTTGGCCATAAAGGTAATTTGTGTAAATCAGATGTAAAAAATACTTGGGGGGGGGGGTGTACTTCTGACATAAAATATATCAAGTCGAATAATTCCTCCATGCCAAGCCATGACGATGGGTTGTAAGGCAGTAAGAGGATATTTTCCAAAAGAAAAATGACTGTTCAGCTATAGCAAAGTAGTCCCAGGTTGTCTTTAAAATGCCCTGAAATTGCACCAAATTCAAAGTTTTCTCACGGGGCTCACAGCACCCCCCATACCCCCAGCTGAATGGGACTAGCTTCGCTCTTGAATACAGATGACACTTTTCACTTTTTTGTCACAAGCTACCCTCATCCCTGGTGCATGCAATCCTTACACCAGGCCCATAGAATGTTTTGTTATGCTCTTCTGGGACACGGCCCAGTTAAAAGCATCCTTTGTGTGCTATCATTGACGCTGTTCTTCTCACTCGTGCAGCGATCCCTACAGTATGCGTTGCCCGGCCTGCTGCTGAAGATCTAATGGAGGAAGACACGACTCACCCAGATGAACCACTCCGCCAACCGCTTAATGTCTTCCTTTTCTCGGGCATGTCACAACAAGTGAGCATCATTCTCTACTTGTGGTGCATTCTGATATTCAGCAGGATGTGTGGTGCATTCTGATGTCATAGTTACAGTCCGATCACTGTACTGTCACCATGTGTGTGACAGTCCGAGCACCCTGCTGTCACCATGTGTGTGACAGTCCGAGTACCTTGCTGTCATCACGTGTGTGACAGTCTGACCACTGTACTGTCACCATGTTTGTGACAGTCCGAGCACCCTGCTGCCATCATGTGTGTGACAGTCCGAGCACCCTGCCGTCATCACGTGTGTGACAGTCCGACCACTGTACTGTCACTATGTTTGTGACAGTCCGAGCACCCTGCTGCCATCATGTGTGTGACAGTCCGAGCACCCTGCTGTCATCACGTGTGTGACAGTCCGACCACTGTACTGTCACCATGTGTGTGACAGTCCGACCACCCTGCTGGAACCATATGTGTGACAGTCCGAGCATCCTGCTGTCATCACGTGTGTGACAGTCCGACCACTGTACTGTCACCATGTTTGTGACAGTCCGAGCACCCTGCTGCCATCATGTGTGTGACAGTCCGAGCAACCCAGCTGTCACCACGTGTGTGACAGTCCGAGCGCCCTGCTGTCACCATGTGTGTGACAGTGCGCGCATCCTGCTGCCATCATGTGTGGGACAGTCCGAACACCGTACTGTCACCATGTGTGGGACAATGCGAGAACCCTGCTGTCATCATGTGTGTGACATTCCGATCACTGTACTGTCACCATGTGTGTGACAGTGCGAGCACCCTGCTGCCATCACGTGTGTGACAGGTTGAGCACTGTGTTGTCACCGTATGCCCACGATAGCCGATGTCTACCTTTTGTGCTGGGGGGTCGTTAAACAAACAAAGTGTTGTCACTGTGACAGTCTAAGCTCCATGCACAGTTTGACCATCGTACTGTCACCATGTTTATGTGAATCTCAGCACTGTGCTGCCATTGTCTGTGACAGTCCCAGTATTGCGCAGAGTGTGTTTGGGTGGCGTTGGGTTTGATGTTGTTCTACCCTGTGGTTATACGGTGTATGTCTGACTGTGACTGTGGCGTGGGTGATGTTCTACCCTGTGGTTCCAGGAGGGTGCTGACTCCATGCACCAAATGAGTGTGACGTGGTTGATGTTACACACCATATGTGTATGACTGGTGTGTTGATGTTACACGCACTGTATGTGTCTGATTGTGTGACGTGTTGATGTTACATGCACTGTATGTGTCTGATTGTGTGACGTGTTGATGTTACTTACATGCACTGTATGTGTCTGATTTTGTGGCGTGTTGATGTTACATGCACTGTATGTGTCTGACACGTGTTGATGTTACACACACTGTATGTGTCTGAGTGTGTGGCGTGGTGTTTGATGTTCTACCCTGTGGTTCCAGGAGGGTGCTGACTCCACACACCAAATGTGTCTGAGTGTGGCATGGTTGATGTTACACACCATATGTGTATGACTGGTGTGTTGATGTTACACACACTGTATGTGTCTGATTGTGTGATGTGTTGATGTTACATGCACTGTATGTGTCTGACGCATGTTGATGTTACACGCACTGTATGTGTCTGATTGTGTGGTGTGTTGATGTTACACGCACTGTATGTGTCTGATTGTGTGGTGTGTTGATGTTACACGCACTGTATGTGTCTGAGTGTGTGATGTGTTGATGTTACATGCACTGTATGTGTCTGATTGTGTGGTGTGTTGATGTTACACGCACTGTATGTGTCTGATTGTGTGATGTGTTGATGTTACATGCACTGTATGTGTCTGATTGTGTGATGTGTTGATGTTACATGCACTGTATGTGTCTGATTGTGTGATGTGTTGATGGTACATGCACTGTATGTGTCTGATTGTGTGATGTGTTGATGTTACATGCACTGTATGAAACTGACGCGTGTTGATGGTACACACACTGTATGTGTCTGAGTGTGTGACTGGCGTGGTTGATGTTCTACCCTGTGGTTCTAGGAGGCCGCTGACTCCACGCACTGAGCATGGCATGGTTGATGTTACACACCGTATGTGTCTTACTGGTGTGTTGATTTTACACGCACTGTATGTGTCTGATTGTGTGATGTGTTGATGTTACATGCACTGTATGTGTCTGATTGTGTGACGTGTTGATGTTACACACACTGTATGTGTCTGATTGTGTGATGTGTTGATGTTACATGCACTGTATGTGTCTGATGCGTGTTGATGGTACACACACTGTATGTGTCTGAGTGTGTGACTGGCGTGGTTGATGTTACATGCACTGTATGTGTCTGATTGTGTGGCGTGTTGATGTTACACACACTGTATGTGTCTGAGTGTGTGTCTGACGCGTGTTGATGCTACATGCACTGTATGTGTCTGAGTGTGTGTCTGACGCGTGTTGATGTTACATGCACTGTATGTGTCTGATTGTGTGATGTGTTGATGTTACACACACTGTATGTGTCTGATTGTGTGATGTGTTGATGTTACACACACTGTATGTGTCTGATTGTGTGATGTGTTGATGTTACACACATTGTATGTGTCTGATGCGTGTTGATGTTACACACACTGTATGTGTCTGATTGTGTGATGTGTTGATGTTACACACACTGTATGTGTCTGACTGGCGTGTTGATGTTACACACACTGTATGTGTCTGATTGTGTGATGTGTTGATGTTACATGCACTGTATGTGACTGACGCGTGTTGATGGTACACACACTGTATGTGTCTGAGTGTGTGACTGGCGTGGTTGATGTTCTACCCTGTGGTTCTAGGAGGCCGCTGACTCTACGCACTGAGTGTGGCATGGTTAATGTTACATACCGTATGTGTCTGACAGGTGTGTTGATGTTACATGCACTGTATGCAGGCATGAGCATTTCCCGCCAATTGGCTAATTTCCGCCAATTAAGCAGAACAAAATTAACCAACATTGTTATTAAAATGAACTTCAGATTAGTTTTATTATCATATTCCTTGACATGTAATGCTTTATTATAGCAGTTATGCAAGTATTAAGAACTGATGGAGGGAGTATAAGACTATATATTGAGGAAGTATAAGACTATGTATTTGAGGGAGCATAAGACTATATATTGTTGTTAAAATGAAATTTACATTACATTACTTTTATCATATTCCTTTTATCATATTATAACAATTAAACAAGTATTACCATATCACAAGGACTGCCAGCTGAAGGAGTATAAGACACTAAATTAAATAACTGAAACTATTAACTATGGTATAGGTGTATTATTTATATTATTGACTTATCATTTATGCAAGATTACAAGAAAAACACTTCTGTATTCTTAGAGTACTGGTCTATATGCCTACTCTTACCTTATGTCACAGGTGAAGAGTGAAGTTTTGAGGCATACGCCCACAATCAGCTAATTTGTTTTACTTCTCTGCTCATGTCTGTGTATGTGTCTGATTGTGTGGCGTGTTGATGTTACATGCACTGTATGTGTCTGACACGTGTTGATGTTACACACACTGCATGTGTCTGAGTGTGTGATGTGTTGATGGTAAATGCACTGTATGTGTCTGATTGTGTGGCGTGTTAATGTTACATGCACTGTATGTGTCTGATTGTGTGGCGTGTTAATGTTACATGCACTGTATGTGTCTGATTGTGTGGCATGTTAATGTTACATGCACTGTATGTGTCTGATTGTGTGGCATGCTGATGTTACACACTGTACGTGTCTGATTGTGTGGCGTGTTAATGTTACATGCACTGTATGTGTCTGATTGTGTGGCGTGTTAATGTTACATGCACTGTATGTGTCTGATTGTGTGGCATGTTGATGTTACACACTGTATGTGTCTGATTGTGTGGCGTGTTAATGTTACATGCACTGTATGTGTCTGATTGTGTGATGTGTTAATGTTACATGCACTGTATGTGTCTGATTGTGTGGCATGCTGATGTTACACACTGTACGTGTCTGATTGTGTGACGTGTTGATGTTACATGCACTGTATGTGTCTGATTGTGTGGCGTGTTAATGTTAAATGCACTGTATGTGTCTGATTGTGTGATGTGTTGATGTTACATGCACTGTATGTGTCTGATTGTGTGGCATGCTGATGTTACACACTGTATGTGTCTGATTGTGTGATGTGTTGATGTTACATGCACTGTATGTGTCTGATTGTGTGGCGTGTTAATGTTACATGCACTGTATGTGTCTGATTGTGTGGTGTGTTAATGTTACATGCACTGTATGTGTCTGATTGTGTGGCATGTTGATGTTACACTCTGTATGTGTCTGATTGTGTGATGTGTTCATGTTACATGCCCTGTATGTGTCAGATTGTGCGATGTGTTGATGTTACATGCACTGTATGTGTCTGATTGTGTGATGTGTTGACGTTAAATGCACTGTATGTGTCTGATTGTGTGATGTCTTGATGTTACATGCACTGTATGTGTCTGATTGTGTGGCATGTTGATGTTACACACACTGTATGTGTCTGACTGGCATGTTGATGTTACAGGCACTGTATGTGTCTGATTGTGTGACGTGTTGATGTTACATGCACTGTATGTGTCTGATTGTGTGGCGTGTTAATGTTACACACACTGTATGTGTCTGATTGTGTGGCATGTTGATGTTACACACACTATGTGTCTGACCGGCATGTTAATGTTACATGCACTGTATGTGTCTGATTGTGTGGCGTGTTAATGTTACACACACTGTATCTGTCTGATTGTGTGGCATGTTGATGTTACACACACTATGTGTCTGACTGGCGTGTTGATGTTACATGCACTGTATGTGTCTGACTGGCGTGTTGATGTTACACACACTGTATGTGTCTGACTGGCGTGTTGATGTTACACACACTGTATGTGTCTGAGTGTGTGGCGTGTTGATGTTATACACATCGTATGTGTATAGGTGCATGGCATGTTGATGTTACATGCAACTGTATGTGCCTGATTGTGTGGCAGGTTGACGTTACATACACTGTATGTCTGACTGGCGTGTTGATGTTACTTGCACTGTATGTGTCTGAATGGTGTGTTGATGTTACATGCACTGTATGTGTCTGACTGGCGTGTTGATGTTACACACACTATATGTGTCTGACTGGCGTGTTGATGTTATACACCATATGTGTCTGAGTGTGTGGCATGTTGATGTTATACACACCGTATGTGTATAGGTGCATGGCATGTTGATGTTACATGCAACTGTATGTCTGATTGTGTGGCAGGTTGATGTTACATACACTGTATGTCTGACTGGCTTGTTGATGTTACACACACTATGTGACTGGGGGTGTGGCGTGGTGTTTGATGTTCTACCCTGTGGTTCCAGGAGCGCGCTGACTATGCGGACCTTGTGGAGCAGCTGGGAGGGCGCGTTTCGGATGCAGCACACTACGATGCCACCTGTACACACCTCATTGTCGGTAAGCCTCACCATCAGACCGTGCTAGCTCCAAGAGTGGTAAATTGTGCAATCAGGTAAGCCTTACCCTCAGACCGTGCTAGCTCCAAGATTGGTAAATTGTGCAAAAAGCTACACGCAGTACAACACTACGTCGTGTATATGAACTAAATCACTCATGAGAACAGATTGCATTCAGAGGGTTAGTCATTCTGCACCTATTTCCAAGTCTTTTTGATTCAGCCATTTACTCATTTGATTTTTATTTTGGGTGTAATAAGTCTGACGAAATACAATTGGTGTGAAGATGGATTTCCCGCTTTTAAGAAATACAGTGTGCTCTCGTCATAACCCACACCCACACACCGACCATGGCCCTCACATGATGGCCCTCACCTACACAGTGATGGGCTACCATTCTCCTGGTACGAGGAACTCCGGGCTTTGAGACGCTTCCCTGAAGCTGGCAGGCGGCGTGCCCTGAGTAGCAGCCTGGTGAGGGTGGCTCCATGATGTCATAGGAGCGCGCACATGCATGTCATTCACACATGCACTCAGTCACACACACATCCTTCGAATGGCATGTTGTACTTAAGGTCACTTTGGTAATGTGTACATAAGATCAGCGTGAATTCGATGGAACCTTGCGATTTGTAGGATTTATTTGTGTGAAGAGCTTGTGTTTTATGAAGATGCATCGTTGCAGGGTGTCCTACTCGCAATGAGAAATATCTAGCGTGTGTTGCGGCCGGGAAGTGGTTGCTACACAAGTCCTACATGGAAGCATGTCGACAGCAGCAACGCTTTGTGCAGGTAAATACAAGCTGGTTGTTTGTTTTGTGCATGTAAATACAAGCTGGTTGTGTGAGTTGTGCATGTAAATACAAGCTGGTTGTGTGATTTGTACAGGTAACTACAAGCTGGTTGTGCTTTGTCCAGGTAAATACAATCTGGTTGTGTGTTGTGCAGATAAATACAAGGTGGTTGTGTGCTTTGTGCAGGTAAACACAAGTTGGTTGTGTGCTTTGTGCAGGTAAATTACAATCAGCGTTTGTGATTAATCTAAGTATTTCTATAATTCTTGATGGATATATGATCGTAGACTGGAGTAAGTTAGCTTTCCTCGAGCATCCTCTGTTAATGCTGCATTGAACATGAACTGACTGGTTGGCAGGAGGACGACCACGAGTGGGGAAGTGAGGCCACCAAAGCCATCCTCACTGGACAGCCGGCTAATGTAGCAAAGCTGGCGCTTGCCGCACATCGCTGGCGCTGTCAGATCTCACAGGTAGGTCATATGTCAAGGTACAGCCATAGGAGGGTGGTGTTATCAGATCACACAGGTAGGTCAAAGGTCAGGGCAGATGTGTGATGCTGGTGTTATCAAATGACAATAATACTTCTGAAATGTCTACATTGGGCTATTTTCTGTTCCAACCAGTGGTCAACAACTGGTTCATCAAAGACTAGTATGTGTTGTCCTGTCTGTGGGAAAGTGCATATAAAAGATCCCTTGCTGCTTGTCGGAAAAGAGTAGCCTATGTGGCCGCAGCGGGTTTTCTCCAAAGAAATACGTCAGAATGACCATATGTTTGACGTCCAATAGCCGATGATGAAAATCAATGTGCTCTAGAGGCATCATTAAATGTCTACAAATCCCTTGCGGTCTGACCACCACGGCGGGGTGGGTGGGTGGGTGGTGGGAGGGGGGATCTGGCCGGAGCGCGTCAGTTTCTTTTGTTTAAAAAAACCCAACTAAATGTAGTTTATTCAGTGAATAATGGCTTTTCTCAGCGCCAGAGCAGTGGTTTTCTGGCCTATCAGTTGCAATAATAACCACATGAAAATCTTGTTCGATAATATAAATGAACTATTAGTTGTAATAGTAAATGCATACAATTCCAGTTCAATAAATGTATTATGCACTCAGTGAATATGCATCACATGGTATTGCATGATTCTAGAATTGTCTTTAAGCATTTCTTTCTTCCTTTGGTCTTTCTCTCTTCTTTTTTTTCAAAAAGATAAAACACATCTCCAATGCATATATATAGTGCAAAAATACGCAAATCAGCGGATCCAATCACCAATGGGGTTAGACAAATCGCGTTAATCAATAGGTGGCGCTGCAACGCAACTCGGGCCTCGGACGTGAAGCCGATTTACATGGTCTCACATCCCAACCACCACACCGTCAACCCCCACCACACACACATACACCCCACCACACCCTCAACCCCCACCACACACACCGACATCCCAACCACCACACCCTCAACGCCCACCACACACACCTACACCCTCAACCCCCACCATACACACACCTACACTGCCACCACACACACCTACACCCCCCACTCCATCAACCCCCCACCACACACCTACACCCCCCACCACACACCTATACCCTCGACCACACCCTCAACCGCCACCACACACACCTACACCCCCACCACACACACCATCAACCCCCACCAACTGGTTGGCTCAGTGTCAGGATAATGTGACTGAGTGGGATATCAGGTCATGGTGCTGGTGGCCTCGTCTTCTAGTGGGGCAGCACTATAAAGTCGTCATGAGTGCGCACTGTCACAAGTCGGTACCCGTCCTGATATGACCTTAGATGTTGTTAGGATGTAAAACAACAAACAAACAAATCAACCCCCACCACACACACCTACACACCCACACATTCTTTCTGGGATGGCAGGTATGGGGCAGGGGTCTCTTCGGGTGTCGGTGCGCTTGTACTGGTGGTGCGGCGGTGGCCCGGTGGTGGCAACACGTTCTTGGGGCCCTCGGTCCTGCACCTCCGTCACCGGTGATCGAAGCGGGAACCGGTGTCGTCGGCAATAGGGCCGTGGGCAGGGTGTACCGATGTACCATTTCTCACTTTATTATCGCCTACGAAGGCCCGACTTGCGTCGCAGCGCCCCCTGGAATTTTAGTACCCTCGGTACCCAATACCAAATGCGAGAAAGCCGTTGTTGGATCCCATCACAAGTGTTTTATACTGTAATGTCAGCTTTATCCGCCAGGGTTCGGGCGCCTTTTCTACGTGGACGTGTGTGTTGCTGACAGATAAGAAGAAGGAGGACGGCTTAGTACGCCTCCTGCTCGCGGGGGGCGCTACTGTCTCCGCCACCAGGTGAGTCACGTGACCATTGCAATTCACACCATTCATGCGTGACCTAATTAGGCATCAGAACGAGGGTGAGTACGAGTCGGGCACTGTGAAAATCGCTGCAAGACCCTGTTGTGTGGCGATGTGTATGAGTAACAACAGATGTAAAGGAGTCAATTTTGAAGATATTCATTTTTGAAACTACCATATTCATTTTCGCATACCCGTTTTCTATTTATTGGCCAATATTCATGAAGATTGGGTGATGATCAGATGCATTTTGAGGATGAACAGTAGGCAATGTCAACAAAGTCGCTCAGCCTGGTCGCCTTTCTTATATTAAGTTGTGTACCTAAATGAACAATTAAAATATCTATAAAAATATGTACTCAAATCAGTTTTTTCTACCGTTCCAAAGTTTTCAAACCTCCGTCTTCTGGTAGGGTCCCCCCTCCCCCCACCAGAAGTCAGCAATAATCTATACGAAACTAAAGCTAGTGATCTCTCCTTTACTGTGAAAGTTATTTTTGGTTCTGACACTCACAGCACACAACGTCCAAAGAGGGGTAGTGTGCAACGAGTCCTTTGTTTGGAGGACCTACTAAATTGATCCTTGTAACTACCTAGCATGGTGCTCGACATTATTAGGATAGGGCAAAGTCTGCTTTGCGAGTACATGTATTAGAATAATGAGACTGAGTGCAATATTATTACTAATTACTTGGCCAAACTCATTCTGTTATAACTCCCACCCACACCACTTCAGCCACTCGAGAAACACCAGGTAATGGGCCTGTGCTGATATAACCTTAGATGTTGCCAGGACGTAAAACTCCAACAAGCAACCATATAGTGGGTTAACTACTCAGGACCAGACATTGTAATATTTATGTGTACATTTTGGAAATGGAAGGATTGGTGGCGGGGAATCCTTCAAACTGCAATGACACAAACATGTCATTTTGCAGGGTCAGCCATATATATTGTGTCAAGGATGAAACACTTTAGTATTGAGTGAAGTGTAATGCAGTTTGCTATTATAAAAGTAAAGTTGTTCTAATGAATTTGTCTTTGCAGACCACCATTTTCACATTTAGAGAAGCTAACCTTTGCGTTTTTGGACCTCGGAAAGGTAAAACAAACTGTAAGTTTAACCTGGTGTACTTGGCGATCCAGCCACACCGTTTGATTCCTGGTTATATAGAACTTGTGACTATCGCTACACTTAGTTACTTAGGGAACCAGCTGCTTGTACCTGGTTATATAGTAGAACTTGTGACTATCGCTACACTTAGTTACTTAGGGAACCAGCTGCTTGTACCTGGTTATATAGTAGAACTTGTGACTATCGCTACACTTAGTTACTTAGGGAACCAGCTGCTTGTACCTGGTTATATAGTAGAACTTGTGACTATCGCTACACTTAGTTACTTAGGGAACCAGCTGCTTGTACCTGGTTATATAGAACTTGTGACTATCGCTACACTTAGTTACTTAGGGAACCAGCTGCTTGTACCTGGTTATATAGAACTTGTGACTATCGCTACACTTAGTTACTTAGGGAACCAGCTGCTTGTACCTGGTTATATAGTAGAACTTGTGACTATCGCTACACTTAGTTACTTAGGGAACCAGCTGCTTGTACTGGTTATATAGTAGACTGTGACTATCGCTACCTTAGTTACTTGGAACCAGCGCTTGTACCTGGTTATATTGAACTGTACTATCGCTACACTTAGTTATTTAGGGAACCAGCTGATTGTACCTGGTTATATAGAACTTGTGACTATCGCTACACTTAGTTACTTAGGGAACCAGCTGCTTGTACCTGTTAATAGAACTTGTGACTATCGCTACACTTAGTTACTTAGGGAACCAGCTGCTTGTACCTGTTATATAGTAGAACTTGTGACTATCGCTACACTTATTACTTAGAACCAGCTGCTTGTACCTGGTTATATAGAAACTTGTGACTATCGCTACACTTAGTTATTAGGGAACCAGCTGCTTGTACCTGGTTATATAGTAGAACTTGTGACTATCGCTACACTTAGTTACTTAGGGAACCAGCTGCTTGTACCTGGTTATATAGTAGAACTTGTGACTATCGCTACACTTAGTTACTTAGGGAACCAGCTGCTTGTACCTGGTTATATAGTAGAACTTGTGACTATCGCTACACTTAGTTACTTAGGGAACCAGCTGCTTGTACCTGGTTATATAGAACTTGTGACTATCGCTACACTTAGTTACTTAGGGAACCAGCTGCTTGTACCTGGTTATATAGTAGAACTTGTGACTATCGCTACACTTAGTTACTTAGGGAACCAGCTGCTTGTACCTGGTTATATAGAAATTGTGACTATCGCTACAACACACTTGTACCTGTTATATAGAACTTGTGACTATCCTACACTTAGTTACTTAGGGAACCAGCTGCTGTACCTGGTTATATAGTAGAACTGTGACTATCGCTACACTTAGTTACTTAGGAACCAGCTGCTTGTACCTGGTTATATAGAACTTGTGACTATCGCTACACTTAGTTACTTAGGGAACCAGCCTTTACCTGGTTATAGAAATGTGACTATCGCTACACTTAGTTACTTAGGGAACCAGCTGCTTGTACCTGGTTATATAGTAGAACTTGTGACTATCGCTACACTTAGTTACTTAGGGAACCAGCTGCTTGTACCTGGTTATATAGAACTTGTGACTATCGCTACACTTAGTTACTTAGGGAACCAGCTGCTTGTACCTGGTTATATAGTAGAACTGTGACTATCGCTACACTTAGTTACTTAGGGAACCAGCTGCTTGTACCTGGTTTTATAGTAGAACTGTGACTATCGCTACACTTAGTTACTTAGGGACCGCTGACCTGGAAAAACACACACAAGGAACCAGCTGCTTGTACCTGGTTATATAGAACTTGTGACTATCGCTACACTTAGTTACTTAGGGAACCAGCTGCTTTACCTGTTAATATAGAACTTGTGACTATGCTACACTTAGTTACTTAGGGAACCAGCTCTTGTACCTTTATATAGTAAACTTGTGACTATCGCTACCTACACTTAGTTACTTAGGGAACCAGAACTGTGACTATCCTACACTATTACTTAGGAACCACTGCTTGTACCTGGTTATATAGTAGAACGTGACTATCGCTACACTTAGTTACTTAGGGAACCAGCTGCTTGTACCTGGTTATATAGTAGAACTTGTGACTATCGCTACACTTAGTTACTTAGGGAACCAGCTGCTTGTACCTGGTTATATAGTAGAACTTGTGACTATCGCTACACTTAGTTACTTAGGGAACCAGCTGCTTGTACCTGGAACATACACTTAGTTACTTAGGGAACCAGCTGTATATATAGAACTTGTGACTATCGCTACACTAGTTACTTAGGAACCAGCTCTTGTACCTGGTTATATAGTAAACTTGTGACTATCGCTACACTTAGTTACTTAGGAACCACTCTTGTACCTGGTTATATAGTAGAACTTGAGACTATCGCTACACTTAGTTACTTAGGAACCACTCTTGTACCTGGTTATATAGTAGAACTTGTGACTATCGCTACACTTAGTTACTTAGGGAACCAGCTGCTTGTACCTGGTTATATAGTAGAACTTGTGACTATCGCTACACTTAGTTACTTAGGGAACCAGCTGCTTGTACCTGGTTATATAGAACTTGTGACTATCGCTACACTTAGTTACTTAGGGAACCAGCTGCTTGTACCTGGTTATATAGTAGAACTTGTGACTATCGCTACACTTAGTTACTTAGGGAACCAGCTGCTTGTACCTGGTTATATAGTAGAACTTGTGACTATCGCTACACTTAGTTACTTAGGGAACCAGCTGCTTGTACCTGTTATATAGAACTTGTGACTATCGCTACACTTAGTTACTTAGGGAACCAGCTGCTTGTACCTGGTTATATAGTAGACTTGTGACTATCGCTACACTTAGTTACTTAGGGAACCAGCTGCTTGTACCTGGTTATATAAGAACTTTGACTATCGCTACACTTAGTTACTTAGGGAACCACTGCTTGTACCTGGTATATAGTAGAACTTGTGACTATCGCTACACTTAGTTACTTAGGGAACCAGCTGCTTGTACCTGGTTATAAGAACTTGTGACTATCGCTACACTTATTACTTGGGAACCAGCTGCTTGTACCTGGTTATATAGAAATGTGACTATCGCTACACTTAGTTACTTAGGGAACCAGCTGCTTGTACCTGGTTATATAGTAGAACTTGTGACTATCGCTACACTTAGTTACTTAGGGAACCAGCTGCTTGTACCTGGTTATATAGAACTTGTGACTATCGCTACACTTAGTTACTTAGGGAACCAGCTGCTTGTACCTGGTTATATAGAAAGTGTGACTATCGCTACACTTAGTTACTTAGGGAACCAGCTGCTTGTACCTGGTTATATAGTAGAACTTGTGACTATCGCTACACTTAGTTACTTAGGGAACCAGCTGCTTGTACCTGGTTATATAGAACTTATCGCTACACTTAGTTACTTAGGGAACCAGCTGCTTGTACCTGGTTATATAGTAGAACTTGAGACTACTGTATAACTCAGGGATGAAAAATACCCGTTTTTTCAGAGATTAAGAAAATATATTTACCGATTAATGTTTAACAAAATGCCAAGGAATTAGGATGAATATGACAATTGGTTAGTTTGAATACCATTCTTATATGACCTTAAATGTTGGTAGAAAAAATAACAAGAAGTTAGGTCTAGAAGATAATATAGGCAAAACAAGGATAGTTGAAACCTCACATCCGGAATTTTTCTCCGGCAGTGCTAATCCTATCAGGGAAAATCCGCGGTCGGTGTAATATTTTTGGGTTGTTTTCTGGAGGGTTTTTGCATGAGACCACTTTCAAGCCTGATAACGGAACCCGCCTCCTGCTGGTCTCCTGTATAACTGAACCCGCCTCCTGCTGGTCTCCTGTATAACTCAACCCGCCTCCTGCTGGTCTCCTGTATAACTCAACCCGCCTCCTGCTGGTCTCAACAGATGGGGTCGTCGAATGAGTAGAGCGTCCGTCTCCTGTTTTGGGAGATCGGGAGATCCGAACCCATGAGTAACAATTGATACATATCGCTTCCTAGCCTGGCGCTCGGCATTATTAGGATAGGTCAAGGACTGGTTGGCTCACTGTCAGGATAATGTGACTGAGTGGGGATATTAGGTCATGGTGATGGCAACCTAGTTTCCCAGTGGGGCAGCACTATAAAGTTGCCATGAGTGTGCACTCTCACAAGTCGGTACCCGTCCTGATATGACCTTAGATGTTGCTAGGACGTAAAACAAAACCTCCTGCTGGTCTCCGGTATGACTCAACCTGCCTAGCGCTGGTCTCCTGTATAACTCAACCTACCTCCTGCTGATCTGTATAACTCAACCTGCCTTGCACTGTTCTCCTGTATAACTCAAACCCACCTCCTGCTGGTCTTATGCATGACTCAAACCCACCTCCTGCTGGTCTTATGTATAACTCAAACCCACCTCCTGCTGGTCTTATGCATGACTCAAACCCACCTCCTGCTGGTCTTATGTATAACTCAAACCCACCTCCTGCTGGTCTCCTGTATGACACAACGTACCTCCCATTGGTCTCCTGAATGACTCAACCCGCCTCCCGCTTGTCTCCTGTATAACTGAAGCCGCCTCCTGTAAGTGTAACTGATGCTGTTGCTGTTCAGGTTGACGTGGGTGCCCTGACAGCTGCTGGTGTGCACTGCGTGAAGCCCGACTACATCGCCTCGTTCCTCATGGACGACCCGCTGCCACTGCCTGCCCAGTTCCACATCGCTGAGGTCAGCGACTCCAGGTAAGGTAACCGGCGTGTTGATGGCCAAATGATGTATACAACCATTGGCCTTTCAATTCATTTCGCACATATGATGTTAGATACAGCAATCTGTGCTACTCTGACAGTCGCATACAATAAGATTTATTTACTGATTCTATTTCAGTGACGCAGGTCGGAAGCGGAGACCGTCTGGGCCAGAGACACAGAACACGAAGCGAACTCGCCGCCACTGAAGACGAGGGGAGGCAGGGGAAGCATGCGCCTTGGATTGTATAGTGTACAAAGTCAGAACCAACGCCACGTTGGTTAATTTGAATGCCTACAAAAATAGCACACAGCAACATTTCATTAATCCATATTGTACAAGTAATCATTTATTTCACTTTCAAAAGAGATCGAATCCACAACCAAGTCCACTCTATGATGACATACAGATATCCGTTACAAGTCTCACTTAGTCTGCCACCTTCAAGCCGCGTATAGTGACGTCATAGACGACCTCCTCAACCTTCTTCAGGTCATACTTGAGCCCGTCGAAGCGCTTCCGGAGAGCGTCGTTCTTGAGGTTCAGCAGACGGAAGCCCGAGTCCAGCTCGCCCACAAACTTGGCGATACGGATGGGCCGACCATAGTCGCCTGCAGTCACCACGTTCACGGCCAGGCGCGACTAGAAGAATTGTAGAATTGTAATGGCCAACCACAATCTAATATTAATTGCACTATTTTTGGGGCAGCAGAAAAATGTTGTTGATTCTTGCTTCTCACTGTAATGTGAGATTATTAAACAGTTATTGGCCAAAACGGGTTGAACCTGGCATCAGGGCCTCCCACCGTGGAATTATTTAATGAAATGCCTCCACAAAGCACAAATGATTAAAATGCTGTCAGGTTGGACCTCAGATCAACTTTATCGCATCCATTGACTTGTCTTCGGGTTATTTTCTTATTATTTCAAACCATAGCCCATCATCAAACCTTTATAAGCTCAGCCATAAAATAAATATTTCTGTAGTAATTATATATTACGTAGTAATTATATATTACGATATACATAATTTTTAGGAGAACAATAAAACCAAAATGAGAAAACGCAATTTTCTAAATTTCTGTATACAACACTAGGACAGTGCTTTAACAGTGCGTACCAATTCAGATGCAACAAACCATGCGTACCAATTCAGATGCAACAAACAGTGCGTACCAATTCAGATGCAACGAGCAGGAGGCCGATCAGGAAGTCGTCCAGGTCGAGATGAAAGCCATCTTCTTGCCTCAGTGTCACTGCCAAAACAAGAAGCACAAAGTGAGCACATCTTGTCTCATGGCACTGTCAAAACAAGACCGGAAGTGAGGGTGGCACTGTCAAAACAAGACCGGAAGTGAGGGGGCACTGTCAAAACAAGACCGGAAGTGAGGGTGGCACTGTCAAACAAGACCGGAAGTGGGGGTGGCGCCAGCAGACCCGGAGCAAATCGTCTATCATAGCAGCGAATAAATAAGTAAATAATAATAAATAAATATATAATAAAAGGCAGCACCCGCAATCTATATACACATAATGCTTATATTCCACATAACCCCGTTAAACTAAATGATCGCTTAATCCAAACTTTTTTTCGGTTGCCCAACAAAATACTACCATTTATAATCCAATTTTTTTTCAGCTGCCCGACAAAATACTACCATTATATAAAAAAAAGTTGGTTAAACCGAAGTCGGTTAATCCAAATTATCGGTTACTTTCATGTGGTTATAAGGTCATCTCAGACCCCACCAACTTTTATATATGATAAATGGTAGTGTCTTGTCAGGTCGCCGAAAAAAGTTTGGATTAACTGATCATTTGGTTTAAAGGGGATACACTATATATATACATTAAAAAAACCAATCAAAGTGTCCACATACATTGTATATTACACGTTTCAAAGTCAAAGCCAAAATCGGTTAATCCAAACAAATTTCTATGGTCGCTTCAAGTTTGGTTTATCAAGGTTATATTGTACAAGGAGTGAACAATTACAGACCAGACACCGTGGCCGAATCGGATAGGGCGCCGACTTTCCATACAGAAGGTCGGGAGTTCGAAACCCAGGCAAGTCAAACCAATGACGTACAAAATTGATACTTATTGCCACCTAGCTGAGTGTCGACATTACTAGTGCCGTGGTCACAAAAATGGGCAGTATTGCACCTAGAGCAGGAATCAAGCCCATATCTCTTGTATTCTGGGCTGGTGTGCTAACCATTACACCATCTAGGCTTCCTGATGTCACCATTCTATCAACACATACCTTCAGGTCATATCAGAACGGGTGACAAGTATCACGTTTTATGTAAATTGTTTGACCGTAACCAATTTCAAACCCACTTAGGAAGCCTACCAACGCTCTTACCAATCTGGCCATTCCATCCGGTCTCCAATCAATAGACTAGATCGCCATTCCAGCCACGCGGTGCATTGTGGGATGTGTGGAAGAAAAACAAACCCACGTGAAGCATATGGCTAACGCTAAGACACTGGGTGCAGCTATGAAATGTGCTAGTTTCAGCTCAACTCAGCTCTTTTTTGAAACATAGAATACCAACCTAATAAATATATATAATAACAATAAGATGTTAAAGTCAGCCGGTACACCTTTCCAGGAAACCAAACGAACTCGGAATAGTTCTAATTTGTGCCACAGGGTGGTGCATGCTTAGTACTGAACTTTTCCACATGGTGGTGTAGGGTGACCTAGATTGGTCATGTGACAGCTGTTGTGAAAATGGCTGGGTGAGTGGAGAGAAGGGAGGGTAAAACTGATGTAGTTTCAATTTTCTTTAGAGTAGTTCAAACAGGAAATATATTTGCTTTAATGTAAAATATGTTATGTTTTGGACTGTATGGGGTTTGAACCCACACCACCAAACAACTTCAGATTACAAGTTCAACACCCTAACCACTAGGCCAGAGACCACACATAGTTACTTGTCTCAGTTCAGGCTATTTGTGTATAGCATATATTTATTTACGTTTTTATTTATGTATGTACATTGCATCATTCAATCAGAAATGCATATAGAACAAAAGGTTTTGGACTGTATGGGGTTTGAACCCACAACACCAAACACCAAACAATTTCAGATTACAAGTTCAACACCTTAACCACTAGGCCACAGATACCAGATATAGTTACTTGTCTCAGTTCAGGCTATTTGTGTATACGTCATATATACAAGGTGTGTGTGTGTGTGTGTGTATATATATATATACCATGTGTTTTTTGTTTGTTGTTTTATCAGGATGGGTCATATCAGGATGGGTACTGACTTGTGACAGTGTGCACTCATGGTGACTTTATAGTGCTGTCCCACTGGGAAACCAGGCTGCCAGCACCATGACCTGGTATCCCACTCAGTCACATTATCCTGACACTGAGCACACCAGTCCTTGCCCTGTCCTAATAAAGCCGAGCGCCTGGCTAGGAAGCAACAAGTATAAATTTTTAAGTCATTGGTTTGACTTGACCAGGGTTCGAAGCCACGATCTACCAGCAAGGGAAACGGACACTCTAACTCATTCGACCATCCCGTCTGGTATATACCATGTGTATATCTATTTATGATGTATATACTAGTCATACGGTCGTGATGTGACAAAGACTGCTTTCAATACTTGACTGCCGCTCTCCATTTAGCTCTCTGTTGTGAGAGATGTCCATGAGTCGGTCTTAATGTCTCTCAGCTTCAGGTTTCTCTTGATGGTATCCTTGAACCGGAGACAAGGGCGCCCTCTCTTTCTGTAACCAGAAGACAGTTGAGAATAGCGGATCGGCTTTGGTATCCTCTCTGATGACATCCTCATGAGGTGTCCAGTCCAGCGGAGATTCGTTTTGATCAGAAGATCTTCCATGGAGGGCAGCCCCATCCGTTCGAGTATTTCCTTATTTGTCACTTTGTCCTTCCAGGTTAGCGTCATGATTGAACGCAGATGTCGCATCATGAAGGCATGCAGCTTTTTCACCTGTCGTCTGTACACTGTCCAGGCCTCGGCTCCGTATAGTAGGGTGGATTGCACGGTAGATCTTTGCCTTTGTGTTTGTTCCAGAGTCTCTGACATGGTCGGCTGAAAGATGCGCTAGCCTTGGCCATCCTCCTCTGTATTTCAGCATCAATGCATCCATCACTTGATATAGTGCTTCCGAGATAGGTGAATTCCGGAACAGAGTTCAGCTTGTTTCCGTCAACCATGATATCCTCCTCTTGGGTTCTTGTAGAAGTTGGGTTGGTACAGCACCTCCGTCTTCTTGATGTTAATCTTCAGGCCAAACTTCTTTGATGCATTGGAGAAAGCGTCCACTATTTTCTGGATCTCTTCAGCAGAGTGGGCAACCAGTGCATTGTCGTCTGCGAATAGCAGCTCTCACCAGTATCCGAGTAGTCTTGGTCTTCGCTCTGAAGTGTGCGACATTGAATAGGTCTGGACTGTATACAGATGCCATCCCCCATGTCTCGGAAAGCCTCACGGGGCCGCAGCACCCTCGACCATTTGGTGCACATAGAGACCTCCATAAGAGATGCTTTCCTTAAGAAGGAGCACGTTGTGGCTGTCTTTTTCGACCTCGAAAAAGCCTATGGCAGCATGGCATCATGGAGGATCTTCATGCGATTGGCCTTCGTGGCCACCTGCCAATTTTCATCAGGAACTTTCTAGCGTTCAGGCATTTCCGCATCCGTGTCAAGACTACCTATTCCAGCCTACACTCACAGGAACTAGGAGTACCTCAAGGCAGCAAACTGGACGTGACCCTTTTCGGGGTCAAGGTGAATGGTATTGCTGCTGCTGTAAAGCAGGGAGTCTCCTGTAGTCTTTTCGTGGATGACTTTGT
Source organism: Branchipolynoe longqiensis (assembly GCA_030323885.1). Taxonomy (NCBI): domain Eukaryota; kingdom Metazoa; phylum Annelida; class Polychaeta; order Phyllodocida; family Polynoidae; genus Branchipolynoe; species Branchipolynoe longqiensis. The sequence goes on along the minus strand of CM059199.1, from coordinate 76,572,915 downwards.
TTTATATTACAGTGGTGCTAACATGAATGTCATAGAGAGACAGCTACTACCAAGCATAAATGGGATCCATCGATGGTCAGTTCTGAACGGTTTCAAATTTTCCAAGACCAAAACAGTCTGCATGCACTTCTGCCTGCTGCGTAGAATGCATGCGGAACCGGAGCTGACCCTGGATGGGGATCCCATTAAAGTCGTTGAGAAAACCAAATTTCTGGGCCTCATTCTCGACGCAAAACTGTCTTTTGTGCCACATATAAAGTACCTGAAAACAAGATGCCTGAAAGTGCTAAATATTCTGAGGGTGCTGTCCAGTTCAGAGTTGGGAGCGGACAAAGATGTTCTGCTCTCTGTGTACAGAACCTTGGTTCGGCCACGAGTGGATTATGGCAGCATAGTATACGGTTCCGCAAGGAAATCATATATTGGGCTGCTAGACACGCTTGTTTGCCACTATGCAGACAAAGAAACTTATTTATTTTGGCCACATCATTCGTCAGACTTCAATATACAGTACATTGTTGGAAGGGAAGGTGAATGGCAGCAGAGGGAGAGGGAGACCAAGAACATCATGGTTTACAAATATTTCACAGTGGACAGGCTTGAATTATTCACAGTCTATCAGAACAGCACACCATCGGGACAAGTGGAGAACCATTCCATCCAACCCTCGACTAGAGGACGGAACTATTTATTAATTGAGACACAATCCACCACCAGGGACTGCGCCTGGCCCTTGGGGCCTTCCGCACCTCACCGGTTCAGAGCCTCTATGTCGAAGCCAATGAACCATCACTTAACAACAGGAGAATCAAACTGGCCATGCAATATATAGTCAAGATAAAAACTAATGCATTGAATCCTGCACACAATTGTCTATTCGAGCAACATGACGAATCCAGGTATGAAGCCAGGCCAAATTACATCCGGCCACTGAGGCTCCGAATGAAACCTCATTTGGAGGCCTTGGGCGTGGATTTGGATGCGTTGGAGGATGCCAAAGTCCCAGAAAATCCCCCGTGGTCATTGGAAAAGCCATCGTTTATCCTCCGACTCACGGAACTGAGGAAGCCTGGGACACATCCACTCGAGTACCAAGGACTGCATGCAGAGATTCAAGGCCACATTGCAGACTACCTCTCCATATACACGCTCGCGCGTCGTATCCGTGGCGAGCGCGCCTAAGGAAGCGATGGTGGTTGGGTGGGGTTGGAACTGGGTTCTTCGTCGTGACCACACCGCAGTCGTCGGTGATGAACGCCCCACTGATGGTTCGAAAGACCAAAGCCGGGTAGCTGCTGCAGCAGTCTGCCAACGGGAAAAATTTGGCGTATCTTTGCCCGATCAGAGCTCGATTTTCACTGCAGAAGCCCAAGCACTCCATCTCGCGTTGGAGTGTATCGAGGTATCCAACCACACTAACTATGTTATATACAGTGATTCGTTCTCTTGCCTCCTGGCTGTTGCTGGACTGAAAACGAATCACCCTATTCTAGCAACGGTCATTTATAAAATGAATCAACTGACAACGGATGGGTATGACATCCACCTGTGCTGGCTGCCTGGCCATGCCGGCATACATGGAAACGAACGAGCTGATCGGGCTGCGAAGAAGGCCCTGAACCGTGATCTTGAACCGTTTCTGATCCCTCACTCTGATCTGAAACCACTAATAGCCACCCACATAAAATCCAAATGGCAACATGAGTGGGATGAAAACATTAATAAATTTAAAGAAATTGAACCATCTGTGGGAAGGCCACCACAGACTCATGCGTGGGGTCGGCCGGACCAAATGGTCCTTAGCCGCTGCCGTATTGGCCACTCGTGGCTTACATATGCTTTTCTGCTCAAATGGGAACCTCCCCCTGAATGTATTTGGTGTCAGTCACCGCTGACACTCAAACACATTTGACTAAGTTGCGTTGATTTTTTGGCCCTGCGCCAACAGTTCTACACTGCAGACAGTATGCATGACCTTTTTACTAAGGTAAAACAGGAAAACATTTTAGCCTTTTTGAGGGCAGCTGGACTGTACCACCTCATATAGTTTACTAAATAGATTCTATCAATTATTAATAAGACTTTTCTTTTTCTATGGGAATTTGTTTCCCTTGACCACAAATATATGATTGTGAGCTTTCTAATTTAATGAGTGTCTATTGGCATATAATTGATTGTCTGCTTTTACATGTAAAAGCGATGGTTTGAACAAAAAACAAACATTTCTCGCTGTGAATATGGCCGATGCTGCCGACACGGCATAAAGCAAGCACCAATCAATCAATCAACAATCGCAAAGCCTCCTCGAGCATTGCTGATAGGAAGATCGTGGGGGCCAGTACACAACCTTGCTTGACCCCATTGGTAACCCCGAACGATTCTGAGATTTCCCCTCCAACACTAACGTTCGCCATCATTCCTGTACGCACTAGTAATAGTATATATGTCATATATACACGATGTATATACAATGTATTTGTATATATATATATAGCCACATATATACGCCTACATATATGCGGGTGTAAGGTAATGCACTGTGATGCCCCCCGGTGGTTTGCGGACTCGCCATTGGTTTGCGGATGTACCACCAGATGGCGCTCAACGATGGGTATACCTTACAAGCACGCCCGGTCCGCGGCAGTTCATCTGCAACGCTGCTACTCTATAGACCTTTTCAACTTTACTTTTCCGCCTGCTGTACCGGCACGGTCGAACGCTTTCTGCAGCATTGTACATATTGAACCAGTGAACAACACCAGCTATACACTTTCAAACAGGCGTTCGACCAGGGCGAACAAGAGAGAGTCAGCTATTTCAATGGCGGAGGGAGGAAAATCTACCAGTGTAAAGGACGAACAGTCAGTTTTATAGACGTCAACCTGCTGGAGAAGGAGGAAAGGGAGATTAATGATAGGATGAGGAACCTTGAGAGACGGAAGAATCTGGCCGAACTGGAATGTGTGGAGCGAGACCTGGTGTTCCTCTCTTCGCTGAGTTTTACCTCAGGATCCATCTCTTTGATGGCGGATTCCGGAATCTCTTTAATCCCTGTAATTTCTCCGCCATCTTCATTATGACCTCCGCTGGTTTGAAGGTGTTATGAGCATTGTAATGTGTATTTTCTTGCATCTCTGCACCTTACACTTTCGTTTCTTTCCCTCGATGAATTAGCATATTTGCCCGAGTGCTTGGTGTAGTCTGAACTCGTCGTCCATGAGTCTGACGACGAGTCAGAGGAGGCTTCACGAGGGGCTTCTTTTTACGGGCCCTCATGCACTTGTCTCCTGAGGAATTGACTCTTTTCTTGTGTTTGCGCTTTCGCACTGACACCAAGACCTCCTCCTCTGAGTCGTCTGTTGAGGCCTGATCTTCAGAGAGGTCCTCCCATTTCGACTCAACGGAGTTTAGCGGAACCTTGGTTCGCCTTTTCTTTGACTAACCCGCACTAGATGGTAAACTTCTGTTGCACTAGCCTGGCAACCTGCTCGTCTAGGCCGGTGTCATTCCCCCTGGCTCCTCAGGATCCCTTTGCTCTGGCGATGGTGACCTTTGTACCCGAGCCAGTGGTGTGGCGTCTTCATCCGTACTGAGTGTGTGAGTTGCCTCCGCTTTGTAGCCATGGCTCCGAGACTGAGTAAAAGGAAGAACAATGATTAGGCATTGTCTTAGGAGGAATAGCACAGTGATAATTAGAATATAATTATACTAGGAGTGTATTTATGGCATTAAATCAATTTTTAACACAGGTGTATGGCTAACACAGTCGCAGGAAGACGGTATGGGTAACCAACCGATCCAAACGAGGGGTAGGGACCAGTGTAGCAGTGCCCTCACACGCTCTAAGTACAGGGATGAAAGAGCTCCGCGATTTCGCAGATTTCCAGGACTTACTACAAGTGTAGATTTGCAGGTAGCTGTGTATACTAATATGCTGTTCAAACTGTACAGCAATATGTGGTGCAGACGCTGCAACACTATCAGTGTATATATACTACAAATTAATGCTTCAAATGCTGCATCACTATCAGTGTATATTACTAATACATGCTTCAAACGGCGCAGCACTGTCAGCATATATACTACTAATACATGCTTCAAACGTATATGTATTAAACCCGACTTCCAGGAATTTTCCATGATTCCCTGACAATGCTAAGCCTATGGGAGAATATCAGCATTTCCGATTTTTTCCCCGGACACCACTTTCATCCCTGTAAGTACCTATAAACTTCTCCCACTTGTGGCTTTCTTCGCCAACAAGTTGAAGAAAATACTATAGGACTCGGAGGTCTTAACGAGAATCACAAATGGGGAATATTAATGAGACCCAGGGAATGAATCCCTAAAGATGTAACTGGCTCCTGCCAACATCTCTCCGTTCGACAACGGGCGGCTTAATTAATAACCGAACAATGGATGCATTGTTCTATCGATCATGCCAAATACGATCAAAACTAAGCTGTAAAACAGTAATAACCTGTCGAAAAGTTTCAAAAAACTTTGTAATTGAATGCTAACATGAACTAAACCAACGTATCGAGTTTGAAAGATACTAACCTGTTTGGTTTTGTAGTACATGTAGAAAAACTGCCAGAGCTCCTCACAGACGTCCTCCTGCTGTGAGTTGATTATGCTAATTGCTGGGCCCGGATATGCTTCCTTCTCTCTGGGTTATGAGTAGCCAAGGTAATGCCAGAGGCGTAGTACCAAGGTAATGCTAGAGGCGTAGTACCAAGGTAATGCCAGAGGCGTAGTACCAAGGTAATGCCAGAGGCGTAGTACCAAGGTAATGCCAGAGGCATAGTACCAAGGTAATGCTAAGGGAACATATATACTTTGCTACTTCCTCCATCGGCGCATTGGGGGAGTGCCCCCCACCCCCAGCTGTCAGGAGTTGTATACGGGTGTCCCCCCCCCCCCTCACGCCAATGGAGGAATTTATAGGGTTTTTTGTTTTTGATTAAAGGCAGGATGTCTTCTTCCTCGTATGATTTTGCATTTTTTGTACAACATTATTTAAGTCAGAGTATACCTATACGCAAAGTTAAAATGTTGTACCCAAAGGAAAAATGTAGAAAATAACAACTTTTTTTCCCACTGGATTACCCAAATAGGAAATTTGGAGTAGGCAGGTCTCGTGTGTAGAACCGGTCCACTACTAACGCTGGTCCCTCAGGAAGGACTGAAGCTGTGACCCAGCACATAAACGTGACTGGTCGCAGCTTCAGCTTACGCTGGGAGGGGATGGGTGAATATACCTATATTTCTCACCAGCTGCGAAGCGTCAGTGCAGGAAGTACTGACTTCCATGTCACAACAATAGGCATGGCCGGGTCCTACCCATGAATTTATATAAATTCAGAGATGAAAGATCTCCACGATCTCTACTGCACTGCAATCCCGCAAAACTATCAACATATACTAATACGTGGTGCAAACGCTGCAGCACCATCAGCATATACGGCTAATATGTGGTTCAAATGCCGCAGCACTATCAGCTATGTATGAAACCTGACTTCCAGGAATTCCCTGAGTGCTAAGCCTATGGGAGAATATCTGTGTCTACGCTTTTCTTTGGTCAGAAACCACTTTCAGGCCTGTATAATACCTCCAAAAATCTTAAATGGATTTGAACCACCACCCAGATGTACAGATGGCCATACCTTATGTTTAGAAATGTGCAGAAAACGACACTGATGGTGGGCCATACTACTCACGTCCCATTAGACCCTATCTTCGAAATGTGCGGTAAACAACAGTGATGGTGGGCCAGGCTACTCACGTCCCACCATACCCTATGTTTAGAAATGTCCAGTAAACAACAGTGATGGTGGGCCAGGCTACTCACGTCCCACCATACCTATGTTTAGAAATGTGCAGTAAACGACAGTGATGGTGGACCAGGCTACTCACGTCCCACCATACCCTATGTTTAGAAATGTGCAGTAAACGACAGTGATGGTGGACCAGGCTACTCACGTCCCACCATACCTATGCTTAGAAATGTGCAGTAAACGACAGTGATGGTGGCCAGGCTACTCACGTCCCACCATACCCTATGTTTAGAAATGTGCAGTAAACGACAGTGATGGTGGGCCAGGCTACTCACGTCCCACCATACCCTATGTTTAGAAATGTGCAGTAAACGACAGTGATGGTGGACCAGGCTACTCACGTCCCACCATACCTATGTTTAGAAATGTGCAGTAAACGACAGTGATGGTGGGCCAGGCTACTCACGTCCCACCATACCCTATGTTTAGAAATGTGCAGTAAATGACAGTGATGGTGGGCCAGGCTACTCACTCCCACCATACCCTATGTTTAGAAATGTGCGGTAAACGAAGGCTACTCACGTCCCACCATACCCTATGTTTAGAAATGTGCGGTAAATGACAGGCTACTCACGTCCCACCATACCCTATGTTTAGAAATGTGCGGTAAACGACAGTGATGTTGGGCCAGGCTACTCACGGCCCACCATACCCTATGTTTGGAAATGTGCGGTAAATGACTGATGGTGGGCCGGGCTACTCACGTCCTAGCATGACGACCACCTCTTCTCGGGTGGCAATCCGCTCGTACTGCAGGTAGATGACGAGTGCACAGATGAAGCAGAGGCGCTGCGTTACGAAGCGCCAATGGTCATGGTACCTGCAAAACACAAATCAGTAGGAGTCACAGACAGATGGCCAGTCACACAGATGCAGTCACAGACACGTACACAGATGCAGTCACAGACACGTACACAGATGCACTCAGACACATGCACACTCACAGATGCACACTCACAAGTCACACAGATGCAGACACAGACACAAATGCACACTCACAACACAGTCACACAGATCTGTCTACATGACCACATCTAACTAGACCATGTGGTATACATGACCACATCTAACTAGTCTACATGGTGTACACACATATGCCCACTCACACAGATCTACTCAGATGCACACTCACAACACACTCACACAGAGCCACTCACTGACACATAAACATACACAGATGCGATCACATTCACAGATGCACACTGCCATGCCCCGTGCTGTACGAACCTGTAGTATTGCTTCTGAGGTACTTTCTCTGACAGAGCCGCATAGCTTGACGAGACTGCCTCCAGCTGACCCCGCACCATCTGACAGATGTCTGGAACTAATAACACAAGTGCCTTCGTCACATTGCAAATGTCTACATTTCTGTGTAGATCGGTACCTTTATTCACCTGTTGTGAGATTGTTTAAATGCCTAGTAGAGTTGCTGTCATAATTTGTACCAGCATTCATATTTGTATTGTCTATTTAGAATCATGTGGAGATTGCTATACTGGAAATAGTTGGTGGATAGTGGAATGCATAGTTGTTTTATTATATATAAATACATATATATACACCGTTTGTTGGATGCATGACATAGGTGTTTGATTGGGAAACATTGCACTTCGAGTGGGCCATCCTGACCATTAGTCTATCTAGGTTCCCTGATGCAATCATCACACCCACACCTAACTCTGTATGTGGCGTTTCACCTGGGGACATTAGTGCAGCTGACTACAGATGTGCTCAGTGTCAGGATAATGTGACTGAGTGGGATACCAGGTCATGGTGCTGGCGACCTGGTTTCCCAGTGGGACAGCACTATAAAGTCGCCATGAGTGCGCACTGTCACAAGTCGGTACCCGTCCTGATATGACCTTAGATGTTGCTAGGATGTAAAACAACAACAAACAAACAGACTACAGATGTGGTATACGTGTTTCCAAATCATTACACTAAAATGGAGGTCTCACCTATTGAGTGGCACGGTAGAAGTGGACATGTGGTGTTCTCTGTGGCGGAGTGGTTAGAGTGTCTGACTTTTTTCTAGGTCGGACTCCTAACCTGAAGGTCGGTGGTTCGATTCCCCATGCCCCCATCTCTGCCAATTTGGATTTCCACCACTGTGTATAACTTACAGCGACATCAAAGGCCAGTTGCTCATGTAGACAGTATGTACACCATGTGGACTAGTTAGACATGGTCATGTAGACAGTCTGTACACCACTTGGACTAGTTAGATGTGGTCATGTAGACAGTCTGTACACCATGTGGACTAGTTAGACATGGTCATGTAGACAGTATGTACATCACTTGGACTAGTTAGTGGTTATGCAGAGTTTGTACACCAACTCATATAGGTGTACACAGAGATGCCCACTCACAACACATCTGACTATGACGGGAGTCCTACCACATGGACTAGTGAGACATTGTCATGCAGACAGTCTGTACACCATGTGGACTAGTTAGATGTGGTCGTGTAGACAATCTGTACACCACATGGACTAGTTAGATATGGTCATGTAGACAATATGTACACCACATGGACTAGTTATAGACATGGTCATGTAGACAGTCTGTACACCACTTGGACTAGTTAGATATGGTCATGTAGACAATCTGTACACCACATGGACTAGTTAGATGTGGTCATGTAGACAGTGTGTACACCACATGGACTAGTTAGATATGGTCATGTAGACAGTCTGTACACCATGTGGACTAGTTAGATATGGTCATGTAGACAATCTGTACACCATGTGGACTAGTTAGATGTGGTCATGTAGACAATCTGTACACCACATGGACTAGTTAGATATGGTCATGTAGAGAATCTGTACACCATGTGGACTAGTTAGATATGGTCATGTAGACAATCTGTACACCACATGGACTAGTTAGATGTGGTCATGTAGACAGTGTGTACACCACATGGACTAGTTAGATATGGTCATGTAGACAGTCTGTACACCATGTGGACTAGTTAGACATGGTCATGTAGACAATCTGTACACCACATGGACTAGTTAGATATGGTCATGTAGACAGTCTGTACACCACTTGGACTAGTTAGACATGGTCATGTAGACAATCTGTACACCACATGGACTAGTTAGATGTGGTCATGTAGACAATCTGTACACCATGTGGACTAGTTAGACATGGTCATGTAGACAGTCTGTACACCACATGGACTAGTTAGATATGGTCATGTAGACAGTCTGTACACCACATGGACTAGTTAGATATGGTCATGTAGACAGTCTGTACACCATGTGGACTAGTTAGACATGGTCATGTAGACATTCTGTACACCACTAATGGGGGGAGATCCGATTCTTTTGTTCAAATTCCTGCCGTTGCCGTCGCCACTGAACTAGTGGGCCTAAACGGCACACTGTCACACTGCAAACTCAATGGCTATGAGCGATCTTCATAGAGAACAAGTGAAATATCTCTAAAACCAAACCACTTAGAAAAAAACTGTTTGGAAAACATATATATAGAAAACATATTCAACGAATAGATTATATTAAATTTATAAGGTTAGGGTTCTGTATTTCTATTAATTTTGAATAAAATATCAGTTTTGCACTGCGCGTACCGGCAAACTCAATGCATTGTCAATGGCCATTTAGGCTCACTAGTACCGACGCACCACCAAGTGTCAGAAAAATTAACCACCAAATGTCCCCCATTAAACCTACTCGTGTAGATGGTCTGTACCTATTGTATCATGCTGAAAAGGTTTGTTGTTTTACGCCCTAGGAACATCTACGGTCAGGACGGGTACCGACTTGTGACAGTGCGCACTCATAGTGACTTTATAGTGCTGCCCCACTGGGATACCAGGCCGCCAGCACCATGACCTGATATCCCACTCAGTGACATTATCCTGACACTGAGCCAACCAGTCCTTGCCCTATCCTAATAATGCCGCGCATCAGTCTGGGAAGCGACCAGTATCAATTTTTACGTCATTGGTTTGACTCGACCAGGATTCGAACCCACAAACTCATGGGTTCGGATCTCCCAATCTCCCTAAACAGGAGACGGACCCCTACTCATTCAGCCAGCCCATCTGGTTGCCTGAAAATAAAGTTGTTGATATGATCGGCCTAATATATTACTTTTAAAATATGGCTGAAAATGAAAACGACAGGACTTTGTAACTTGAACCACTTGAACCACGGCTTCACGTAACTGGACAGTACATACTTCTCTTGATGCCATCTTGCTGGTGGACGGTCTGTAGAACGGCGAGAATTTCCCGCGCTTTCTGTTCCAACTCCCGAGTTGATGTGCGGATGTCCTATAAAAAATGAAGTCATCAACTAAATGGGTCGTTCTCAGAAGTTGTGTACCAATACTGTGACATCAGTACCACAAAATCAAAATGCTGTCAAAGTCCTATATACAAGCTTCCTCAATGTGTATGTCCTTTTGTATCTGAATAATTGAAAATATACATATTCAGACATTTGTAATTAGGTCAAATGATGCTCACACCCAATAAATAGCAGTATAGCATGGAAACCAATCTGACTACAAAATCAAATATTTTCCACACAAAACTTGACATTTTTAGGTCATTTCACATGCCACTTTCTTTATAAACTGTAGTAATAATAATTTGAAACCTAATTGCTATAGTTTTGTGTTATTTGTGATGATTAAAGAGGAAAGCAGAACAATATAACCATCCAAGTGGAATCAACAATTTTACACAAATGTTTGTCTCAAATTTCAATGTTTAGGGGCAATTTCAGGATTTATCTTTTACTATACCATAACTGGGTCCATGCATACTGTCAAATGGTGAAAATAGTTCCTGTACTGTATCTGTACTCAGTGTTAGAGCTTCATAGTATTTGCAAGTGGAAACGAAATGTTATGATGTTAATTTTTCATCATTTTAAAAAGATTTTAAAGAAATAAATGTCTTCAACTTAATGAAGACATTGTATATGACCATTTAAAGTGAAATGTGCTGTTCAGAGGTTTTCATTAAGTTTGTGACACTTTTTTTCAATGCTGTTGACAATGTCACAAATTTGTGATGTAATTTTCTATTTATTTAGCTACATCCAACCCAATAAGATACATAATACACAATATTAACATTTACTTTTGATCTAAGATATCTCCTACATTATTGGGCTAAATGATGAAAATCTAAATATTGACACTCCAATAATGGGTTTCTTTGAAATATGCATTTCAAGTAGACTACCTCAAGTGGTACACAGTTTCTGAGAACGACCCAAATGTGAAAACACTTTCAGCGAATAAATCCCAAAAGCCAGGAACAAAGACGCAGGCCAACAGCCACCCGGAGCGCCAGCCTGCCTCGCTACAAACTTGAATGGCATGTTTATTAAGTTGTTGTTTTTTGTTTTATTTTGTGATGGGTGTATTTATGCTTCCCATAACGGTTAAGCATGACTTGTTTTCGCTGCTAGACAGTAACTCCCCTTCTTTTGATCACTTTCAGTTGTTGCATGCATTCATTCTCTGTTTGTAAGCATTCTCCCTCATCCCCCAAACCTCTGTGAGTTTGTTCGTTCTCCAATTGGATAATTGTTTGGTTACCAACAGTTAATTTCTCTGAATGTCTTCATCTTGCTGTGTTAGTGGTCATTAGGTTTTAAGTTTAAAGTTCATCTTTTGTATGTAAAACTTTGCTTGAATTATCAGTGTATTTTCTATTTATTTATTTATTTGTCTTTTTTTTTTTTAGTAGTATGTAGGTATTGCAGGTATTGCAATACCTCAGGGAGTTTGACGCCCCTGCCCTGCAGAGTTGTAAACCACTGCCTTGTGGTACAGGTTCTTGACAGAACCGAAGGCTAAGGGAGCAAACCCTAAACAGAAAACCATGTCACTGTGGCAGCATTAAGGGCGGTTGATGTATGGAACTCCCAACATCTCCCGACCAGCCACTGCAGGGACAAATAGTTTTGCGCCTGTCTTGACATGTTCTTGCCGGTGTGAAACCTCTATTTGCTCCCCGAGAGAGTGCCGCTGGTAACTTGCAAAAGCCAGCAGCACTTCAACACTTTTGCAGGCAGCTTTCATGAAATGTTCGACCCCAACAATCAGGAGCTACAGAATCTTATGAGCAGAAGAGACCAAGCCCACCAGAGAGTGTTGCAGACCAGGAACACTAGATCCACCACTGCAGCATACAAAGATGCCTGCAGATTGCTACAAAAATGCACCCGTGCATTGAAGTCAGACTGGTGGGAATTGAAGGCAGAGGAGCTGTAGAGAGCTGCAGACAGAAACAACATGAAGGGCTTCTACAATGGACTGAAGAAAGTGTGGGGACCCGTGAAGAAGGTGCTTTGCCATCTTTCAGGCTGGCGATTGCTCTAGCCATCTCATCCATGGTTGGAATCTCATCGAGGCATGTTTAGGTAATGCGCTGCGGGATGTTGTCCAGGGCTTCGTGATCTATGTCACCAGGAACGTTGAGTAGCTTCTGGAATAGTTCACTCCATCTTGCCACAACTCTCTTGCTGTCAGAAAAGGTCTGCATTCCATCTGTTGATTTCAGGTGAACAGGTGGAAGCACGAAGGAGACAATCTGTTCAACAGACTGCACCAACTAATCACCAATGCCTGGGAGGAGGGTTCTGTACCCCAAGCATGGAAGGATGCCAGCATTGTAACCATCTACAAGAAAGGTGATCGAACAGACTGGCAACTATAGAGGAATCTCTCTTCTTTCCATAGCAGGCAAGATCTTCGCCAGGATCCTCCTCAACAGACTATCTATTCACATAACACCTGATGTAGTTCCGGAGTCACAGTGTGGCTTCAGAGGTAACCAGAGCACCATGGATATGATATTTTGCCTCCGACAGCTACAAGAAAAGTGCATTGTGCAGGACCGACCACTGTATATGGTATTTGTCGATTTCACTGAGGCGTTTGATACAGTCAAGCAAGGTTGTGTACTGGCCCCCACGCTCTTCTCCATCTTCCTATCAGCAATGCTCGCCGAGGCTTTCCGAGGAATGGGGGATGGCATCTATATACAGTCCAGAAAGAGTGCTGACCTATTCAATGTCGCACACTTCAGAGCGAAGACCAACACTACTCGGATACTGGTGAGAGAGCACTGGTTGCCAACTCTGTTGAAGAGATCCAGAAAATAGTGGACGCTTTCTCCGATGCATCAAAGAAGTTTGGCCTGAAGATTAATATCAAGAAGACAGAGGTGCTGTACCAACCCAACTCTACAAGAACCCGAGAAGAGGATATCATGATTGACGGAAACAAGCTGAACTCTGTTCCGGAATTCACCTACCTCGGAGGCTAGTGCATCTTTCGGACAACTATGCCAGAGACTCTGGAACAACCACCATGTGTCCATGCGGGTCAAAGGCAAGATCTACCGTGCAATCGTGCTATCCACCCTACTATACTGAGCCGAGGCCTAGACAGTGTACAGATGACAGGTGAAAAAGCTGCATGCCTTCATGATACGACATCTGCATTCAATCATGAGGCTAACCTGGCAGGACAAAGTGACAAATAAGGAAATACTCGAAAGGATGGGGCTGCCCTGTATGGAACATCTTCTGATCAAAAAGAATCTCCGGTGGACTGGACATCTCATGAGGATGTCATCAGACAGGCTACCAAAGCAGATCCTCTACTCTTAACTGTCTTCTGGTTACAGAAAGAGAGGGCGCCCTCGTCTCCGGTTTAAGGATACCATCAAGAGAAACCTGAAGCTGAGAGACATTAAGACCGACTCATGGACATCACTCTCATAGCAGAGAGCTAAATGGAGAGCAGCAGTCAAGTAATGAAAGCAATCTTTGTCGCATCGTAACCAACAGCATGATGATGATGAGTTTAGTTTCCTATCAAGATTCATCCCATGATATCTGTAGTTGGTCTGATAATCAAGAAAGTTTCCTCCCAAAATTATTGGCTCCTCATTGGCATATTTGATTTCCCTCCTGCCAAACACTAGGACCTTTGACTTCTTGTGGTTTACGGAAATCTTGTTGGAGTTCCACCAGTTATCTGAAGTTACTAGTTTCTCATTCAGCTTATCTCTGTTCTCTTTTCTGCTATTGCTTGTTGTGTATATCACAGTGTCATCAGCATATAGTTGGAATTTGATTCCCTCTAACGACCTCTCCAGATCATTGATGTAAATTATGAAGAGGAGTGGGCCTAATACTGAACCTTGAGGGACTCCACAGGTTACCTGTATACTTTCTGATGTTTTGCCATTTACTTTTGTTCTCTGACTTCTCTCACTGATGTAATTCTTTATCCAGTCTAGTGTTCTTCCTCCTATTCCTACTCTTTCTATACAGGCCCGACCGCTCAGTATCCGAGTCTGAGTCGGTAGAGGAAGAGTCCGAAGACGAATCTGAGGACGAATCCTTATTCCTTTTCATCTTCCTTTTCTTGGTCTTCTTGACCACTTTCTGCGGCTTTGTGAAATCGTCTCCTGAGGAGCTCACCGCTTTCTTTGTTTTCTTTTTCTTTTTGGTGACCGTGACAGTGGCTTCCGGCTCTGAGTCTGTCTCCATGGATTTATCATCCTCTGAGACATCCTCCCAATCCGAATCCATCTCCAGGCGATACGGTCTTTTTCTTCCACGAGGTTGAGTTTGTAGCTGTTGTAGCTTAAACTCCATCATCGTGCTCCTGCGAGCCTCCCAATCTGGAGGTACTACTGTCAGTACATCCGGCTCGCTGTCCCTCTCCGGATCCGACATAATATGGGCCTCGGGCTGAGGGGATGGAGGTACCATCAACACCGGCGATGAGTTGTAGTCGTCAGCTGGAGGCGCCGTCTTACACCGCTTCGTAGCCATCGGAAGTCTGTAACAATCGAAAGAAAGTTACTATAAGCCGGAATCATTGACTAAATGTCACAACAGGTTATGCAAACCAATATAATTGTGCACCTAGTGGTGTTATAGAACGTATTTAAACCGTCTTACACAGGCGTAAATAAGCTAATGTGTGGTGTCGTAGGTTAACTATATGGAAACCGAAACCAAACGAGGGGTAGGGACCAGTATAACGGTCCCTCCCACACTTCTCCCTCCTGCGGTTACTGCGCCAGCAAGTTGGAGAAAATGCTACAAAACTCGGAGGTATGCCCAAAAAATGTGGGGAATCCATAAAAGTTGTTTGTTGTTTGTTTGTTGTTGTTTTACGTCCTAGCAACATCTAAGGTCATATCAGGACGGGGCCTATAAAATCCATAAAAGAAACCCAGGATTAATTTCCAACGTGAATCCATAAAAGAAACCGAGGAAAAATCCAAACGTGATGAGGCTCCAGCCAACATCGCTCTCCGTTCAGCAATGGGCAGCTTGTAGAACAAAGGAAAAATAGTCGCTTTGTTCTAGCGATGTTTCACAAAAGTAAAACACCCATAAAAGTAACAAATAACATGTTACAGTAATCAAAAACTGTTTCAAAAGATGCTATAAGGTATCATAACCAAATTGTACCTAAATATAACCAATACTTACAGTATTTATATCGTCGTAGATAAAACATCTGCCCGAGCAACTCAATGAACATCCTCCTCGGCTACGAGGAGCCTGGGGCTTAGTACCGAGGTACAATATACATAAACAATAGCCATACTAATAAAGGTGGAAAATGAATGCACCAGAATCCAGCAACCCGAAACGGAACCAGCTTGTCAAACGTCGGTCTGCAGCAAACAGGGTGGACCACAGCGATTGATTAATAATATACTCGTATTGAATCGCATAATAATAAATCAATAATTCTCCAAGCATTTATATGTATGTATGTCAATAGACTAGTTTGTAATTCCGAAAATTGTTCATTATTTCTATTAATTTAGAATAAAATTGATGTTTTGAGTGTGCGTATTGCAAATTCAATGGCCGCGGTCATTTGTTTTGCTCTCGACGCCGTTTTCAATCGGGGGGGGGGGGGGGGGGGCAGTCCTAAGCATTGCTTATTCATATTATTAGTAGTAGTAACTAGTAGTAACTAGTAGTAGGTACATCAAACTGAATTTTTCTTTTCACAAAGAGAATTTGGAAATGGTACAGTTAGAAAGCTCTCATCATTCTGAATAAGTTATATATAATAATGGAAAATTGGTTTATTAGTCCCTGAGTTATGAATTGTTTTAATATTTAGTTTTTGCCCTTAATTTTACACACATTTTTCATGATTCTGCAAATGATTAAATCCTGATGTTTGAGGCTGCCTGCTGAAGGAAAATGGCATTTTAATCACACCAGTATTCTTTTAACTTATTATTTCTAGTACAATTTCTAATCACAATATTGTTCAGACCTTACAAATGAATATTTGTTGAGCAATTTGACATCAAACATGGCAGATCATGTGATTTTCATTAACCGTCCTTCATCAAATCTTTAGAAAATTAATATATCTGGTTCTATTTGAGATACTGACTTGATTTTCAAAATGACCAGAATGCAAATATATATAATGTGATTACATTATCTTTAAGCTATATCCACATGTAAAAAATCTACAAAATTTGATTGCTCTAATTAGCATACCCATCCCATGGTTAAGTCAAAACTGCTGAGTGTGAGTGCTAAATGGTGGTTAACAATCTACACAGATTTGTATAGAACAGATATTTCTATGTAATATTATACTTTTCATGACAAATATTTGGTAAAATCATGTTTTAAGACCGTTCAAAAGTTTTCAAACCTCAATTTTTCCCACCTGAAGTTGGCCGTAATGGGTACGAAACTAAAGCTAGTGATCTCTAGTTCACTGTGAAAGTAGTTATTTTTAGCTCTGATGCACACTTGCAGCACACAACGTTCAAAGAGGGGTAGTATGCTGGGAGCAAGTCTCCTATTTTTTCCAATGGCCAGTCAGCATCAGCAACCAGGCCTATGTTTGGAGTACCTAGTAGTAGTAGCTGCAGCAGCTAGTAGTAGTAGTAGTAGTGGCTGCAGCAGCTAGTAGTAGTAGTAGTGGCTGCAGCAGCTAGTAGTACAGCAACTAGTAGTAGTAGTAGTGGCTGCAGCAGCTAGTAGTACAGCAACTAGTAGTAGTAGTAGTGGCTGCAGCAGCTAGTAGTAGTAGTAGTGGCTGCAGCAGCTAGTAGTAGTAGTAGTAGCTGCAGCAGCTAGTAGTAGTAGTAGTAGCTGCAGCAGCTAGTAGTAGTAGTAGTGGCTGCAGCAGCTAGTAGTAGTAGTAGTGGCTGCAGCAGCTAGTAGTAGTAGTAGTGGCTGCAGCAACTAGTAGTAGTAGTAGCAGCTGCAGTAACTAGTAGTAGTAGTAGCAGCAGCAACTAGTAGTAGTAGTAGTAGCAACTAGTAGTAGTAGCAGCAGCAACTAGTAGTAGTAGCTTCAGCAGCTAGTAGTAGTAGTAGTAGCTGCAGCAGCTAGTAGTACAGCAGCTAGTAGTAGTAGTAGTGGCTGCAGCAGCTAGTAGTAGTAGTAGTGGCTGCAGCAGCTAGTAGTAGTAGTAGTGGCTGCAGCAGCTAGTAGTACAGCAACTAGTAGTAGTAGTAGCAGCAGCTAGTAGTAGTAGCAGCAGCTAGTAGTAGTAGTAGTGGCTGCAGCAGCTAGTAGTACAGCAACTAGTAGTAGTAGTAGTAGCAGCAGCAGCTAGTAATAGTAGTAGTAGCAGCAGCTAGTAGTAGTAGCAACTAGTAGTAGTAGTAGCAGCAACTAGTAGTAGTAGTAGTAGTAGCTGCAGCAGCTAGTAGTAGTAGTAGTGGCTGCAGCAGCTAGTAGTAGTAGTAGTAGTAGTGGCTGCAGCAGCTAGTAGTAGTAGTAGTGGCTGCAGCAGCTAGTAGTAGTAGTAGTAGTAGCAGCAGCTAGTAGTAGTAGTAGTAGCTGCAGCAGCTAGTAGTAGTAGTAGTAGTAGTGGCTGCAGCAGCTAGTAGTAGTAGTAGTAGTAGTGGCTGCAGCAGCTAGTAGTAGTAGTAGTAGCTGCAGCAGCTAGTAGTAGTAGTAGTGGCTGCAGCAGCTAGTAGTAGTAGTAGCAGCTGCATCAGCTAGTAGTAGTAGTAGTGGCTGCAGCAGCTAGTAGTAGTAGTAGTGGCTGCAGCAGCTAGTAGTAGTAGTAGTAGCTGCAGCAGCTAGTAGTAGTAGTAGTGGCTGCAGCAGCTAGTAGTAGTAGTAGTAGCAGCAGCTAGTAGTAGTAGTAGTAGCAGCAGCTAGTAGTAGTAGCAACTAGTAGTAGTAGTAGCAGCAACTAGTAGTAGTAGTAGTAGTAGCTGCAGCAGCTAGTAGTAGTAGTAGTGGCTGCAGCAGCTAGTAGTAGTAGTAGTAGTAGCAGCAACTAGTAGTAGTAGTAGTGGCTGCAGCAGCTAGTAGTAGTAGTAGTAGTAGCAGCAGCTAGTAGTAGTAGTAGTGGCTGCAGCAGCTAGTAGTAGTAGTAGCAGCAGCAGCTAGTAGTAGTAGTAGTAGCAGCAAGTAGTAGTAGCAACTAGTAGTAGTAGTAGCAGCAACTAGTAGTAGTAGTAGTAGTAGCTGCAGCAGCTAGTAGTAGTAGTAGTGGCTGCAGCAGCTAGTAGTACAGCAACTAGTAGTAGTAGTAGTAGTAGCAGCAGCAGCTAGTAGTAGTAGTAGCAGCAACTAGTAGTAGTAGTAGTAGCAGCAACTAGTAATAGTAGTAGTAGTAGCAGCAACTAGTAGTAGTAGTAGCAGCAACAACTAGTAGTAGCAGCAACTAGTCATAGTAGTAGCAACTAGTAGTAGTAGTAACTAGTAGTAGTAGCCACTAGTAGTGGTAGTAACTAGTAGTAGTAGTAGTAGTAGTAGCAGCAGCAACTAGTAGTAGTAGCAGCAGCAACAAGTAGTAGTAGTAGCAGCAACTAGTAATAGTAGTAGTAGTAGCAGCAACTAGTAGTAGTAGCAGCAACTAGAAGTAGTAGTAGCTTTGTTTGTTTGTTTGTTGTTGTTTTACGTCCTAGCAACATCTAAGGTCATATCAGGACGGGTACCGACTTGTGACAGTGCGCACTCATGGCGACTTTATAGTGCTGTCCCACTGGGAAACCAGGCCGCCGGCACCATGACCTGGTATCCCACTCAGTCACATTATCCTGACACTGAGCACACCAGTCCTTGCCCTATCCTAATAATGCCGAGCGCCTGGCTAGGAAGCGACAAGTATCAATTTTAAAGTCATTGGTTTGACTCGACCGGGACTCGAACCCACGACCCCACGATCTACCAGCACGGGAGACGGACGCTCCAACCCACTCGGCCACCCCGTCTGGTCAGTAGTAGTAGCAGCAACTAGTAATAATAGTAGTAGTAACTAGTAGTAGTAGTAGTAGCAGCAGCAACTAGTAGTAGTAGTAGTAGTAACTAGTAGTAGTAGTAGTAGCAGCAGCAACTAGTAGTAGTAGTGTAAGATACGAGTCAACCACGGTGAGTTCCAGTTCAAGACTGACTTTATTAACGGTCTTAGTTGCCTTAGTTACATTCTAGTTCTAGCTGGTGACCAGCGTGTACCGGTCGATCAACATATGTCACATCTCCCTTTCAATGTTTATTAAGGTTAGAACTCTCTTACTCTTATAAATATAAATACCCAACAGGACAATACATACTTTAGCTAACATATAATATACTCCATTGCATAAACATTTTGTAAACTTATTTCCTATACACTATAGAACTCAGATGATTATTTAACCATACAGGCGGTATTCTCACTTATATAAATACCATGTGGGAATCCATGTGTCGAATGTATAATGGTCAATAGACCCATGCACCAACCGTGTATGTCGACCAATGTGCATCTTAACTGAATATGTCATATACTCCCATATTATTTTCAATGTTTATTAAGGTTGTAACTCTTACACATAACACGCTTGCAACATATATCTACACAACATCTATGATGCTCACTACCTTATCTTCTATAAATAATGTCTTTTATCCGGCATTGTGAGCCTGTCACGAATGTTCATATTGATGTATATATATTGGTGGCACTTTCGCGCACTCTGTTTACATGACTTCTGCAAAGTCTTTTGTTTGTCGTACCACATTGTATCACCGATGAATGGGTCATCGACATGTAACATTGTGATATCAATTTATGACAATGTCACCAAATTTGGTGAGTGTTGCATACGAAAATGTTATACATACATAGATAATACGGGCATTACAGAGTGCATTAGTAATAACTTAATCTGTATATCAACTCATGCGAAACACACGTTTACAACTGTACATTAGCTTACTATTAAACGAGAAACAGGGCGAACAACTCTCCCGTAACGTGTTGTATATGGTACCTGTTGTCTCTGCTCCTGTACAACTTGTTTGTCACTCATCAAACGCTGAAATTTATTATGATGCGTCTGCCCTCTGTTTGGAAATGTGTCTGTCTTTGTTTTGAAAATGTGCTTACGATTCCTACGCACTATCTTGTTTTGTGCATTCCTTATGCTATAACCTCTAGTTCCAGGCATCTGTGAATCGACTATTTGTCCTTTAGCCCATTTCCCCGTGTGATGTAAATAACGTACGTGTTCGCTTTTTTGCAAGGGTGGGTGTTCATGTCCTGCCTTTCTATCAAAATATTTTTTCTGGTTTCGTTGTATTTCTTTGAACTCGGTCTTCTTTGACCCCTGACATTTAGGTGCAAGATTTGCATTTATCACAGGTAACTTAGTCCTGAGCCTATGTGACATAAGTAACTGTGCTGGTGATGCACCTAAGCCTTGCAGTGTCGTGTTTCTATAATTCAGTAAGGCGATGTTCGGATCTTTGTTATCCGACATGGCTTTTTTTATTAATAACTTTACTGTCTGAACATATCTCTCGACCTGTCCATTACTTTGAGGGAAAAGCGGACTCGAAAAAACCGGCCGGAAGTCATAGTTCTCTGAAAACTGTAAGTATTCTGCGCTACTAAACTGCGGCCCATTGTCAGAGACCACTATTTTTGGGATACCGTATCTGCAGAATACCTGTTTTAATGCGTTAATAATATCTTTACTGGTTGTGGTTGTCAGTTCCACTATCTCCGGAAATTTTGAATAATAATCAATTATTAATATAAAGGTGGTATTTTCCACAAAGAAGAGGTCAACCCCCACGTTATGATACGGAATACATGGTATGTTATGATTCTGTAGTGGCTCAGACTGTTGTGTGTTTCTGTATTCCTGACAAATCTGACAACGGGACACTTGGTCCTCTATTTGACCACTCATGCCTGGCCAAAAAACTGTGTCACGTGCTAACTGCTTACATCTAACTATGCCTAGGTGTGATTCATGTATCTTGTGCAACATTTCTTTCTGCAACGTGTGTGGAACAACTATTCTATTGTCCTTCAGCAATATCCCTTCGTGAACCGTGATGTCATGTCTATAGGTAAAAAATGGTTTTACCTCAGAGTCGAGATTACCCTTATGGTTGGGCCATCCATGCCTTGCTAAGTATATTACTTGTTGTAGTGTCTTGTCCTTTTTTACCTCATCTCGTACCCTGGTCATCCCATCGCTCCCCAACTCAATTCTCGCTACTGTGAGTTCATCATCGAACAGGTTGTTTGGTGTGGTCAATGTGGTGTGAGCCCTGGACAGCGCATCTGCAAAGTACATCAGCGTGCCTTTAATGTATATTTCTTGTATGTTATAATTCTGTAGTCTCATTCTCATACGTTGCATCCTCGCCGATAGAGAATGTATCGGCTTGTTCATGATTGCTACTAGCGGTTTGTGGTCTGTTTGGATTGTTACTTCTTTGCCAAATATATAATCGTGAAATTTTGTGCATCCGAAACATATTGCCAACAGTTCCTTTTCAATGACAGCGTAATTTGCTTGTGTTTTGTCTAATGCTCTTGAGGCCTTGGCAACTGGCCTATTATCTTGGAAAATTGTTGCGCCCAACCCGGACTTAGACGCATCTACTTGCAATACAATATCTAGGCTGACATCGAAATATTTTAGTACTGGGGCTCTTGTAAGTAACATTTTTAGTTTGGTAAAAGACTCCATCTGTTCATTTTGCCAGTGCCACGCTATCTCTTTGCCAAGGATTATGCGCAATGGTTTGGCCAACTCAGCCATGTTGGGAATGAACTTACTAACGTAACCTACCATACCCAAAAACCTTTGCACAGCCTTTTTATCACATGGTGTTGGCATGTCAATGATCGCCTGTACCCGTTCTTTACTGGGTAGTAAGCCCTGGATGTCAACAGATGACCTACATATGTCACTTGGGACTGGCATATTTGAGATTTCTTTGGATTTAATGTCAGTTTGAATTTTCTGGCTCTGTCCAAAACTGCTTTAAGTCTGGTATTATGTTCTTGAACCGATTTTCCATATATTAGAATGTCATCCGTAATTACGTTCACCCCCTCTAAGTCACCCATGATCCCATTCATTTCCTCGATGAAGATATCCCCGGCTGTTTTTATACCAAACGGTAAACGTGTGAACCGATACCTGCTCCATGGTGTGCTGAATGTGCAAAGGTCGGAACTCTCTCTGTCTAAATGAATTTGCCAGTAACCACTGTTTGCATCAATTACTGAAAAATATTTGGCCCCATGTGTATTGGCCACCACTTCCTCTATAGTACGGGCTGGATATGGGCCCCTCAATATGGCTTTATTCAGCTTCGTTGGATCTAGACATATCCTGATTTTACCTGGCTTCCTGACAATCGTTATCGAGCTAACCCATTGTGTGTTCCGTCTGCTTCACTATCACCCCCAACGCTAACATTCTATCTAATTCTTTTTTATACATTTGATATAATAGCATGAGGTATTCGTCTAGGGGCATCAATTATGGGGGATACATTTTTATCAATATGGATATGTGCGTTTACTTTTATTTTCCCGATCCCTGTGAATACATCATAGTACACATTTACCAAGTCTGCAGCGCTCTGCCCCGTACTGACATCGTCGGAGATACAGTCCACTCTCATGATTAGGTTGAGTGCAACACAAGCACTTTTTCCAAGTAATGGACTGCCCTCTTCGGTTACTTGAAACTTGAATCGTTGTCCACAAACCTCGATCACCGTCTCTCCAATCGGCTCTATGCGTTGACCTGTATAGGTGACTAGGTGACAGTGGGGTGGGGACATGCTTATCCCACCTATCCTATTATATAATCTCCTCGGGATTATATTCGCCTCCGATCCTGTGTCAAGCTCGAACTCTATCGTAACATCTTTGATCTTTACATTCGCTTACCACAGTCCCTCCTTTGTGCTGTTGTCGTTAGTTATTGCACCGACGAACAAATCATGTGGGCTGTCATCGTCATACCGATTCTTGTATTCCTCGTGTTCGCCGTGCTGACTAATATGTACTTCATTCACTGCTGTACTCCTTTGGTTATTTCGCCTGCACATTTTGATGAAATGTCCAGTTCTTCTGCACCCCGAACATTGTCTGTCTTTTGCCGGACAATGCCCTTGAACGTGTTGATATCCACAATTGTTACATTTTGCATTGGACCCAGTGGCACGGTAGTTTTGTTGTTGTGACGTCCGTCGCCATGGTCCCGGCCATCGCTGTGACGTCATGCCGCTCTCCATTCTTGAAATAGCGTCAACATTCTCATTTCTCATTTCACTTGTACTATCACTTATCAAGTCCGATTTATGCTCGCTTAATCGACAAATATTTATACAAACATCCAGTGATAAATTGCTAGTCTGTAATAGACGATCCCGCAACGTACTACTCTTGACACCGCATACTATTCTGTCACACAACAGCAAATCTGCCAGTGACCCGTACTGACAATACGAAATCCTGTTTCGAAGATTCCTGATATAAGTGTCTATACACTCGTTAGTCTGATTTAAAGAGTTAAACTGGTACCTTACCACCGTAATGTTTGTCTTCCCCTCACAGTACTTTTGAAATGCTTCAATCAAAATTGCAATTTTTTCTTTGTCTGCTATGTCAATGTCGAACGTCCTATGCACCTTTTGTGCCTCGGTTCCTGCTACGTGCAGGAACACGCAGCACTGAACTTTCTCTGCTTTCGCAGCCACTCCTGCTGCTACTGCGTAAATCCAATAGGAATCGATCCATTGGGTCCAGTTCAGATTGATGTTACCTTCCAAATTTAATGGCAATGGGGGTTTTAATCCTGATAGTGCCATTATGTCATGTTAGGTAATCCACATCTGACACCATGTAAGATACGAGTCGACCACGGTGAGTTCCAGTTCAAGACTGACTTTATTAACGGTCTTAGTTGCCTTAGTTACATTCTAGTTCTAGCTGGTGACCAGCGTGTACCGGTCGATCAACATATGTCACAGTAGTAGCAGCAACTAGTAATAGTAGTAGTAGCAGCAGCTAGTAGTAGTAGTAGCAGCAGCAACTAGAAGTAGTAGTAGTAGCAGCAACTAGTAGTAGTAGTAGTAGCAGCAACTAGTAGTAGTAGTAGCAACTACTAATAGTAGTAGTAGTAGCAGCAACTAGTAATAGTAGTAGTAGCAACTAGTAGTAGTAGCAGCAACTAGAAGTAGTAGTAGTAGCAACTAGTAATAGTAGTAGCAACTAGTAGTAGTAGTAGTAGTAGCAGCAGCAGCAACTAGTAGTAGTAGTAGCAGCAACTAGTAATAGTAGTAGTAGCAGCAACTAGTAGTAGCAGCAGCAACTAGTAGTAGTAGTAGCAGCAGCAACTAGTAGTAGTAGTAGCAGCAACTAGTAATAGTAGTAGCAGCAGCAACTAGTAGTAGTAGCAGCAGCAACTAGTAGTAGTAGCTGCAGCAGCTAGTAGTAGTAGCAGCAACTAGTAATAGTAGTAGTAGCAGCAGCAGCTACTAGTAGTAGATAAGATAAAAGATTCACCCCGTATTACATTACAGCAGTGAAAATCAACCATATATAAAAGATGGCAAAAAATGGGGAAATGAAATGAGGCCCTAATTCCACAATCAAAGAAGCAAAATATATTCTTCACGTACCTGGATGTATTTACTCGTACCTTTTGAGTTGTTTAGTCAATTATATTCATAGATGCCTGAAGTTTAAAATCTGGATGTACATCTCACCATGTCAGCCATTTTGATAAGAGTCCAGTCTAGGTCATTTTGATTGGCTGATGTAGTCAGGTGATACAATTCATTCAAACATGGAGGATTTATTTCATGAACTCTATTACTGCAAACTGATTTTGTGTCACTGAGCCTGATATTATGTGATTTGGACACGCTGGAGAATATTTATTGAGGGGAAATGGATACAATGGATTGTGGCTATTGGATTTTAATCAACATATGATAGGAAGGGTAGGAGAGGCCATCCACTGTGAGAGACATTTTCGCCAGCTTTTACATAGCCTGTTGGTTCACCGCTGAACAGAGCAGTGAATCTTTTATCTAGTAGTAGTTCAACCTCTCTGAGGGCGAGGCTCTCGTGAAACGGTATCTCAGTGTCTATAGGAGGGCGCGTATTCACATCACTCCCAATTGACGCAGTGAAAACAAACAGATGACAGCAGTGCTTTTTTGTTTTATTTACATTCGCAATAATGCCGAATTTCACTTATTGCATATTGAGTAAGTTATGCTCCTAAATAACATTATTTCAACAGAATTAGATCGTAGCAGTGAATAGATTTGTGCTTTTTGTTTTATTTACATTCGCAATAACGCCGCCGATGCAATGGCGGCCTTAATATCGCTCGGATTTTTGGTTTAATTTGACCGAATTTCACATATTTAGTAAGTTATACTTTTAAATTATATAATAAATAACATTTCAACTCCCGAGTGAATATTCATGGTTCTAAATAACAGAATCAGATCGTAGCAGCGAATAGATTTGTGCTTTTTGTTTAATTTACATTCGCTTCAATGCTGTGACTGCCATTGTTTTCACCGCCTCGAATAGTTGCTAGGGCGCGATGCACTAAGTTAGGTGCCCTACAATCCGCAGGGGACACCACTGTTGGCGGACCGATAAAACTGGTACAACTTTTTGCAACCTCATCTGCAGCAGAGTTGAGTCAGGAAAAGGCACAGCACAGAAGGCACATGCACAGTACATTCATTGTTACATTCGTTTTTGAAAACCAAAGATTTCAGCAAAGATAGAGACTAATTTCATTGTTGTATGATGTTTTTACTAAGCTATTCAAGTCTTCAGATGCAAAATTCCGAGGGAAGACTGCCAGGAATGTCCATGCTAACTATTAAAATGTGAATCTTCAGCATTTTTTCTTCCTAGAAATGGTCATACAATGACTACAACTGGAATTGCAAGTCTAGAATCTGGCAGAGTATTGTACCTGTCAGGCAGTTTTGTATAACGGTTGCCATGGAAACCCACATTTCTCTGTGATATAATTTTTTGGGGATCAGTTTTGATAAGCCGAGATGATTTCCCACAGCAAGAAGAACCTCGGTATCAAGTTTGATCAGGATCAAACCATTAATAAAGAAACTGCAGTTTCTGACCATATTTTTAAAAAGCTACAGTGCATGGAAACCTACATTTTCCTGTGATCTAATTTTGTGTTATCAGATTTGATAAGCTAGGGTGATTTTCCATATGAAGAAGAACCATAGTGTGAAGTTTGATCAGGTGTGAAGTTTGATCAGGATTTGATCATTAATAAAGAAACTACAAAGAAATGTTCTTATAATTAGTCTATTTAACAGTCCTGAAGCTGAGGAAACGGTACTCCAGACTGGACCTGCGACACAACTTTTTCGGCTTTAGGGTGGTTGACCCGTGGAATGACTTGCCGGAGAGTGTCGTAGCAGCAGAGTCGGTGAACTGTTTCAAGTCCCGACTGGATGCATACTGGTCAAGCATTACGTATATCTTGAAGCCAGTGACATTTGCGACAATCCACCACATCTGAAGAACTGTCTCCATTTCTATTAATTAAGAGCGGCTAACAGGTCCAAGGCCTATTATAGCTGTATTCTATTGATTGATTGATGGCACTTCTCTAATACATTAGCTAGGTATGTGCACGTCCGCGCGCTACGCGACAGCCGTTTTCTGCCAAATATCTGTTCCCGGAAAAATCGTTCTGATAACAGAGGGTTCCACCAAAATGCTTGCAGAGGGGTCCCCCAAAATGCTATCCCCATGAATGTCAGTCTATGATGTACATAAAATGTCCATCTACAATCTCATGTTTACAATTTGCAAATCCGTTCATGTTTTCTGTGTCTGTGCACATTCAGAAGATTTGACTTGATTTCAACACTCAAACTCCAACTTCTATATATATCTTGGGTAGCTTTAAAAGGTAGATGGACATTTAAATCTGTTATTAATTGACCATTGTGTGAAGTTTCATGATGCTGTAAGGTCAAAAAGGTACTTTGCTAGGTCCCCAAAGTTTCAGTGTTATAAGATCAATCATATCAATGACAACCGAAAATCCACAGATATGTCACTAATGTGTGCATTTATGTTTATTCTAACGGGTGGAATCGACAGAGGAGATAGGCATCTACTTACACTGAAAATTTCATTTAGATATCTCGATTATTTAGGAAGTTAGAACAAAAAATGACTAAATTATTAAATATATAGGTTTTGGGTCACTCACTTGTAATGCTAAACATACAAAGGAAGAAAACTTAAAGTTTCATGAATATATGATAGTTATACTAGTCTTACTTGTAAGTTGACATATTAATGAAATTACCTGGGCTTACATGCTATGGACAGTATAAATACAGCCTCAATAAAAAAAAAGATTCTCATGAATCTACCAATACAAAGGTAAGGATGAAAGTAGTTACAATGGACCCATGGATATACTCATTAAACAATGAGAAATTTCTATAACCTCCTTCTAAATCACTAATGTATTCATTTAGTTTTATTTTAATGGCATATATCCTTCAAGTCATTTTTATTTTAATGGGTGAAATCAACAGCGCAGCTAGGGATCTACTTACACAAACAATTTTAGTGAGATATATCGATTATTAAGCAAGTTAGAACAAAAATTGACTAAATATCTAGATTTTGGGTCACACAGATGTAATGCTAAAGCATTAAAATAATGGCAGGAAATTACCCCTCATTACCGAAATTGAAATAGCTCTAACACGCTTAATAATCAACTGATTAACACGATTGTTGGATTTTCTTGTATGGTTTTCAAAGCTCTTTCCAACAATGCCATTCATTTTCAGATAGGTGTGGTTTGAAAATTTTGTCCACATTGCTACATTAGCTAATACAAAAGATCTGAAATTCAACAACCTTCAAATCCACATATCTCACTCAATTTTTGGAATATCTTAAAAATTAAAAAATCATATTGATTTTGATTCATTGGAGCTTCCAGTGAAATTATAAGTTGAATGTTTGGAATAATTTGACAACTTTAGTAGGGTACCCGGTGTCGTATTTTCAGCGCCCGGTCATTCTCAGCGGCCCGTCGTGGTCAAAAGACCCGTGGCATCGCCGGCTACAAGCTCAGCTGGTGCCCGGCAGTGTTAGGGACCGATTACGCCGAAATCTATTGAATGCGATCATATTTAACAGAATTACATACTCAAATAATGAAATTTAATTAAATTAACCTTAAATTCCAAGCGATATTAACGTAGCAGCTCGATCAGCGTCGAATCGCCGAGTGTAAACAAAACAAATAGCAGTGCTCGCGGCAACGTTCGAAAATCCGCGCATGCGCAGAAGCCACGACAGGCCGCTGAGAATGACCGGGCGCTGAGAATACGACACCGGATCGGCGGATGTCCGCGGCCTCCTCTGCCTCTGGGCGATAATATGAGAATACCGACATATTTATCGAAAAGCTCAGGTGGACGTAATTAAATAATCTAGTATACTTCTCGTGTGTCTTGTTCTGTATCTAAATATTCTTGAAACGCGGTGAATATTTCTGTAGTGGACGACATTTCTGGCGATTATTGAAGAGTGTTGCCCACACCAACTGCACAAAGATGTAAATTGCTGAGTCGCCGGTGTCGCCCTTCTGTTGCTTCTGCGCATGCGCGGATAGAGACAACATTAAAACCACCCTAACTAGTAATTTGTGATTTTTGGTGCTTTGAAAGCAAATTTCTCTTGTTTCTATTAAATAGTTCAGATCTTTCTCTACAATTTCACATTCAGCTTTTTTTTATCAGCCAATTGGAAGTTCTTGAATTTATTTTGCGAAAATAGTTTTTGAGGCAATGATCTGGTAAGGCTAACACTTACACTGGCACTGACACTCAGAATATCCAAACTTTCACTATTATCTCTGTTTTAATACTTTCAGAGTAAATTGCTCTTAGGTTACATTAAATACTTCAGATCTTCTTCTTCAATTGCGCATTAAGATATTTTTAATCGATCCAATGAAAGCTTTTAAATCTATTTTACAAAAAAAGTATACAACCACTGGCAGTGTTGTATCGGGTATGTTTATTATGGTCGGTGTGGTGGTTTCAGCGGGTTCCCGTGCTCAGAGGTGTCCCTCGCTTCTGCGCATGCGTCAGAATCTAATGCCGTAATCGATTAACACTGACACAGGTGTGGCCGTCTCAGCTGCCACCAGGCTCATATGCCAAATGTCGCTTCAGCGTCGTCTGCGCATGCGTCAAAACTGGGCCAGTCTCAAAGGCCGTAATCTCTGTTTTTAATACTTTCAGCGTAAATTGCTCTTAGGTTACATTAAATACTTCAGATCTTCCTCTTCAATCGCGCATTAAGATATTTTTAATCGATCCAATGAAAGCTTTTAAACTTATTTTACAAAAATAAATGCCCCACATAGACATAGCATTGCCGTATTTTACCACCCGCGAAGGGTAAACACTGCAGCAATGCTATGTCTATGCAGAGCATTTATTTTAGCAAAATTAATTTAAAAGCTTTCACTGAGTCGATTAAAAATATATTAATGCGCAATTGAAGAGGAAGATCTGAAGTATTTAATTTAACTTAAGGGTAATTTTCTCTGAAAGTATTAAAAACAGAGATAATAGTGAAAGTTGGGCATGGCAAATCAGCCTTGTGGCAGCTGAGACGGCCACACCGGGCGACTCGGGTCATCCGAGTCGTCAGAAATTCAAATAGAACACGGCGAGTGGAGTCGACAAATACACGTGCCATGTGCATAAAAAGAATAACTTAGATTAATTAAATGGAAATATAGGTAAACTGGGCCATCATAAAATACTTTAAATCCTATTTTGCTGTATTTTTATCGGTTAATAAAAAAAATAAAAAAAGATTGTCCACCCGAGCGCGGAGAAGCTTATTCGATTATTCGACCCGAGTTTGTAGGATGTGCGCATGCGCCAATCAGTGGCTCAGGTGACCCGAGTTGATGCGAAATCCGCGCATGCGCAGAAGTAGCGCAGAAGCGAGGGACACCTCTGAGCACGGGAACCCGCTGAAACCACCACATCTGATTCTGAATAAAGCACTTCCTGTATGGCTACTACCTTCACACTCTCATTATCTTACATGGTGACAGCGGTAAACTGACTCTGTAGAATACTGTATTAACCCATGGAGACTCAGGAAGGAAGGATATTTAGATTTGGCACTCAATTGCTCTATAAACTCTGACTATGTGCATAGAACAGCTACAGTGCAGTGTTTGATATTGGCACTATAGTGACTCTTGTCTTTGCTGCCAGTGCCAATGCCACTGTCTGGGTAACATTGTGCCCAGTGTGAATCAGCGTTGTGTATATCTTCACTCAAGTAACTCATCAAACTAAACATGGCAACTGCATTACCCAATTATCCTGCATTTGAGGAAAAAGAAGGCCCATCCTTAGCTACTGAGTGGGAAGACTGGATAGAGGGACTAGACTCTAGGCTAGCAGCAATGACAATTACGGACAATAAAGAGAAGTTTGTCAAGCTGTACCACTATTTAGGCCCTACCAGAAAGGTTCTGAAGAAATTAGAACTGAATGGAATTGTTGATTAGGATTACACTGTTGCTAAGGAGGCTCTCAGGAAACATTATAGTCCTAAAAGAAACTCGATATATCTCCTGAATCAGCTCTACCACTTGAGGCAGAACACAGGAGAATCTATGGACAACTTCTACATGAGAGTGAAAGAGAAGATTGAGACAATAAATCTACAGGAAATGACTCCAGTGCAAATTGAAGAGCTACTTACGCTGGCACAACTTGTCAATTCTACAAACGATGCCATGCTTAGGACTAAAGCACTCAGAGTTGGTGATCTAAAACTAACGAATTTCCTCGGAAATGCACGTGCACACGAGATGGCTAACCGGAAGTCTAGTGAGATAGAGGGAACATCGGACTCGCTTTTTGTTAAGAAATCCTACTCTGAGAAGTCAAGGAAGAAATTTCAGGATTACAGCAAGAAGACGCCAGGGAAATCCTCGTGTCCATATTGTGGGGGAAACTCGCATCAGCGTTCACTATGTCATCTCTGCAAGGTCAAAGGCCATTTTTCGAAAGTCTGTTGGAAAAAGGATGTCAACGAAGTTGCTGGTTGGATGCCTAGTGAAGCTCTCTATACTGACTCACCCCACTCTCAACAGGAATTTTTCCTAGGGGCAGTTGATACTCGGCATGAAGTAGTCACAAAGAAGGTTGTGCATGTTAGTGTCAATGGTGTCACTGTTCCTCTACGCATTGACACTGGTGCAGAGGTGACTTTGATTGACACTCATCTGTTCGAAAAGCATTTCTCAGGACATAAACTCAAGACTACAAATTGTGTCTTCCGAGGTGCTAAGCAGCGTGAGTTTAGCGCTCAAGGGTACTTCCGTGCTAACCTACAATATCAGGATTGTACTCACACCGAGGACATTTGTGTTGTTGAGAAAGCCTCCCATCTTCTTAGCTGCAAGGCCTCGACAGCCCTCGGTCTCGTGAAGTTTACCTGTTCGGTATACTCGGAGCAGTTCCATTCTCTTTTCAATGGGCTGGGGAAAATGGTGCATCAGTACGACATCAAACTCAGAGACAATCCTGAACCATATGCGATTCACACTCCTCGTCAAGTGCCTCACCCTATCTTGCCCAAGCTCAAAGCGGAACTAAAGCGACTGCAAGATCTCGACGTCATATCGCCAGTCACTAAACCTACTGAGTGGTGTGCGCCGATAGTAATTGTCCCAAAGCCAAAGGGGACAGATATCAGACTCTGCGTGGACTTAACTAAACTCAACAAAGCTGTCATGCGTCCATGGTACACCATGCCATCAGTTGACTATGTTCTAGGGCAAATTGGAAATGCTAAGGTATTTTCCAAGCTTGATGCTAATGGTGGCTTCCATCAAGTAGTACTCTCAGAGGAGTCGAAGCTCCTTACTACTTTCATCACTCCATTTGGGCGCTTTGCCTACAATCGGTTGCCATTTGGAATCACCTCAGCACCCGAGTTCTATCAACACCAGGTTTCACAGATAATCGCGGGACTCCCAGGAACAGTCTGCCTCATGGATGACATTGTCGTTGCAGGTCGGGATGAGGCTGAACATGACGAGCGACTCAAGGCAACTCTAAACAGACTCGCCGATGCTGGAGTGACTCTCAACAAAGAAAAGTGTGTGTTCAGGAAATCGTCCATCAGCTTTCTTGGTCAGATTGTATCCGGAGATGGCATCAGAGCTGACCCCAGTAAGGTGTCCGCTATCAAGGAAATGGAAACTCCCAGTGATATTATGGAACTTTGTCGGTTCCTCGGGATGGTGAATCAACTTGGGAAGTTCACTCCCGACATTACATCTTATTCCCAACCACTACGTGAGCTTCTGAGTATCAAGAGCGAATGGCTCTGGGGACCATCGCAAGAGGAAGCATTCACAAAAATCAAGGACTTACTCACCAAAACTCCGGTTCTTGCTCTGTATGACCCTAAAGCTCCAAACAAAATCTCAGGAGACGCACACACTCATTATCTTACTCATTATACTCAGCAGACGCATCATCGTTTGGTCTTGGGGCAGTACTCCTACAACAGAAAGGCTCAGAGTGGCATCCTGTTGCATATGCCTCGAGAGCACTCTCAGAAACAGAAAGGCGTTATGCCCAGATTGAAAAAGAGGCTCTGGTGATCACCTGGTCCTGTGAGAAGTTTCGCAACTATTTGATCGGCACTAGATTCCTCATTGAGACGGATCACAAGCCACTCGTTCCACTCTTAGGAGCTCGGGATTTGGACCAACTCCCTGTTAGGGTCCAAAGGTTCAGGATGAGGTTGATGTGGTTTAACTGTGACATCATCCACGTTCCTGGGAAGGAGCTGTACACCGCCGACACTCTGTCACGCGCTCCAGGAAGTGACCCGTCTGATGCCGATATAGCTTTCCAAGAGGAGACTATAGCCTTTGTGAACTTCTTCCAGCAATCACTCCCTACGTCTGATCAACGACTCAATCAGATCAGAAATCATCAGTGGGAGGATGATGTCTGTCGTGAAGTTTGCATGTATGTGCAAGAAGGATGGCCTGACAACTCTATGGTTAAAGGCATTGCGAAGAAGTATGTGCCATACAAGTCAGACTTGACTATAGTAGATGACATGCCACTAATGGGCACATACATAATTATACCCTCCAGTCTGCGTCCTGACATACTCAGTAAATTGCATGAAGGTCATCAGGGCATCATCAAATGTTGTCAACTTGCTCGTGACTCAGTTTGGTGGCCAGGACTCAGCTCTGATATCGAGGAACTAATAAGTGGCTGTCATCACTGTAGGAAGAGGAGTGCAACACACTACAATCCGCTTATTCCATCAGCGCTGCCAGGACATGCATGGTCAAAAGTGGCCACAGACCTCTTCCAACTCGGGAAGGATCACAACATTGTAGTAGTAGACTTCTACTCTAGGTATCCTGAGTATGCGAAGTTAGAGGACATAACAAGTACTACAATAATTAACCATATGAAATCATTCTTCGCTTGTCATGGCATTCCCCAAACGGTCTGCTCTGACAACGGACCTCAGTACGCTAGTCAAGAGTTTGCAAACTTTGCCAAGAAGTATGAATTCACTCACATTACTAGCTCTCCACTTCACCCCTCTGGGAATGGTGAGGCAGAGAGAGCTGTGCATACTCTCAAGGAACTGGTAAAACAACCGGATCCCTACATCGCTTTATTGAACTATAGGAATGCTCCTATTCAAAATGGGTTTAGTCCAGCACAGTTGCTTATGAACAGGAGGCTAAACACGAAGATCCCAGTTCTATCAAAGCTGAAACCAGCACCTCCTGATATGGATATTGTGCTGGAAAGAGAGGAAAAGTACCGCAAGCAAATGGGGGGCCAGCTTTGACCATCACCACAGTGCTCGTCCCTTGTCCAAGCTCCATCCAGGAGATGATGTGTGGATAAAAGACAGGAGCGAAACTGGTACTGTTAAGGAGAATGCTCGCCATGAGAGGTCATATGTCATTAACATTCCAAAAGGGACATATGTACACAACATAGTCCAGCTAAATGAACTACCTTCAAACTCTCAGGCTGAGCAAATACCAGAGAAAGTTGTTTCTCCTCCAGTTGAGCAAAGTGTCAGATCAACAGCTCATCCAGAGACAGTTGTTAAAACCAGGGGTGGACGAGAAGTTAAAACACCATCACGTTATAAAGATTAGGCTACTAATTAATTACAACAGTCATGTTTGACTTCCACTTGTAGTATTTGAACATTTGGCTTATGCTTCATTAAAACCTCATATTACTTACTAGTCTTATGATAAATATAGAGACATAGTTAATCACTCAAAAAAAAAAAAACAGGAAAAAAAAGAAATAAGAAAGATGAACTCTGAACATAACTAACTGGTTTGAGTGATTAAATTGACTTATATCATTGGGGTTTAAGATACTCATTTAATGATCTTGACCATCCGAGTCATCTTTGAAAGAGGGGAGATGTTGTATCGGGTATGTTTATTATGGTCGGATTCTGAATAAAGCACTTCCTGTATGGCTACCACCTGAGACGCACACACTCATTATCTTACAGGCAGGGTGCTCAAACTGGCAGGGCGCTCAAACTGCGACACCGGAACCAGTTCAAACAAAAACGGCGGAAATGTCAATAGAGGTTACACCAAAGACCTTATAATACTAAGACGGCTCAATCAGCCTGTACTGTGTAATCAAAATGATCAAACCCACCACCTTGTGATATTACTGGATGCCCGGCCACGTTTTGAACACCAGATGATACCAACAGACTCTTCCCCCTTCATATCACCTGTGATGCTCCTATTCAAACCAGACTAATAACATTAACCATAATAAAGAAGAAAGGAAGACAAGGACAAAGATTAGACAGTGAGGATGTTGTGCTTTATTGGCAACAACTCCTGCTCACCTATCAGTGACCTATCACCCTCACCCCTCCTGTTCTGTCCACACAGCAACTCATGGATCTCTATAGTTACTCTCCAAAATCAGTGCCTACAGCCCATGGAACCAAAGGCCCAGGGTTGTTACACTCTCTCAATTAGAATAGCTGAATTTTGCTAGCATCAGACAGAGTGTCTGGGGTCCTGCTCACGAACAGGTCTGTCTCATTCGAGAGGCAGGAGAAGAGTGCCAATGTCCAGTGTGACTGGAGCATCAGTCAGTTTTTCATTAATAATTAATCTTATGCTGCTAGTGTGAACAAAGGCTTGGGAAGGACAGAGCGACTGGCCGTCCCACAGCCCGCCAATCAAAACACCCCCCACAGCCTGGGAGGGTGGCACCACCCCATCGGGGTGGTGGTGACTCATCCCAGCTGCAGGCAGTGCCTCATGCATATGTTGATTAGGCTGGTGTGCTGGGCCATTCGGTACCCTGGTGACAGATAGTTGCAAACAGTAACAAATATATATATATACTAAAATGTCCTTTTTCTCCAATTGCATTCTTTATGAATACATAGAGGAACATTTCTTCAACCTTAAATTTCTTCTGATATACCACATCTCTTCATTAATCTCTAGGCACCATGCATGCACATATATTTCACATTGCCTATATCATGTCATAATGAGAGTGGAACATCATGGCTCATTAGATTACATAATCCCTTACTTATTCTTTCGACTAAGAATAATCATGCTCTCTGCCAATATATAAATCTAAACCAAAAATCCGTATATTTTTACAACCTGGTGTGCTGGCTGTTCTCTTGATCACACAGTTGCTATATTATATGTATAAATGTATATATATGAATGTGATGATGATGATGCATATTTGTTCATAGCAATTTCATATTGATGTGTATTCATACTTACCTATATCATGTATAATATAATTGTATGTGTTTACATGTGAAACACCAACCAGCAGCCGGACTGATCAAACCCACCACAAAGGTGGCACTGCGAAATTTACATTACCATGGGAGAGATGGGAGTGAGCTGTCTTAGTGTTATAGGGTCTTTGGTTACACCGGTGTGGCTCATCAGTTCTTTCCAGGTGTTCATTTATGTGTCTTTGTAACACTTTTTCATGAGCTTGCCTGGGGTTTGAAGAATTGATATTGGCCTGTAGTTTCCCATGTTTTGTTTGTCTCCACTTTTGTGAATAGAGGTGATGGTTGCCATTTTCCAGGCTGAGATAAAACGCCCCTGCTCAAAGGAGATGTTGAATAGGTCTACTATAGTGGCCGGGATGGCTTGGAGTGCCTCTTTCAGTATTTTGGTTGGTATTTCATCTATTCCACTTGGCTTATTCATGTCTATGTCATTTATTAATTTTTTTTACTTCTATCATATCTGTTTTGCAGGTGGGGATTTCGTTCTGCACAGTTCCTGATCTGTTTTCCCATCTTTAAAAAAAAAATTCTGACAGCTTTTGCCCTATTGAGGCAAAGTGTGTGTTCAGTTTGTTTACTGCATCTTTGTCTGTGAGCATTGCCCCTTCGTTATTGAAACTGTCATTCACTCTGCGATACGTAGCCTCTGGTGACAGCTATCATTCACTATGCATGTACGGTTTCCGAGTTCTACAGAACACCATCTCGCTTGCCATTTGTGATGTGTGTGAAGCTATAATTGCAGAGTATGCCAAGGAGGTCATCCAAGATCCAACTACAGAACAGCAATGGAGAGGTATTGCTGAGCAGTTCTCCACAAGATGGCAGTTTCACCATTGCCGAGGAGCCCTTGATGGGAAACATATCCCCATCCAACTTTCAGCCCATGGAGGGTTGGAGTGCTACAACTACAAGGGATTCCACTCTGTCATATTGATGGCCCTAGTGGCTGGTGACTACAAATTCTCCTGGGTCGACGTTGGGAGCAATGGCTCTGCAGGAGACGCTCAAGTCTTCAACCATTCAGAACTGAAGCAGTACATAGAAAAGGAACGACTTGGTATTCCCAGTGCCGAACCACTACTGCATGATGAGCCGGATATGCCTTACTTCATAGTTGCTGATGATGCGTTCGCCCTGAGAACGTGGTTGATGAAACCGTTCTCCAAGCGTCACCTAACAATTCTGGAAAGAATTACTGACTCGCCAGGGCGCGCCACATCGTCGAAAA
Source organism: Branchipolynoe longqiensis (assembly GCA_030323885.1). Lineage (NCBI taxonomy): Eukaryota > Metazoa > Annelida > Polychaeta > Phyllodocida > Polynoidae > Branchipolynoe > Branchipolynoe longqiensis. The sequence continues at coordinate 76,535,615 of CM059199.1, read as the reverse complement.
TGCATTTGGGATTCTAGCTCACCGCTACCAGTGCCTCCTAACAATCATGAGACAGAAGCCAGTGATAGGTGTCGATAGTGTTGGCATGTATCTGCCTCCATAATCTGACGTGGATGCGGTATGCAGCTCATCATAACGCAGAGATGGACCAGGAGGACACCAATCACAACATCATTCCTGGAGACTGAACAATCCTCTCGCCGGCATCTACGGCACACGTGGGAACAGAATGACAATGGCTGCGAAATACCAGGGGCAATATCTTAGTGCCTATTAGGTATCTGCTAATTGTGGCAAGAGAACTGTATTTAATGTGATATTATATGTGTGTACCTATGAATGAAATATGTATCATTATTGTGAATGTGATATGAAATTAAACCTAATAATAAAGATATCTTAATTACATTCAATTTGATTGTCATTTCTTGTTGTTTTTGTTTTGTTGCTATAGCAGCTTAGTTATAATGTAAGGGGAGGGGGTATGTGAGGCGACTTCCCAAAGACTGTCCCGCATGTCAAGAAGTGACCCTCTCTCAGGACAAGAAGTGACCCTCTCTCTCTACTATATTGATACACAATTTCTAACCTCCATTAGTAATGGATCACCAACTCCACATATACCTTATATGCCTTTGGTTTTACCTACCATTTACCATTTCATAGACAAGTTGCAATTTATTATAGTAGAGTTCTCCATATCCCATATCTCGGAAAATTTTACAAGTTGTTGTGATTGGGAGCGTAGCTTCACCGTGTGCTATGGGACTGAAAGGCGTCTAAATTAAAGTTGCATGGTCCGATGAAATATAATTTTGTCAAAATTAAAACAACTACTTACATTTGATCCTATATATCCAACTTAGATGCTGGTGTATTAGCTAATGATTTGGGACAGAGTATACAGAATAACCAGTGAGTTTATAACCTCACCCCTTTGAACACTCAGTTTGAAACACCCATTATGCAGGAAGGCCATTAACCAATTAGGCCAATCTCGTGACCCTATTAGCCCCCCCCCCCAACCAAGTAGGCCTGCTGTGCAGGACCATAGAGGGGAAGGGGAAATGAGATGGATGTTGCCCCCCCCCCTCCATGTTGGATATTCAGTGCTGTTTGGTCAATTCTATAAATATAATTATTCAATTTGGGTAATTTAAATTGTCTCAAAAGGTGCTAAGCAATATGGGACAAAACTTTGTCCATTGTAACGATCAACATACTATCTGCTTATGCATTTGCTCAGGATAAACTGATTTGTTTTTACATGGCGTTTCATAATCCCAATAGAATACATATTGATTTGAAGCAAATGTCCTTGTGTTTTCAATGTAACCGTTTCTGTGCTGTTTTGTGTCAGTCAATCGTTACAATGGACAAAAAAAAAAGAATGATCACCTTTTGAAACAGGCTGATCAATATATATATATATGTTCAGATTTGATGTAAGAAATAAGGGAAATAAAATAAACCACATACAACTTTGGTCTTTTTAGTTATGAAGTGTTGTTGGACAAAAAAAACACCATTTTACAGTCAGCCATTTGTAACATGCCATATGAGACATGGTTGGATCCTTACTAACATGTTGTATTGCATTGATATATCAAACAAAACAGTTCCCAAATCAGAAGGAAGTATTTCGTAACATGTATGCATGTTTAAATTCTTTTAAAATTCTTTTTGATGTCTTCAGAATAACATTAAAAATTTCCATCACAGATGTAAGCAGTGGTGTCTGGATGCCACACAAATATTGTAACCTAATTATCCAGTGAATAAAGCATGGCTGTGAATTACTTTAAAAAAATCAATATAAGCATTACATATTTCTGTATATTATGAAATTATTTAATTCTGCTTAGATTTTTATTAAGCACACTGTGTAAACCCAGACAGAAATACCTACCTACAGCCCTGTCAGGTTCCAGGATTAGTAGGTCATCTCACATCACGTGGTCACCGCGAGATGACCATCTAGGTCATAGCAACAGGACTTTTGGCAAGCTTGTCGAAATTAATTTTGGTTCTTTCAGCTCAAATTACTTCAAAACTAATCATCTTTAATCAAAATCACTCCGGACTAATGATTAGTAGCTCGTAATGATCAATTTGATATATTTATCTAAAAAATAAGACAAATATTCATATGCCATCGGACCATGCAACTTTAAATGCAGTGTCGACCGACCGGCAGTTCTATATTTGTACACGGCGGCGACTCTAGATTTGGTCGTAATGCGAAGCATTGCGCTTGATGCGTGGAGAGGAAGAGACCCTCCCCCCGCCTCCCCGTTCGTCACGCAGCATTCTCACCTCGCGCGAAGACACGCCTCTCACTTTCTTCCTCCCCCCTCCCCCGGCCTTGCTTTCGCACCTCACCTGTCACCGCCCTCCTGCCCTCCCTTATAAGGCCGCCCGCCGGCCTCCCTCAGTCATTCGCCTTCCAGCCGTCCTCCACGCTCTGCCCTTTTTCCTGTTTGGACTTCACCTCGCCGACTCCACCTCGGACCGCTGCAACCCCTCAGGCCGCTCCAAGCATGCCAGGACAAGGCAAGGGCAGGGGCCGCAAGGGCTCCCGGGCGACCGCCCTGGCCACGCCGGGACCCTCCTCAAGATCGCCGCGGGGCGCCTCACCCTCCTCGGCTCGGGCGTCCCCCTCGGCGCCCTCGGACCGCACCTCGGGCGCCGAAACGACGGCAATCCTCGAGGCCATCCAGCGCCTCCAGACCCAGCAGCGCGAGGCGACCGCCCGCATCGACGCCCGCATGGACGCCCGCATGGACGCCCTGGAGTCGGAGGGGGCCCCCAGCCTCGCCGGAGACGCCCCCCCCTGCACCAAGGCCCCAGTTCACCTACACCACAGCGCGCGCCCCGGCACCTCGGGCGCGCGCCCCGGCCGGGGCCCGGCGCCCGCCCCCACCGCAAGCGACTCTGCCAGGGGCGGTACACCCCCAGTACCAGCGTTACCACCACCTCGCCGGACAAGCCGCCCCTGCTCCGACACCTACCTACTACGAGGAGCCGCCCCAGCATAGCCCAACATCCGCAGCCGACGCCGTGCGGGAGATACTGGCTTCCGCCGAGGCGCGGCACTCCATGATGCGGCAAGGGATCCCCTCAGACTACATCTTCCCCTCAGACCTCGTGGAGAGGGGGCCCGAGAGGAAGCCGGTGAAGAGGGGCGAGGCGACTAAAGACGAGTATAGCCTCGCCCTTCTCACCCTCATCGACCACCCCGACTTCCCCGCCCACACCGTCCAGGGCCTACACCACCATCACCTCACCGTACTGAGGGACAACCTCCTCTACCCCTGGCCGACCGTCCGCCGCTACTCCGAGACGGTGTTTTCCTGGATAGCGGACGGGAGGCTCCCCCAGGGGTGGCACGACCCGGTTGCCCTCGACCTCCTGAGGGTGGAGACCCTAACCCTCCCCGCCGCTCAGGCCGCTCCGGCAGAACCGGCCCTCCGAGGCGACGACCTTCCCCGAGGCGCACACCTGCCCCAGCCCCAAGTCGACACCCGCGTCGCCTACGACAGGCACTCTCACGGGGCCCCCTGCCCCTCCTGGAACCGTGACCCCGCCTCGTGCGATCGGGCCCCCATCGGGGAGGCCCACGGCGAGGTGGGAGACAGGCACCGGCACATATGTGCCTATTGCGCCAACGTGCGGCGCATACTAACCATGCATAGCGAAGCCGGATGCCTCACCAAGCAAGCCCGTGAGTGCCAGACCCCGGCCGCCTCGGCGGATTTTTGATCCGCCGCCCCCCCCGCCCGGCCGGCCCGGGGGGCCCTCCCCGGCGCCTCACCCACACCACTGCCGACAGCCCGGTGACCTCCACCGACAACCCCCCAGCGCCCACCGATCGAAACGCCGCCCAGACAGAGCCGGGGATCATCACCTCGCACCTCACGCCTCAGACACAGCCCAGCCTCACGAGGAACCCTCCCCAGATAGCACAGCCGCCGACCTTCACGACACCGCCTTCGTCAACCCGCCCGTCCCGACCCCCACCCCACCCTGCCCTGAGGACTTCGCTGCCCCCCTGCTCGACCCTCGCCGGACCTCCTCGCCGGATCTCTCCAAGGAGCGGGCCTCCTCTCTCTTTGGCCGCCCGCTCCCTGTCAACGTAGGCCCCGGACACTCGCCGCCCACACAGGGAACCTGACCCCTGAGGCGGTGCGCGCACATCTGCCCCACCTCGCCCCCCCTCGGGCGCGCCTCGAGCCCTCTCCTCCGCTTTGGTGGAGGGCTCCTCGGCGCCCCCTCCCCTCACTGAACTATTACCTCTGCTCCGTATGAGCCCCTGTATAGACTCTCTTGTTCTCTGTTCTCTGCTCCTCATGAGCCTGTTACCATGTACCTGCTCCTCCTGAGCCGTGTCACTGTTGCCAGAGGCGCCTCAATAAACGCCTCTTTTTCCCACCCCCGCCTTGCTTTCTTCCTTTTCGCGCATCGGTCGTAATGCGAAGCATTGCGCTTGATGCGTGGAGAGGAAGAGACCCTCCCCCCGCCTCCCCGGTCGTCACGCAGCATTCTCACCTCGCGCGACGCCCGCCTCTCACTTTCTTCCTCCCCCCTCCCCCGGCCTTGCTTTCGCACCTCACCTGTCACCGCCCTCCTGCCCTCCCTTATAAGGCCGCCCGCCGGCCTCCCTCAGTCATTCGCCTTCCAGCCGTCCTCCACGCTCTGCCCTTTTTCCTCCACCCACCCACCCAACTTTCTCTTGTTCTCCTCTGTTCTCTTTCAGCTGGTGGAGGGCTCCTCGGCGCCTCCTCCCCTCACTGAACTATTACCTCTGCTCCGTATGAGCCCCTGTATAGACTCTCTTGTTCTCTGTTCTCTGCTCCTCATGAGCCTGTTACCATGTACCTGCTCCTCCTGAGCCTTGTCACTGTTGCCCTGTCTAACCCCTCTGTTGCCAGAGGCGCCTCAATAAACGCCTCTTTTTCCCACCCCCGCCTTGCTTTCTTCCTTTTCGCGCATCACGCCCAGTGCCTAAGAACTGGCACCATACGGTGACGCAACATTTATCTAATGAAATTCCAAATGTTCTCGAATTTCCAATAGCAAACATTAAGAGTTCTATGCACTTCGTAGAGACTTTTATATCCCATCATGAATATGTCACAGAGTAATTAATCCATCACAGTGACAATCTCAATAGCTTCCTAACTCTGCCATCTTTCACTTGTCTCTCATTCACGCACTCAACTCCCATTTCTCACTCAGAGCCCTCACTCTGCCATCTTTCACTCACACACCATCGACAATCAGACTTGAGCATCATTGAAGTTTATTCATTGGACTAAATCTTGTTCAGTGTTGAGGCCTTTTGTCTATACAGGTGGTACTTGGGTTTGAGTGTGACTGCTTACAGTGTCAAAGTAGGTTACCTTGTAATATTTCTGGATGCTCGGCCGTCAGAGCCCCAGTTATACCACAAACTCTTCCCATGTGCGTTCTGACAACTGTCTGTCAGATCACACATGATGCCCCTCTCCAACATACTTATCTGTATTATATCTTCTGTATCTCTCCGAAGGAAGAAACGGAAGACAAGTCCCACAAGATTGACAGTGAAGAAGTTGTGCATTTTTGGGGTCAACTCCTAGGCATTCACCTACTAGTGACCTATCACCCTGACCCCTTACCTTCTGTCCACACAAAACCTCATTACTCTAGTTAGTATGTATCAGAATCAGTGCCTACAGCCCATTGAACCGGAGTCCCATGGTTGTTTCACACAGCTCAGTTTGTATATGAAAGGTGGAGCATCAGACAGTGTCTGGTTCCTGCTCAAGAGAAGAGTGTGTCTCACTCAAGAGTCAGGAATAGAGTGTTCTCACTTCAAGAGTCCATCCAGAAGTGTGTCTAGAATAATCAATATCAGAATGACGCTATTGTGGTAAGGTGGGGCAAAGGGGTGCAGGTGACTGTGCTTCCCACAGCCAGCCAATCAGGCACCCTCCACAGTCTGGGTGGCGAAGCCCCCCAATATGGGGAGCTGTCACTCACCCAGCTGTAGGTGGTGTCCATACTGTATGTAGATGTGGCTGGTGTGCTTGCCCATCGGCCCTGTGGTAACAGGTAGTTACAATAAATATATATATTAAAAATGTCCTCTTCCACTTTTTATTTTTTATTTTTATTTTTTTTATTGAGGCTGTATTTATTCTGTCCATAGCATGTAAGCCTGGGTACCCAGGCTTGTTTTCAATGCTGGCCAGCTGTAGTGTTGGAGTTGTCTTACCAAACAGTAGCTGCTGATAAGTTATTTGATTGTCTGCATTTCAGTAGCAGATAGATAGTATACGTTTAGTAGCCTATGTTAATTTTTTTGGGCCCTCTTGGCATTGTATTTTTGTTCTATTCCTATTTCCATGTTAGTTGTTTTCTTAAGGTTCTATGTTAGTGTTTTGGGGTTTTCTTGGGAAGAGTTTTCCGCTTTTTTCTACTTAATTCTATACTAGCCTATTTTATTTACATGTCCATAGGCTTGTACGTAATAGGTGGTTGAGTTATGTTTGTTTGAAATTGATTTGATTTATATTGTTGTTGGATATGTTATCTGGCTTTTATATTTCCGGTTATCCCGCCCTGGGCTGTCCAGTTGGTGGGCCGTGACATATCACCTGCCCCCTTGTGGTGCAGTTCAGTTGGGGTTCCCAGTTTTTATTTTGCACAGATATTTTTTGTACGTTTTTAAGTCAGGGATTTGTCTTTCTTTCACCGTTTGCGCATTCCATGCCTTGGCGGCCATTTCCAGTGTGCTCCTTTCATGGGCTTTGATCTGGCTTCTGGTCTGTCTTAGTAGTGGTGCCTTGCTTGCTCTGGTGTCCCTTAGTGGTTGGGTTAGACGCTTAATGTCTTGGCTATATCCATATGCTAATGTTTTTAGGTGGATTATCCTTCTGTTTTCTAGTAGCTTTACTTTAGTTCTTTTGTGTAGGTCATAAGTGGGGTGTAGTTTGTCTACTTTCAGGCATATTTTCAGGGCCCTATTTTGTAGTATCTGCAATTTTTTAAGTAGCTCTTTTTTAGCACCCATGTAGATTACATCCCCATAGTCAAAGTAGGGGAGTACCATGCCTTTGAAGATTTTTATTGACATATCTTGTGTCATATAGTTTCTTAGTTTAGCAAATAGCCATAGTTTGTGATTTACTTTTTGTATGATTTTTGTTAAACACAGATTGTAGTTTAGCTGGCTATCCAGTTCTAGGCCTAGGTATTTGTAGTGATTTACACTTTCCAGTGTTTGGTTTCCTAGTGTGCATTGTAGGTTTCTTCCTGTGATTGCTGTATGTGAGAAGAGTACTGTTTTAGATTTATTTGCATTGATGGTTATTTTATTGGATTCACACCAGCTGTCCAGTTTTAGCAGGAGGTTGTTCAGTTTGGTTGCTACCTCCTCTACTGTGCTTCCTTCTGCATATATGACAGTGTCATCCGCATATAGCTGGAGACATTCTGTCTCCAGCCATTTTTCTAGGTCATTTATGTATAGTATAAATAGTAGTGGTCCCAGGACTGATCCTTGGGGTACACCACAGGTGATAGTTTGTTGGTCTGAGAGTGTACCATTTACTTTAGTTTTTTGCTGCCTGTTGTTTAGGTAGCATTTTATCCAGTTTATTGATTTGGATTTAATGCCCATGTTGTTTAATTTTCTTATTAATATGCTGTGGTCTACAGTGTCAAAGGCTTTGCTGAAGTCGATGAACGCTGCTCCAACTAATTTCTTTTGGTTCAATGATGCCAGCACATCACTTGTTAGGTTTGCTATTGTTTTTGATGTGGAGTGGAGTTTTCTGAAACCTCCTTGCCTCTTGTTTAGTATATTGTTTTTTTCCAGGTGCGCATTTATGTGCCTGTGGAATATTTTTTCAATTAGCTTGCCTGGTGTTTGCAAGATTGATATTGGTCTGTAGTTCCCCATGTTTTGTTTGTCACCACTTTTGTATATGGGGGTGATGGTTGCCATCTTCCATGCTGTGATGAAGTGTCCCTGCTCAAATGATATGTTGAACAGGTCGACCATGGTATCTGGGATGGCTTGGAGTGCCTCTTTTAGTATTTTTGTGGGGATTCCATCTATTCCACTTGGTTTGTTTTCATCTATGTCATTTATTAGCTGTGTTAGTTCTTTTAGGTCAGTTTTGCAGGTGGGGATTTCATCCTGGATATTTTCTGACTTGTTTTCCCAAATTCTTGTGAATTTCTTTGATAACCTTTGTCCAACTAGCACCCTTACTGGTGCATAGAGGGAACATTTCACCAAACATTAACTGTCTCTTATATAGGAACATCTCGTCATAATCTCGGGCACTATGTATTAACATATATTTCACAAAGCCTAATATGTCCCACTGCGAGTGGGGCACCCATTGCTTTTCTATTACATAACCTTGGTCCCCACTCCGTCGCCCGAGGATAATACTGCTCTCTGCTAATATATAATTCCGAACCGAAAATCCTTATATTTTTACAACCTGACTCGTGACGTATCGCCTATCATCTGCTTGTGCTCCACTTACATACATATATATGCACATGTTACACACAGGTGCAGCATTCTGGTTGTACACTTGTCTGCACGCAGCCACGTCTACGTCCGGCCCGGTAATATAAAGTACCTGAAAACAAGATGCCTGATAGCGCTAGATATTCTGAGGGTGCTCTCCAGCTCAGAGTGGGGAGCGGACAGAGATGTTCTGCTCTCCGTGTACAGAACCTTGGTTCGGTCACGAGTGGATTACGGCATCATAGTATACGGTTCCACAAGGAAATCATATATTGGGCTAATAGACACGATCCACCACCAGGGACTGCGCCTGGCCCTTGGGGCCTTCCGCACCTCACCGGTTCAGAGCCTCTACGTCGAAGCCAATGAACCATCACTTAACAACAGGAGAATCAAACTGGCCATGCAATATGTAGTCAAGATAAAAACTAATGCATTGAATCCTGCACACAATTGTCTATTCGAGCAACATGACGAATCCAGGTATGAAGCCAGGCCAATTACATCTGGCCACTGAGGCTCCGAATGAAACCTCATTTGGAGGCCTTGGGCGTCGATTTGGACGTGTTGGAGGATGCCAAAGTCCCAAAACATCCCCTGTGGTCGTTGAGGAAGCCATCGGTTATCCTCCGACTCACGGAACTGAGGAAGCCTGGGACACATCCACTCGAGTACCAAGGACTGCATGCAGAGATTCAGGGCCAGTTTGCAGACTACCTCTCCATATACACTGATGGTTCAAAAGACCAAAGCCGGGTAGCTGCTGCGGCACCGACGGGAAAAATTTGGCATACACTTGCCCGATCAGAGCTCGATTTTCACTGCAGAAGCCCGAGCACTCCTTCTCGCATTGGAGTGTATCGAGGTATCCAACCACACTAACTATGTTATATACAGTGATTCGTTCTCTTGCCTCCTGGCTGTTGCTGGACTGAAAATGAATCACCCTATTCTAGCAATGGTGATTTATAAAATGAACCAACTGACAATGGATGGGTATGACATCCACCTGTGCTGGGTGCCTGGCCATGCCGGCATACAAGGAAACAAACGAGCTGATCGGGCTGCGAAGAAGGCCCTGAACTGTGATCTTGAACCGTGTCTGATCCCTCACTCTGATCTGAAACCACTAATAGCCACCCACATAAAATCCAAATTGCAACATGAGTGTGATGAAAACATTAATAAACTTATAAGAAATTGAACCATTTGTGGGAAAACCACCACAGACTCATGCGGGAGGTCGTCAGGACCAAGTGGTCCTTAGCCGCTGCCGTATTGGCCACTCGTGGCTTACACATGCTTTTCTGATCAAGGGGGAACCTCCCCCTGAATGTATTGGGTGTCAGTCCCCGCTGACACTCAAACACATTTGACTAAGTTGCGTTGATTTTTTGGCCCTGCGCCAACAGTTCTACACTGCAGACAGTATGCATGACCTTTTTACTAAGGTAAAACAGGAAAACATTTTAGCCTTTTTGAGGGCAGCTGGACTGTACCACCTCATATAGTTTACTAAATAGATTCTATCAATTATTAATAAAACTTTTCTTTTTCTATGGGAATTTGTTTCCCTTGACCACAAATATATGATTGTGAGCTTTCTAATTTAATGAGTGTCTATTGGCACATAATTGATTGTCTGCTTTTACATGTAAAAGCGATGGTTTGAACAAAAAACAAACATTTCTCGCCATGAATATGGCCTATGCTGCCGACACGGCGTAAAGCAACCACCAATCAATCAATCACGTAGCCCGCTGAGCAGGAAGAGAACATCCATTCCCCAGGCTTTAACAGTATTGCTGTAACATCGGTTTCAATGTCCGTTTTACTAAACTGGTTGTAACTTTAAAGTTGCAAATTCTAATGTGCTCGTTTTAGTTTTCCCCATATTTATGGGTAAAATATATCAGGTTGACTACCATAACCCTACTCTTCATAAGTTTGATATTTGAAATAACAGAATACAAAGTAATGTTGGTGTGCACACACAAACTCCTGTAGTTGTGACCTGGATTCCAATCTTGTGATGATCATGTGAGAATAATGTAGGCAGCCTGTTCAAGCTTTTTCTATTGATGGTACCACAACAGAATTCCTTCTGATAAAGTGTTATAACTTATATATTAATAGAGATTCTTTGTATATATTAACCCCAACAAATTGCCTATCATCATGGATTCTAATTATGGTATTATGCAACATTCAATATAATTTTATTTGATAAAATAATGTAAATATTTAGTACAATATAGTTGTTGCCATTCATGGGGGTGATATTATGCAACTTATTGTTTGGATGCTCGTCCCATTCATGTTGCCATTTTGATTTTATATATTTGAGAATAAGTGGTCTCAGATCAGAGTGAGGGATCTGACTTGGTTCAACGCCATTTAAAAAGGAAATTGGGGTACATTAGTTGTTTAAGTAGGGGAAATTTCAATCGTGGATGATTGGTCTTCCTCATTCCACTGCTCCTTGCCCTATCCTAATAATGCAGAGCGCCAGGCTAGGAAGCGACAAGTATCAATTATTAAGTCATTGGTTTGACTCGACCAGGATTCGAACCCACGATCTACTAACACGGGAGACGGACGCTCTAACTCATTCGGCCATCCCGTCTGGTTAAACCATTCAGAGTTTGATTCTCCGATTTGCAAGTGATGGCTAGGATGTTGCTAGGACTTTGTTAGGATGTAAGACACTAAGTTTTTTTTCTTTGGGGTTTTACATCATGGTAACATATAAGGTCATATCAGGATGGGTACCGACAGTGCGTACTCATGGCGACTTTATAGTGCTGCCCCACTGAGAAACCAGGCTGGCAGCGGCATGACCCAATATCTCAGTCACATTATCCTGATACTGAGCTATCCAGTCCTTGACATATCCTAGTAATTAATGCCAAGTGGCAAGTATGAATTTTGTATGTGATTCATTTGACGCGGCTAGGATTCAAATTGGCGACCTTGCAGCCGGCACTTTCACCGACTTGCACCGCGTGCGGTTAGAACCCGAACAAAGAAGCGAACAGACTGCAGGCATCTGGCCGATACCGTTCTTAAGAAGCAAACTCCTGAGGTCACCATACCACATGTAGCCCAAATCACTGACTAGTAAAGTTGGTTTTGAGTTTCTGTCATTTTCTGAGATAAATATGTTAGGTTGGTCATTATAATCTACCTTACTTTAGTTTGAAGTAACTTTTACTTTAAATGGTTAACTTAGTGCAAACATGCAAAATTAATTTTGGCAAGCTTGCCAAAACTCTACCACGATAGGCTTCTGCAGTAACAGGTTCTATTAAATTGACTCAGTATTCCCCTCTTTGTGATGACAAATGTTTAATAAGTGCAGCAGTATCTAAGTGAGATATGTAGAATCAAATGTAGATAATTGTTTTGGTTTTGAAAATTGTATGTTTTCATCGGACTATGCAGCTTTAACACAGAGTGAATCCATCATGTCACAAGTCAGCACCCATCCTGATGACCGTAAATGTTGCTAGGACATGAACCTCCAAAACCAAAAGAACATTCAACTAAACTTTGCTGGCCATCGATATAATGAATTATAATATTACACAAATATAATGAATTCTCTGCAGGGCCCCTCTGTACACCACCAAATTGCTATGGGACATCCTGGAACCTGACTAAACTGCATGTGTTATTTGGAATGAGGGCTAGACGAATGAGAAGTCATGAGATTCAACTACTTTATCAGAGTTGTCCCTGCTTTATTATGTTTTGAACTATTCAGAGTAGTTGTCCAGAGGACGGGTCTAAACAATGCAGTAATTATTGCTTATAAGCAGCCCCCAAGTATTAGGTCACGCATCTACATGGTAGTTGGGATATAGGATTAAATGTAGGGAAGCATTTTGGTTTTGAAAATATGCTTCATCAGACCATGCAACTTTAATCACCGATACGAGCGTTGTGAATTGTAGAACAGGCAATCTGACTGCTCACAGCCATCAGTTGTGATTAACAATGCTTTGAGAATAGCTCCAACACTAGTACTGGTAATCTGACTGCTCACAACCATCAGTTGTGATTGCTTTGAGAATAGCTCCAACACTAGTACTGGTAATCTGACTGCTCACAACCATCAGTTGTGATTAACAATGCTTTGAGAATAGCTCCAACACTAGTACTGGTAATCTGACTGCTCACAGCCATCAGTTGTGATTAACAATGCTTTGAGAATAGCTCCAACACTAGTACTGGTAATCTGACTGCTCACAACCATCAGTTGTGATTAACAATGCTTTGAGAATAGCTCCAACACTAGTACTGGTAATCTGACTGCTCACAGCCATCAGTTGTGATTAACAATGCTTTGAGAATAGCTCCAACACTAGTACTGGTAATCTGACTGCTCACAGCCATCAGTTGTGATTACAATGCTTTGAGAATAGCTCCAACACTAGTACTGGTAATCTGACTGCTCACAACCATCAGTTGTGATTGCTTTGAGAATAGCTCCAACACTAGTACTGGTAATCTGACTGCTCACAACCATCAGTTGTGATTAACAATGCTTTGAGAATAGCTCCAACACTAGTAGTGGCAATCTGACTGCTCACAGCCATCAGTTGTGATTAACAATGCTTTGAGAATAGCTCCAACACTAGTACTGGTAACGCCGGGCCACTTTCACAGTCGTCAGGCGCAATAAAGGGCGACCCGGTGTGGCGGTTTCAGCGTGTTCCCATGCTCAGACGTGTCCCGTTGCTTCTATGCATGCGCGGATTTCGCATCAACTCGGGTCACCCGAGACACTTATTGGCGCATGCGCACATCCTACAAACTCGGGTCGAATAATCGAATACGCTTCTCTGTGCTCGGGTGAACAATTTTTTCTTTTTTTTAAAATAACCGATAAAACTACAGCAAAATAGGATTTAAATTATTTTAGGTTGGCCTAGTTTACCTATATTTCCATTTAATTAATCTAAGTTATTCTTTTTTTGCACATGGCACGTGTATTTGTCGACTCCACTCGCCGTGTTCTATTTGAAATTCTGACGACTGGGATGACCCGAGTCGCCCGGGTAGTGTTAATCGATTACGGCCATGGTTTTTAGATTCTGATGCATGCGCAGAAGCGAGGTACACGTTTGAGCACGGGAACACGGTGAAACCGCCACACCGGCTTCGCTCGCCTGGACACCTCTGACACAGGGTCGGCCCTGACGGCACACCGGGTCAGCTCCCGTGTGTGTCTGTGCGTGAGAGTGTGTGAGTGTGTGTATTTGTGAGTGTGTGTGACTGAGTGTATGTGTGTGTGAGTGTATGTGTGCTTGAGTGTGTGAGTGTGTGTGAGTGAGAGTGTATGAATGTGTGTGTGTGTGTGTGTGTTGATCGTCGACTATTCGGCTCCTCTGTGTGTGTGAGTGTGTGTGTGTGTGACTGAGTGCGTGTGCGTGTGTGAGTGTGTGTGAGTGAATGCTGATGGTCGACTATATCGACTCCTCTGGCTGAAGCCGTGCCTCAACATCACAGCAGCCTCTTCTGGTAGTTTGACCTACATACGGGACACAGGAAACGTCGTTCTCCCACGGCGAACTGCTCGAGCGCCTCAAAGCACGTCTGGTGGAAGACGTGCGAGCAGGACAGGAGCACGGCCTTCCGTCCCACATCGCCCGCCGCCGGCCCGCCCCCGCCCGCCGCCGGCCCGCCCCCGCTCGCTGCCGGCCCGCCCTCGGCGCACGGCGGGCAGGGAGAGTTGTGGTTGCTGGAGAGTCGGAAGATGTGGTTGAGGCAGATGGAACACTCCTCCTCCCCTCGCTCCATGGCCTGGTGAGAGAAGGGCAGAGTTAGCCTATAACTGAAGCATTTCATGGTTTGTTGGAGGGTGGTATTAGTTAAGTTGAACTGACATCCTTCTCTCGTCTTACAGAAGTTAGGTACAAAACACATTCGTTCTCTATTTACGTTTCCAAATTGTACAATGCTTCTAGTAAACACCAGCACCCAGCTCGCACTATGACGTCATTCCAATACAACGCCAGGCCCTGCGTCGGAGTCACATTGCAGCCCAGTGCCCTTTTTTGTCTGTGGAAATTTAAATGAACAATTGAAGTATTTGCTAGTTACCTATTATTAGTTTAGAGAGACGCATTTGGGTGCACAGGCAGGAAGAACAATAGTACCATACTTTATGGGAAAATCAAATTCAAATAAACTAATTTTGAACTGCTATATTTGCTCATTGGTAACGATGGTTTTTCCTTAAGCCCCAGTCACACCTACCCGGACTGTCCTGGACAGCCCCAGATAAAATCGCTATTTTGGTAGTTTTTGGCCTCGCGGTCACACCTACCCGGACGAGCCACAGACTAGCCCCAGACCAGAGGCTGGATCGCCCCAGACTGAGCCGGACCACCCCCGCACTACCCGGTGTATCCATGGAGTAGTCCCGGATCGGTCCTGGATGACCCCGGATCGACGCCGGACCACCCCTGATCGACCCCAGCCACCCACAGACTCCCCAGTGTTTCCTCAGATTGTACCTGGACCGGGCCGGAGACCCCCCTGATGACCCCGGACCACCCCTGGACAGCCTGGACCATCCCCGGTTCAACCCCGGTCCACCCCCGGACTACTCCCGGAAAGCTGTGAGTATAAAAGACACGTGGCGCTGGAGGGCTCATTTCCAAATCCAGCAGCGCCAAAGAGACTTCTGATCATGACCAAACCAACTGGGAAGAGAATTGCATCCAAGAGGGTTGCGCAGAAGGAGCCTGCCACACACAAGGTCGCCACCAAAGCGCGGAGGATACCAGCACCCTCACCCTCAACTTCTGCTTTGTCTTCCGAGGAGGACTCTGTCTGGGATGTCGCCTCCAGCAGTCCCGTTGTCACAGGAGAAGACGACAGTGAAGCGCAAGAAGCTGGACGCTGTACCTCTGACAAGTGACCAGCACATCGAGATGTCAGAGTGGTTACGGTTGCATGACTACATTTATGTGAAAGGACGTAGCGACTACAAGAACACCACATTAGAGAGACATGCGTGGGAGAAGGCTAAGGAGATGGGGTTGCACTACCCTAAACCGCTCATCACCTGGTACAAGTCAATACAGACAAAGGTAAAGAAATTGAGCGATTTGAAGTCTGGTGCCGCAGCGAGGGAGTTGTCAGATTGGGAAATATACATCCAGGAGCATTTCGGATTCCTCAGGAGTCACATCGTGTGGCAGCCGTTGAGATCTGGTGTGACGTTGCAGTCCCGGTTGCAACCCCTCCCAGCGGCTTTGACAGCAACAACCACAGCAACAGCTACAGCCACAGCAGCAACAGCTTTGACTTCCAGTCCAGCCCCTCTCACCCTACTATCTATGTGCGGTGATGACGATGACGACAATTTGACACCACCTGACCAGATTCCACCATTGGCAAGTCAACCAGCACTGGCAGCAGCAACGCAGCAACCAAGAGGAAGGCCAACCCCCGAAAACCCAACACCAGCACCGACATTGACCAATTGCTGTCAAACCTGCTGGACCAGCAGGAGGAGGCTGGAATACTGCAGGGCCCGGCTAAGCAGGATACTACAGCCGATGAAAGTGTCGCCGCCGATGCTGTGGGGATAATGGCTGGGGTCGAAAGCAGAAGAAATCGACACCTCCCTTTTGGCAGAGTTCTACACGGAAAGTTTCGCCTTGGCAAAGCGGTTACGCTCCCAATCACAACAACTACCACGCCAGAAGGAACAACAGATTCCACAAGCACCTCGTCCAGAGCCTCAAATACCAGCCCCATTCCCTGCTTTCCCTGTTCCGCCGACGGGATTACAAGCGGGAGGCTCGGAAGTCGGCTGGCGACTCTCCGACCCGGCCCTTCCACCAGTGGATAATGGCACAGCTCTGACGTGTGGGACCCCATAGACTGGAGCACACGCACGCCCATCCAGCACGCCAGCAAGCAGTGTCGGAAACATCACGGGACTATCCAATCTCAGCTTTACCACATTGTGCATGTTGCTGGTAACATGAGTAATTCATGACGCTGGAGACCGTGCTGGTGTACCAGAATAATTTCATGATGCGTTACCAGTGCTTCCTCGTATAAATTGTGCAGGTTATTAGTAACGTGAGGCATTCATGACGTTGGAGACCGTGATGGGGTTCCAGGATAACTTCATAACGTGTTACCAGCGCATCCTCGTACACAAAAAATAGTAGCATTCATATCACTATGGGGACAGATGGTTTCCTGGTAAAGCTAAACATCGACAACGGACATTCACTGCTGTAACTCCACAGGGTACGGATCAGTTTTCAAACTTTAGGCTCAACGGTAAAGGAACCTCTGCGTTCTGAAATTTCCCACCCACCCATCCCTTGCTTTATTTCCTGTTGTTACTCCTGTTTGGGGGCTGAGTGTCTGAGGTGCTTCCCTTGCTTTTGGTAGACCGTAGGATATACTTAGTGTGAATTATTAGAGTTCCGTCCATACCCCAACTAATAGTTAGTCTCATTCTAGTGGTTACTTTGCTAAATAAATGTGAACTTGTTTTTTTTTTTACATGAATAGATCACAGGCAAAGAAGGAAAGAAATACACATCAGCCGAACAATACTACTGTTCTATCATGGCCAAATTTCACGAAAAACATGACCTAATGAGGCTGATAGACAATGCAGAAAATCCATACACGATAAAGGCAATGGCAAAGAAAATATGGAGATCGCCAGAATGGTGCAAAGCCAACGAAAAAGTCCTGGAAGACATCGTATGTGCGAAATTCACTCAAAATGAGAAATTAAAGAAACAATTAATCAATGCTCCAGGCAATGCATTCAGACAGTGCACAAAGTGCCCATACTGGGGCTCAGGTAGGTTCCTGGACAGTGCCAGTGAAGGGGAAACAGTCAAACAGGGATACAAGAATAGAATGGGAGAAATCCTACAAAAAGTCAAGGTAAGCCTCACAAATGCTAAAGAATAGAAACCAAAATTAATAAGCAAAATAAAGTAAATATAAAATAGACACAGTAAACCCAAGCAAGCAAAACAGCAAAATAACTTATTAATTATGTATGAAACTATATAACAAAACAGGGCATATGTACTGCATGCACCAGCCCATACACCCATAAAACAATCTAAACAAAGTTAAAAACTCGCGAAATCTAACAAACGCCGAACCTAAAGGTAAAGAAAGATGGTAGATGAAACTGAATGCAGGCTGGGAAGGGGCACGCACTTTGCCCACCTAAACTGCCAGAGTGCATCCAATAAAATAGACACAATAAAAATGCACCTAAAAAATGAAAATCTTGATGTTTTAACACTGTCAGAAACATGGTTCACTGAGAGACATCAAGACAACACCCTCAACATAGAAGGATATAGGCTTATACGTAATGGCAAACAGCAAATTAACATAGCAAACCTAACAAAAAAAGGTGGAGGTGTTGCAATCTACTGCAAAACCTCAAAAAATCTAGACACTGAGGCCCTAAAAATAGCAAACAACTCAAATGAACACCTGGGGCTACTATGGTGCCTAATAAAGAACGAGAAGCAGGCTAACATAGCCATAGCAAGCCTCTATAGACCACCATCCGGGGATATTGAAACATTCCTTGAAACTCTAGAGAAAAGCATAAATACAATGAGAAAACTAACAAATGCAGAAATCTTTGTGCTAGGGGACTTCAACATAAACTACAGTAGCAACGACAAAAATAAACTAATGCTACAAACCACTATCAAGATCCTAGGGCTACAGCAACTTATTACAGACAGCACAAGACTAGGAAACAATAGCTCAACAATTGACCTAATACTAACCAACTCAAACCATGCCACAAAATGGGGCACTAGAAGCTGGGGTATAAGTGACCATGAGCTAATATATGTAATGAGGAAAAAACTCAAAAGCACAAGCCAATATAAATATAAGATGGGCAGATCCCTAAAAAACTACTCAAAAGAAACACTACAAAACCACCTA